>CAMXCT020003190.1:390000-559424 GCA_947184155.2 Cladocopium goreaui | reverse complement strand
TGAGTCAAATAATGATGTAAGTAGAATGATCCCTCCCCCCCAACCAAACCCTAAATGGCTGAGTCAAGTAATGGTGTAAGTAGAATGATCCCTCCCCCCCAACCAAACCCTAAGTGGCTGAGTCAAGTAATGATGTAAGTAGAATGATCCCTCCCCCCCAACCAAACCCTAAATGGCTGAGTCAAGTAATGATGTAAGTAGAATGATCCCTCCCCCCCAACCAAACCCTGAATGGCTGAGTCAAGTAATGATCTAAGTAGAATGATCCCTCCCCCCAACCAAACCCTAAATGGCTGAGTCAAGTAATGATGTAAGTAGAATGATCCCTCCCCCCCAACCAAACCCTAAATGGCTGAGTCAAGTAATGATCTAAGTACAATGATCCCTCCCCCAACCAAACCCTAAATGGCTGAGTCAAGTAATGTATAACCCCTCCCCCCCAACCAAACCCTAAATGGCTGAGTCAAGTAATGATGTAAGTAGAAAGATCCCTCCCCCCCAACCAAACCCTAAATGGCTGAGTCCAGTAATGATGTAAGTAGAATGATCCCTCCCCCCCAACCAAACCCTAAATGGCTGAGTCAAGTAATGATTTAAGTTCAATGTTCCCTCCCCCCAACCAAACCCTAAATGGCTGAGTCAAGTAATGATGTAAGTAGAATGATCCCTCCCCCCCAACCAAACCCTAAATGGTTGAGTCAAGTAATGATCTAAGTTCAATGTTCCCTCCCCCCAACCAAACCCTAAATGGCTGAGTCAAGTAATGATGTAAGTAGAATGATCCCTCCCCCCAACCAAACCCTAAATGGCTGAGTCAAGTAATGATCTAAGTTGAATGATCCCTCCCCCCCAACCAAACCCTAAATGGCTGAGTCAAGTAATGATGTAAGTAGAATGATCCCTCCCCCCAACCAAACCCTAAATGGCTGAGTCAAGTAATGATCTAAGTTGAATAATCCCTTCCCCCCAACCAAACCCTAAATGGCTGAGGGGAAGTTTAAATGAAGAAATAGAATGGAGACAATGGTATAGTGGAGACAATTGCATGGTGGAACGCAGGGGGGGTGAGAGTTTTTAAAGGAATAGGGTCGCAAGTGACCGTTTTTTAGGGTCACAAGTGACCGGGAATTTCAGGGTCACAAGTGACCGTTTTTTAGGGTCGCAAGTGACCATGGACCCACGTTTGCTCGCTTTCTGCAATCTTGAAAAAAAGGAAAATCTACAAACACATTTTTTTTCCTCCTCAAGATGGCACATAGCTGCAAATGGTTACGATTCGCTGCAGACAGCTGCAGCCACTTGCAGCCGCTTGCCAAAGCAGCCACTTGCAGCAACTTGGCAGCCACTCGCAGACACTTGCCCCACGTGGCTGCAGCAACAGGCTGCAAGTGGCTGCAAGAACAGGCTGCAAGTGGCTGCAAGAACAGGCTGCAAGTGGCTGCAAGTGGTTGCTTGAGCAAGTGGCTGCAAGTGGCTGCTTTTTCGAAGATCAAAATGATGCACGTTTGCTCGCTTTCTGCAATCTTGAAAAAAAGGAAAATCTACAAACACACTTTTTTTTCCTCCTCAAGATGGCACATAGCTGCAAATGGTTACGATTCGCTGCAGACAGCTGCAGCCACTTGGCGGCCACTTGGCAGCCACTTGCTCAGGCAGCCACTTGGCAGCCACTTGCAGCCACTTGCTCAGGCAGCCACTTGGCAGCCACTCGCAGACACTTGCCCTAAGTGGCTGCAGCAAGTGGCTGCAGCAAGTGGCTGCCAAGTGGCTGCCTGAGCAAGTGGCTGCAAGTGGCTGACATGTCGAAAATCACAATGATGCACGTTTGCTCGCTCTCTGCAATATCCAATTTTAAGGACGATCGAATATATGACTCAATATCTTCGACTTTCTGCTATTGTTTGCTCGTTAGCGTCAAGAAGCTAAATTGACATCCCGCAAGATCTATGACATCTATCAGGGGTAATATCCCAGGGCAATTGATTGCGTTTGATTTTTGAACCATAAAAAATGATGGTTCATATAGTGTGATTCAATAATTTTGAGCCCAAACTCACGTTAGGTCTTGGTTTGGTGAGGTTTTTGGTTGACACAATATTTCTACCCTTAGCCTTGATATCGGCGAACAGAACCTCACTTCGCTGAGGCGTCACGGGAAGATGAAACATGGCTGGCTGGGAAATCTCCGATTTAAAGATATCTTTCCCATTAACATTAAAATGCCCATTTTAAGGGATTTTCTATTGAGATGAATCTTTCATTACCGGAGACTAAGAAAGACTAACAGAGTTTTGTTCGATTTTGTGGCTAAACTTGGGTTCAACAGAACAGCTTTGATCTTCCACGGTGTCTTCTTTGGGGGACTGCTGAGACTCAGGACCAGACCTTTCGCGAATGTTTGGAGGAAGTCAATGTGTCGGCTCCTTGGTTCAGGGCTTCCCGCAAACTCCACTGCAGTAATATTCATGAAATTTCATGAATATCCTAAGCAAGTTTCCCAGCCGATTCTGATTGCCGTGACAGGTCAGGGCAATCCTTGCACAAACTCTTGCACTTGAAAGGCATTCGGGATCGGCCGGATGTCATTTCCTTGAAGGTGGACAATGAAACTTTGGAGGCATGCACAACATTGCGGGATTTTCATGTTTTCCTCATCTTGGTGGTGCGGCTAGTTTTTTTTTGATTCGGCATCCCTATAGCCCAGCAGTTTCCCCTAATTTTCCACGATAAGCCCCATGCCCCATGCAGGAGAGCACGGGCAGCTTTTTGGAATGCGGGTCCCACCGTTGGAGCCACCTAAGGATCCAGCCAAGAATACATGATAATCAATATACGATAACAAACAATAATAAATGGTGGATTTCCACTTTCAGTGTTGCAAACCCAATGGTAGCAATACAATCCTCCAGTTGCCAGAGTTTAGCATTTTGATTCAGTTGGAGGCTATTCAAGCCATACCCAAACAGTAGCATCAATTGTTATTAGGATATATATATATATATCGATGGTAGTCCAATAAGATTAACCAATTTCATCCAATTTCCTGTTATCGATGGTAATTGACAATTGTTTATGGAAGTTATGCAAAAATCAGAGGGTTTCCAATGTTTCCATCGTTACCCTCCTGGGTTTGTGACTGGCCGCCTCCGTCCGCCCAGCCGCCCATTTTTCGAGCCGAAAAGAGGTTGAGTCGATGAAGGCTGAAGGCTATATAAGGCTATCGGGTGCCATTGATCAACTGATGGTTTCAGATATTCCTGGCATGATTCACTTCATTTGATGATTCTCATATTTCTGAGGAATCAGCAAGTCGTTCTGCCATGAGTGTCCTAAAAGGTCAGCAGAGCAAACTCTTTTGCCGGGCCACTCACATTCCGACGGCCAGCGTCTTGTTTTTTCGACGCCGCGTCACCGTGGTTTTAACGCCCTGAACGTTGTGGCAGCCACCTGGCAGCAAGGCACGGGAATTGCAATTCTTCTGGCCTTCCTAACTGGACCAAAGATATCCAAAGATCACCAAAGCCAATACCCAAAACCTTTGTGACCCATTTCGGCCAATTTTGTTGGCAGGACCTCTCTTTGAATTCTGCATTTCCTCTCTTTGAATTTGTGCGTTGCCGGCGAAGCGTCTCGGGGGGTCCTTGATGTTGGAACTTCACAGGGAAATCGTCTGAGGATTTCGATGGCAGAAGTGGAGTTGTGGCTTCCGTCAGATGAAGGCATCATTGCCAAACCTTATACCAGCTGTCCCAACAGCATCGCCGCTCGTGAAATTTCCGAACGCCGTGGTGGGATGAGATAGTGGGAGAGTGCTTCTGAAAGAATGATCAAGTCGTAGAAAATTACACATTTGGGGTCACACTGCACTGGCAAGTGCCCAATTTCTTATAGCTGCTTGGTGTTGGCCGACTGGAGGACTTGGAACGAACAATGCTATGCATGCAGGCTGTGTACATGCGCAATTGCGTGCATACGTTAAATAAATAGATAAATACACACACACATTCACACACACACATATATATATATAGAGATAGATAGACAGATAGATAGATAGATAGATAGATTAGATAGATTAGATAGATTAGATAGATTAGATAGATTAGATAGATAGATAGATAGATAGATAGATAGATTACAGTATATTAAATACATAAGATTACAGAAGCATCATATGGGTTGAACTAGGCTTAGATTCTTGCATTTTCAAAAGCATATGCATCTCGATGCCCTTATTTTTTGATAGTTTATGTATATTGCACACTTGACGGTGTATATACATCATTTGTACATAGTATCATATTTACGTGGTAAACTATGCAGATAGATGGATGGATGGATAGGTAGATAAACCATACAGATGAATTAAGCAAACAAACGAACACTTCTTGATGTGATATGATTATATGTGTTGAAATAAACTAACTATAAGCATCTATCAGCATCTATCAGTATTTATCGGTATCTATCATGTGTGTTGTTTTTATTTATTTATTTCATCTTATTCTGTCTTATCTTATTATATCTTATCTAAATCTATACTATCTATCTATATATATATATATGTATGTATCATATTTTATCTTATTTTATCTTTTCAAATTGTATCTTCTGTTATTGTATATTGTCTTATTGTATCTTAGTTTATCGTATCTTATCTTAATGTATCTTCTTGATCTATCGACTGTCGATCTATCGATCTATCGACCTATTTGTCTATCTGTCTATCTCTCTCTCTCTCTCTGTCTATCTATCGATCTATCGATCTATCGCTCCATCTATCTATCTACCTGTCTATCTGTCTATCTATCTATCTATCTGTCTGTCTGTCTATCTGTCTATCTGTCTTTCCTATCTGTCCTATCTATCCTATCTATCCTATCTATCTTCTCTATCCTATCTATCGTATCTATCCTATCGATTCTATTTGTCCTGTCTATCTTATTTATCTATCTGATCTATCTATCTTATCGAGTGTTCTATTTATCTTATCTATCTTATCTTATTTATGTTTTTATGTCTTATCTTATCTATATCTTTATCTGTTCATTTCATCTATCTATCTTTTCTATTTTGTCTTATCTATCTTGTCTACCTATCTATCTATCCATCCATCAATCTAGCTATCTATATTTTTGTTTATATTTTTATATATTGATCATTCTTTATATGTTTCTATCGTGTTTATCTATTTATATTTTTCTACCTATATTATCTATCTTGTCTATATTGTCTGTCTTTTCTATCTTATCTATCTTATCTTATTTGTTTTTTTCTTATCCTATCTTATCCTATCTTAATTTATCTATTCCTATCTATTCCCATATATTCCTATCTATCCCTATCTATTCCTATCTATTCCTATCTATTCCTATCTGTTCCTATCTATTCCTATCTATTCCTATCTGTTCCTATCTGTTCCTATCTACTCCTATCTATTCCTATCTATTCCTTTTTATTCCTATCTATTCCTATCTATTCCTATCTATTCCTATCTATTCTTATCTATTCCTATCTATTCCTATCTATTCCTATCTAATCCTATCTATTCCTATCTATTCCTATCTATTCCTATATGTTCCTATCTATTCTTATCTATTCTTATCTATTCCTATCTATTCCTATCTATTCCTATCTATTCCTATCTAATCCTATCTATTCCTATCTATTCCTATCTATTCCTTTTTATTCCTATCTATTCCTATCTATTCCTATCTATTCCTATCTATTCTTATCTATTCCTATCTATTCCTATCTATTCCTATCTAATCCTATCTATTCCTATCTATTCCTATCTATTCCTATATGTTCCTATCTATATCTATTCTATCTATTCTATCTTTCTATTCCTATCTATTCCTATCTATTCCTATCTATTCCTATCTATCCCTATCTATTCCAATCTATTCCTATCTATTCCTTTCTTTTCCTATCTATTCCTATCCATCTATCCATCTATCCGTCTATCCATCTATCCATCTATCCGTCTATCCGTCTATATATCCATCTATCTAATCTATCTATCTATCTATCCATCAATCCATCCATCCATCCATCCATCCATCTATCTATCTATCTATCCATCTATCGATCTATCTATCTATCTATTTATCTATCTATCTATCTATCTATTTTTCTTTTCTATTGATTCTATCATTCTATCATTCTATCTGTTCTATCTATTCTATCGATTCTATCAATTCTGTCTATTCTGTTTTCTTTTCTATCTCTTCTATCTATTCTATCTGTTTTATATGTTCTATCTTTTCTATCTATTCTATCTATTCTATCTGTCTATCTGGCTATCTATCTATCGATCCATCCTATCTATCCTCTATCTATCCCATCTATCCTGTCTTTCCTATCTATCCTATCTATCCTATCTATCCTATCTATTCTATCTGTCCTATCTGTCCTTTCTGTCCTATCTGTCATATCTATCTATTCTGTTCTGTTCTATTCTATTCTGTTCTATTTGTTTCTGTTCTATTCTATTCTGTTCTATTCTATTCTATTCTATTTTATTTTGTCTTATCTATCTTATCTATCTTATCTTTCTTATCTTATCTTATCTTATCTTATCTCTCTATCTATTTTCCTATCTATCTATCTCGCTCGGTCTGTGTGTGTATATCCAACCAATTAGTCGTTGGTTTGCTTGGTGGTGTCGCTTCTATTTCAAGCATCGATAGCACCAAGGATTTTGCACAGCAGCGGGCAAACAACGACTTGGTTGTGTCACTTTGCTGCCTTTGTGTCTGCTACCAGTGGCGGGTTGGCCGAAGCATGCCAAACCTCTCTGAACATGGATATTGAGCATATTAAGTAGACAAACAACAACAACAACAACAACAACAACAACAACAACAACAACAACAACAAGGTACAACAAGGTACAACAAGGTACAACAAGGTACAACAACAACAACAACAACAACAAGGTACAACAAGGTACAACAAGGTACAACAAGGTACAATAAGGTACAACAAGGTACAACAAGGTACAACAAGGTACAACAAGGTACAACAAGGTACAACAACAACACCACCACCACCACCACCAACAACAACAACAAGGTACAAGGTACAAGGTACAAGGTACAAGGTACAACAACAACAACAACAACAACAACAACAACAACAACAAGGTACAAGGTACAAGGTACAAGGTACAAGGTACAAGGTACAAGGTACAAGGTACAAGGTACAACAACAACAACAACAACAGAACAACAGAACAACAGCACAACAGCACAACAGCACAACAGCACAACATGAACATGTATACATGATATACACTTTTTTTTTATATAATTATAGATAATTTCAGCATCTATTTAATCTAGATACATGTGATCATATATGTACTGTTCATGAATAAAGACATGAGCCATGAAGGCACTTGTTCCCCACCTGCCAGGTGAAGGTCTCTATATAGATTTTAACACAGGTGCAGGTCCTTCACTCACTCACTCCCCTCCTCACTCCCGCACCACCTTCTTTCTCGCCGGACCCGATCACCATATCGCCAGCTCTGGATGCAGTGGAGCACACCTGAACCCGAACACCATATCGCCAGCTCAGGAGACTGTGGAGTGCACATGGGCCCGAACTCCGAATTGCCAGCCCAGGATGCTGATGATGCTGTGGGGCGCGCCTGGACCCGAAGAGATAAAATGTCAGAATAGGATGTCAGAATAGATGCCATATAGAAGGACAGAATGAATGGCTGAAAAGATGCGAGGTGGAACGCCAGAAGAGATGTCAGAATATATGCCGGAAAGAATGCTAGATAGAATGTCAGAATAGATGCCAAGCAGAATGCCACAATGAATGGCCGAATAAATGTCAGATTGAATGCCAGAAGAATGACAGATAGAATGTCAGAGTATATGCCGGAAAAAATGTCAGATAGAATGTTAGAAATATATATATATATATATATATGCTTCCAGATGATATGTTAGAAACTATGTCAGAACAGTGTGTCAGGGTGGGGATCACTCGAAGTAAGGTAATTTGTGAATTACGTTTAATTACGTTGGTACATCCAACACATAAAACCCGATCGGAGATTGTTTGCTTGTGGGTTCCCCCCAGCGCCTCGAGGTCGCCGGCACATGTAGAAAGCATGCAGAGATCACCCAAGGATCGCGGTGGCCCCGGGGCAATCACCATGCACCCACCATGGAGTATAGCCTCCAAACGTGGCTGGGAAATCCCCAAACTCAGTGGGCTTCAGAACTCAATGGGTGATTTTCCGTGGCCATGTTTGATGGAGAATATGTATGAATATGTCACAAGAGTTGAGGGAACAAAAATCCCCAAACCCAATGATTTTCCAATTGTGAGACAAAACCATACAAGCACCACTGGACATACAAGTGCGGCAGACGATTTGCTGGAGTCATATCCCCTTATGTTTGGACAGCCTCTTATACTCATTTTGTATCATACTGTGGTTGTAAAACCAGATCCTAATATGTAGCATATACAAACAGTATATACCCTCTGGTAAACTAACATAGCTATTGAACATGGCCATTTATAGTGGATTTTCCCATCAAAAATGGTGATTTTCCATAGTTATGTTAGTTTACCAGAGGATAATACGATATGAATATGTTACGATGCCCATGGGGCCCATGACGGCATGATGCCCTGATCACTCTGTCGCCTCCGACTTTGATTTTTGATTCCTTTTCGCATGATCGGGATTCAGTGGAAAGTCGGTATAGGCTTTGCCGAATCACGCTGGGGGGGGTACCACTATGACCGGCATTTGCTGCCCAGCGATGGCCGGTCAGTGATAGGAGATGGCAGTATCTCCGAGACCACAAAGGTTTCAGATGGTTCTGACCAATGCGGAGACTTGGAAAACCTGAAAATGGAGAACTGAAACTGGTGTAACATGGAATGATACATTCCTACCGATGCCTACTGGTAAAGGGGAAGTTGCCACAAGTATGTATTATAGATGGTGATTTTTGATGCCAATGTCAATTAACTCGTGAAAGTCCGAGCTGACAACAGGCGCGTGACCTCCCCAAACAATATCAAGCAGTTTTGCAGGGGGGCTCTACTTTGTTGACTCTTAAATGATATTCGAAATCACATCCTCCTCCTCATTCTCCTCCTCATCCTCATCCTTATCCTCATCATCATCATCATCATCATCACTATCATCTAATTCCCATTATTCCCACTTACACGCTAATTAATATTCCCTCCGTTCGCATATGGCTATCTATGTGTGTTTCTCACTGCCTGTATATATGTGTCAGTTCTTTTTTGATATCTAGTTACATATATACATACAAAAAATAATAACAATAATATTGATAATTATATATATACACAGTGCACGGGCACACACACACAAACACAACACCTACATACATATATATATATATTAATTACTTATATATTTGTTTACATAATGTGTATATATATATATACACATTATGTAAACAAATATATAAGTAAACACATAGATAAATAAATGAATGAATAAATAACTAATAGATAAGTAATCGTGCATACAAACTTGAGAAGGCGATGGAGACGATGGAGAGAGATATACATACGTATAGGATCATTCCAAGAGGTATTCATGTCGTTTTACACCAACAATGGGGTGTTGTTTCCAACAAATCCATGAAAAAACCCTACTGCGCTTCGGTTACCCTCTGGTAATTTAACATAGCTATTGAAAATGGTGATTTATAGTGGATTTTCCCATTGAAAATGGTGATTTTCCATAGTTATGTTAGTTTACCAGAGGGTATTTCACTAAACCAAGGAGAAGCAGCAGCAGCACTTGCTGCGCAGCGGTTCCCGCGTCTCTGGCGCCTCCAGAGCCAGTAACACCTCAGGTCGGCATCGGCACAGGGGTACCGTGCTACCCTCTGGTACCCCCAAAAAATCAGGTTTCAAGTTTTAACCAACAAAACTGCGGCACGATAGCATTTTTTGGGGGGAGATAACGGGTTTTAATGGGACACAAAACCAACAACATGATGTTTGGGCGTGTCTGAAAATAATACCCCGCAATTGAATGCAATTGATGTTAATTTTGGATAAGTTTAATGGGGAAATATGGTGAACGTTAAAGATCAAATTTTGGGGTACCCAATTCTCAGACAGAAAAAGATGGCAACAGAAGAAACATCATTTGTAGATTGTTTTCCTTGGTTCATGATGTTCCTTTGGACTTTGGGTTTTCCGGTTTTCCATGTTTGATGATTGCCAGTTGGTATCTCTTCATTCCTTTTTTGGGGGGCATCAAGAGGTTTCCATGATTATGACGTCCCACCAGCTGGTCCACCTCTCCGAAAAAAAAAAAAAACATAAAAAACAACTTAAGAAAAGGGGATGGATGGGAGATCATGATATGATATTCCTTTCGGACGCCGATACTCATGGTATGACAGGATGAGGTTATTCGGATTAATCACCCAAAAGTGATAAACTGCTATGATAGGGTAAGCCTCAAATTAAATCAACCAGGGGTTTACGATATTTTACGATATTGTTATCGACTTGGCATTACCTTCCCTACCTGATACATACCCGAACGTGGAATTGCTGACCTTGTACGAGGATTTTCCTATTGTGTGGGCTGGTTTGCGCATGGCGCATAGAATGCCAGTCGCCAGGACATGTTGCAAATACGTCAGCTGAGGAGCCACAGCAACCAGCAAGTCAGCCTCTGAAGAGGAAGAACACTCTGGTTTCTTCGGCAGCTGGAAGAAAAGTGCCCCGGCATAGCTAAGTGGCAGAAGTACAGTTGGATACATTTGGGTGTGGGTGAAAATTTCATACTGGATGGTACTAGATGGTTCAAGACAGGACAATGTAACTAGAAACGGCCGGAGTTCGTTTGGCTGTGGCTATATCATGTGCTTCTCATACGGGCTCCATCGTTGGGTTTTGCCAGGTGCTTACAATAGATGCACACTTTGGGGGTGCCCATCATAGATCCAATCCTTCATTGTTGTGGGGCTAGCCCCAGAACCAATTCCTTGGCTTTTCGCAGCTCTGAAGTGGCCAAACTCTTCACCCAAAGCAGAAAACTGAGGTATGAGCAGGATGTTTTCAAGTGGAAGGATGCACAGCTTCAACGAGATCCTTCGGTTGCAGGGCTGCGGTCACGGCGGTCGCAGCGGTCACCATCCCGGAGGGGGGGCAGGTTGGAATCACGTCCTGTTGTCCACTGCACTTCCAGTTGCCATCAATATTTGTACCATTTTGTACCATTGTTTCTGGGTGATTTTTTGGAGAAATGTGCTTTGGGTCCAACCTGGATGATGATGCGTCCATCATCAAGCTGGGCGCCTCCCTTATCAATTGCCTTGCTGTAGTCACCTGTGGGGGAGAAGGTTTGCAGGTAAAGAGACCCCAGCCTTTCAACTCTCAACATGAATACTTCAAACTGAAAACTGCGCTGACACTGTTCTGGTGGTAAGTGGCAAGCATCATCCTAGTCCTATGTTATAAACCCTTCCATTAGGCAACATGAGGCAATCACCCAGCGATGCAGCCACACCTGCGTAGAATAATCACAGACCTGGCAACTGTTGATCGCCAAATGATGTTACTGCTTGATGTTGTGAGCATTTTTTTGTAACCAAGCACCACAACGATGTATATAATATGATATATGTAATGATGGTGATTCTTACACATCTGTTGTTGGGGGAATCACATCCCCAAGCCCTTAATGGATGACGCGTTGGTTGACTTCCTTAATTTGGATAATTAAGTTACAATGACCTCACTGCGACATAACTATCCCCAAATGGCATGGTGTTTGGTTTATTTCAGGGCGTGTGCATATGTTTACTATCACCATTATTATTGTTAATGTGTATTGTTGCCCTTTATTGTGGGCTATTAAGATCTGAGTGACGGTTTTTTAATATGTGGCCAAGTGAAGAGTAATTAGTCCCGGTTGCCGAAAATACATGAAAAATCATGAAAATATAATATCATCCGAGAACGTGGTGGGCAAAACGAGGTGCGGGAATGGAAAGCGAGGTAGGAACACCCACTCAGTTGATTACCTGATATACCAAATATATCCAAACATTGTCCGCGGCTCACCTGTGAATAACTCTCATTAGCTAATATTAACTACTACGTATTATTATTAATGATAATTATTAACTTTGCTTATTTTATTGCAATATATATATATACGAGATCATCATTATCATTCTTCAGCCAGCCCAAGCAAAGCATGCCCGCTTCCAAGGAGTGACTACTGCGAAGTGGCCTTTGACCTTTTGGAACTGAGCTTGGCTGTTTGCGTGGCTTGCCATTTTCGAAGAACGGCGGTGGAATATTGAACATTTATACTATTAATACGTCATACTGGCATATACTGGCTATTTCATAATTAGTTTAATAATGGTTCTTATACTTGATAATTAATTAATACTTTATCATTAATATGAATCGAATAGTTAATATTAATACCGTTAATAATCATAGTAATCGGATCATACTAATAGTTAAGTTGAGATTAGTTGTTGCCAATATAAATCCTACTTTTGTTTCTCGGAGGAAAATATCGGATTGGAGGGAAGATTTACGTTTCAAAGTGTGAACCCCCAGAATTTGATGGCGAATGCCAGGGTTTCCATTGCAGTAAGATGTTCCGCCATGAATTTCTAAACCAATCCATGGCGGTTCATCATGGTTCGCCCCACTCAGTAGGTCGGGGATGTAGTAACCTACGTGGTACTGGTAAGTGGAATATGTCAGGTAGTGTGGCCATGTTGAAATTTCATGGATTGATGGTGACCAATGTGTTTGCACTGTGCTGGATTTCATTGCATTTACTGTATATATCTTAGAGAGAAGTAAACACGGAAGCAGGTGTCACATGTGTTTGCGCCCAGCTCTTGGCTCAACTATCCTGGGACCCCAAGCATGTCCGCAGTTCACAACCATTTGCCTTTTCTCAAATACCTGAGCAGAAACCCTGGAGAGAGTCTTTGCATCTTATTGCATCATACATCTACCCACTTCATGATTGAGCCATGTGAACCCTCCCCCCAATTTTTGATGTTTAGCTTCAAACCCACTGGTCTCAGGACGCCAACGCCCAGTTGTGCCGGGAATTTGCCACGAAAGTGACGGAGGATTTGCCGCCCTAAAATCAGCCAGTTACCGCTACCTCCATATGGAGAATGGTTTATATGGCTTGATAATGCTTTATATAATTATACAATATTATATATGCAAATTGCAAGGGTTCCCATTTTGGGATGGATTGCCATCCCACATATTGCATTTTTTGACCTTGGCACATATGGGGCACACCCTGCAAATAGCAATTTACTGGGAACAGAATGGTCAAGTTAAATCATTGAATCCTGGGGCATAATTTTCATCCAAACCCATTAAAAAAAAACACCTGATGGTTGATGCTGGTTGGCTGACCAACAAACATGGGGCCTTAATATGATTTAAACATAACAAGGGGGATAGTACTCGGGATATAATGGGTGCGTGACCTATATTGAAACCTGATTCGTGGTTTTAAATAGCTTTGAATACTATTTGGAACGTCATCACTTCGAATCTTATGTAATTAGGAACCACTCCTGCTGGATTCCGGTGCCCCATTAGAACCCCTGGGATAACGGTGGATTCTCACTACCATGGTGGGTAAAATGAGTCATTTGACTTCAAGGCCCAAAACAACAACAATACTATGGATGTTGGTTATATGATATATGTATATCCATGCATATCCAATATATAACTAATGTTTAGTCTAATTACTGTTGCATCCAACCAATATCCCCATGATATCCACGTGATGTCCAATCGAAGTATTTTTGATATGTGCCATGGTCAAACGATGGAATATACACCCATATAGGAGGATGGTCATCAACCCATTGATACGTGTAGGGATTTCTTTACCCATTATCAGGATTCCCATGATGGGATGTATGACCATAAACCACAATATGCTTAATAGCAGTGAATCACCATTAAAAACAGAAACAGCATGTAATAACATAAAATCACCATGGATATCTCATGATGTATAATCTATGTGCTAAACCCAATCCAATTGTACACCATACCGTGACCATACCCAACATCGCCATTTTTACGGGTGGCACTCAGAGCATCGCCAGTCATGGTAGGTGTATGGCATTGGGTTTACCAGCTTTACCATATGGGGCTGTAGCCCCTGCCGCCGAAAAAAGTAGCAGGAACTTGATGGACATATATTCATATATGTACATTAACATATTATGTATATATTTGGATAAGATATATCATGTGCATACATGTGAAGTTGCTTTTGGTTCTTTCTCCAAAAGAATCCGTTAGATTCTTAAATTGAGGCAGGTTTGTCAGTGCGCGTTTTCGTGCCTGGAATTCAGCGCCACGTCTAATCACGTCTATATGTCATGATGGACTGGTTGGTGGTTTCGAACATGACTTTTATTTTTCTATATATTGGGAATTTCATAATTCCACTTGACTTTCATATTTTTCAGAGGGGTTGAAACCACCAACCAGTGGAAAGTGGGTGGGCATGGATGAACATGGATCATGATGGGTCTTGTGGAGCACCAATATTTCTCCAGGGCCAAGGCCAGAAGTTTGTTACCATCGGAAAGACAGCATGGCACGGCAGGGCGAACGCGCCCCAAAATCGTGCCGTAAAAGTCCCTAACGTGTCTTCTAGAATTCATATACCGCCATTTCCAATCATGCAATAGAATCAGTTAATCAATAAAAAACAATCAATATGACAATCCCAAAATTGGCAAAAAAAACTTGTGGCCGCAACAGCAGCGGCATCAGCAGCAAAATACCAAATAGAAACCCCAAATTGGCAGAATCTCATTGCCGCAACATGCAAACACAGCCCCGAAAAGGACACCTGCCAAACACCAACATCGAATGGCAAGGCAGGACGAACAAGTCCCTAACCGCGCAGAACAGCAACACGGCATGGCACGGCAGGACGAACAAACCCCACAATTGTGCTGAAAACGAAATGTTCTTGTTGCTATTGTTGCTATTGTTGCTGTTGTTGCTCTTGTTGCTGTTGTTGCTCTTGTTGCTGTTGTTGTGGTGGTTGTGGCAGGTTGTGTCGTTTTTTTTCCCCTTACGCCTTCCCCTTGCTCCGGCCGGGGTCGGCGGATTAACCATTATTACTGTACATATACTTAACCGCTATTAGCCGTGATAAAATCATAGTTGCTTCATGGATGTTATTCGCCCAACTATGGCAACAATACATTTTTACCATTTTTTACCCATCCCCACGTTCAAAACGGCTCCAGGACCGGAAGACCTGCAAGGCGCTGAAGCGTTTGACGATGCTGGCCAGGGTCGTGGGTCTCATTCCGGGAGGCGCCCGGCCGTGCCGGGACGTGGTGGAGATGGAAGCGAGTTATACCCTTGGGGTAAACTAACATAGATGTGGAAAACCCATGGTTTCCTCAGGAAAATCAATGAACATCATATATCTGGAAATGGTGGATTTTCCACATCTATGATGTGAGTTTTTCCCAGGGTACTGTCGGGTAATCACAAGTGGATAGCTGGAGAATCCGTATAAATGGAGATGTTAATGGAAATGTAATCTCTAAATGGTGTATTTTTCCATTGCCAAATTTGATTACCGGAGGGTATGTATGTCTAGATACCCCAGGCGGTATATTGGCAATGATGAATATGATGAACGAATATCATGGACATCTACAGGCTATGCGATTTTTTAAAGGTGGTATAAAGCTATTGCTGATTTGTGACCAGGGGTATAACCATGAAGAATGGGAGTTCACACATGAATGAAACCACTGGTAGTTTCATCATGGAAGTTGCCTCGGTGGCCAGTGACCCACATGCAGAATTTAAAACGTTTGTTGATCAAAAACGACCCGCACATGAATTTAAGGAATAGTTGCGTATGATTCATTAGCCCATCATTAGCCCATCATTGAGTTGGATAGCTTACCTTCACTTACCCTCTGGTAAACATGCAAAAAACCTATGGAACATCACCATGTTTTATAGGTAAATCAACCATCAATGGGCCATGGATTCCAGGCAACGGACCGGGTGACCTGGGCATCTTGGCCTGCACAGGAACACCAGGTTTCGTTGTGAAATGACCAGCTTTGAATTGGAGAATTCGCATTTCTCTGTATATATATATAAAACTTATACAGCAACTACAACCATTGATATACTACATTTTTCGAGCTTTGTTTTCAGTGAATTTTCAACTACGCCTGGTTTCATCTTAAAGCTATTGAAAACAACCATAGCCGCCATAGCCTAAATCAGAGTCGCCGCTAGCTGGCCATCCTGGATGAGATACTAACGATACGATGGTGGTATTATTTGTAACGATGGCCACTGAGTGCAGTAAAAGTATAGCATGTATATATATATATATTACATTACATAAAACATGTATAATATATATATATATATAAATATTCATGTATGTGTGTGTGTGACATTGCGTTTGCAATTATCGCAGGTTTTGCTATGTATACTAGGTGATACTAGGTGTATTGCAGATAGTATTGCGGCCCAAAAAGATAGAAATGCGCATTCCTATTTACACGGCTGGTAGATACCCGTGCGTGTTCTGACACATCATGAGTTGAACATGCTGTTTTCTTTTTTTGCAACATGTTCATATGTGCTCATGTCATGCTTTCGGCACATGACGAGCTATAACTTGTTTAAGAGTCAACTGCGCAGCATATTTGGAACATCAGAATGACATGAATGATCCAGAAGTTGACAGAGAGCGAAAGCTCCTCCCCACAACTGCAGCACATGCGATTTATATCAATGATACTGCCCATGCACAAGAGTGGAACGAAAGCATCACAGTTTTGGATGTTGTGTGCAGTTTGTTGTGGACATTTTCCCAAGACAGGACATTTCATTGCAGGGAAGTCACAATGAAAAGTGTGATTAAGCACCCAGTAGGAACCCTTGACGACGTGAATATATAGATGTACAATGCTTACGTAAGGCTTTTAGGGAGAGATGGTTTGAGGGTGAGTTGGTTTGCGGACAAATACCTACAAATAGATGTAGAAGGTTTGGGATAGGACCCTGGAACAGATGTATCGAGTTGACTGACAACGGATGTTATTACCCCAAAACATTCAAATCCTTCACGGGTATCTACCAACCCGACACCTTTTAGTTGGGTTTTACTTTTCCTTTTTTTGGAGGTTGTTTAGTATACGTATACATATACAATCATACTAACATATATTAACATATATTAACATATATTAACATATATTAACATATATTAACATATATTAACATATATTAACATATATTAACATATATTAACATATATTAACATATATTAACATATATTAACATACTTACAAATACATATGTAAATATGTATATATGTATGTATATATATATGTATATGTAGTAATTATAAACATGATGATACATGTGCATTAAGTATTAAGTATATATCCATAGCTCCATCCCAAAAGCCATCAGGTTTGGGCCCTTTGTCCTCGGAGCTGCTGATGCCTCCACGTGATCTTGCCAAAGCCTTTGTGCAGGAGAGTCGGGGCACAGACTTCGGGGGGACTTATTGAAGTTTTATTCTTTGGGATTAAGGAATAGTCAAGTGAAATTGGATGTGTTCCTCAACTACTGTAATTACATGTAATTTTGCTGTATTTTAGATTTTGAATGGGCTTTAGAATGCTTTAGAAGCTGTCATTTCTGGCATCAACAAGGAGGTCTTGAAACAACGCACACCGTTCATACATCCCCCGGTCATCCCCCAACCCCTTGCCTCTTGCAGACTTGCTTAACAGGGAAAACCCATTAAGAATTTGGATGAACGGTTCCATAACTCACCACCCGTTATTTGTATATATATATATATATACATATGTATGTGTGTGTGTTCTTATACACTGACACAGATATACAATGTCTAATGGCTACTTTCACCTATATCATATTATCATATATTATATTATGTCATATTATATTAATTATATTATATTATATTATATTATATTATAAGATGTTAATATTATATTATATTATATGTATATGCATATGTATATGTATAATATATATGTATAATATGTATATGTATAATATGTATATGTATAATATGTATATGTATAATATGTATATGTATATGTATATGTATATGTATATGTATATGTATATGTATATGTATGTCAGGACGATATGTCGGCCTTGGACTGGATGAACAGCGAACAAGGTCGGCACAGCTCTGGGCGGTATGTCTTTTCACTGGAATGATGAAAAAGCCGAACTTTGGAGATGCATATTAAGCTACATGTGCATATGGTTTTATATAGTTTTAAATCTCTCTGGGTATTTTTCGCTCGCTTTTTATGCATATACATATATAGATATGAATAGATGAACGTTTTGTTTCAGTGATCAAGCTCCATCGCGTTCTTTCCTTTCTTTAGAACCCAAAGACGGTATGTCTACTTTCCCAATTGAATTTGGTACCTCACCATAGATGGTTGAAGCTGACCGATGGTTCCCAACTACCGATCTTGTTGGGCACAGGTCAGGTGGTCACTGAAGTCGTGGAGAAACTTGGCAGAGAGTTTAGGTTTTCAAATTAACAAAGACCCTGGAATTTGTGGGTGATTTTTGTTTTTAATCGTAAGGTGGGCTACAGCCTCGTTTTTGTTTCCAAATTGCAAAACCTGGAAAATTGCAAACTGGTATAGGATATATATAGACTCCCATATTGAGTTGCACGCGTTGTGCAGTACCTTGCTTGAAACTGGTGTATGTTTGCTGGTTGGTGGTTTCAAACATGTTTTATTTATTTTCCATAATATATGGGATAATCCTTCCCATTGACTAATTTAAAACCACCAACCAGTTTGTGTGTGTTTATTTCTTCTGAATGTTTGGCTTTGTACCTTCTCGAAGGTCAGCCTGTTCACACCACAGCTGTTTCCTGCATAAACCTGGACGGTGATTATCACAGTGTAAGGATGAGAGTAAGTTGAGAATGATGATCATCAGTAAGCTGGTGACCTAATATAGAGGATTTAACATAATTTAACATTATTTTAACAGTATTTACAGTAACCATCTAAAATAGGGATATCCTGGAAATAGAAACACCAGTCATTGATGACTCTAAGGAACCGACCAGCAACACCTGCTGAGCCTGGTTTTAATGGTGCCCTGGCAGCCAGGATACATTCACTGTTCCACAGTTGCCATCAGTGAATAACATATATATTCAATGCAATATAAGTGCAAGATGATATAAATCAATAAGACACTATATGATGACCTAGAAGTCAATATAAATGTCATATTGAAGTGATTGGATCTGGAGGTCCTGAGAATCCTGAGACAGAGAGAAATGTCCAGTGTCTCCGTGATATGCGTTTGGGAGTTGGCATATGGCATATCTATGACTACCTTTGCAGATGAAGGTCCACCATATCTATGTAGGACAAATATGATCAGATATGATCAAATAAGTCTCTCTCACTCTCTTTCCCCATCACTCTCTCTCTCTCTATATATATACTGTATGTATATATACACATGTGAGATGTGTTTGTTTGTGTGACCTCATGATTCATGCATCATGTATTTGATGGCAATGACACCCTTTTGTAGGTGCTTTGCCGCCAAGGCTGGTTGGGTACAGGTTGATTTCAGTAGGGGAAAGATCAGTTGCCAGTTAGAGTGGTTGATAGATGTTGATAGCGTAACTCATCCCAAAATCCCCTGATTTCAGGTTTTGGACATATGACATATTCTCATTGTCCCAGATGGGGCATTTTCCGATGATGTTGGTTGCAACACTGCGATGTTGTGTGATTGCGGTTTTTGACTTCATGTGCTGGTGGCTTGCATTGGTCTTGCCCCCCTCCCTTGAACCAGCCAGGGTGATACATGTTCTCTAGCCAAACTAGTTGTAGGAGTTTTGAGGGCCCAATGTGAATCAAGATCTCAGGCGAACATGCACTGAGCAAGATTTTTTCACTGGATGACTCTCAAAGTAGGGAGACCCAAAAATTCCAATATGGTTTCCCATGGTTTCCCATGCTTTCCCCATATGAAAACATATGAAAATGACTAAGAACTAGGATGGCAAATAGCGGCTCCCCATGACTTGCAACCCCGGGCTGCGCAGAGCCGATGGTGCAGGTCAGCTTCCCTTAATCACACGTCCAGTTTGAGTTGCTGGGCCGAAATGTTGGAGTCTCCCCTCAGCCTTTGGGCTGACGCAAATTCAGTTGGATGTGTATATATCTGTAATTGTCTTTATATATAAATATATATATAACATATTCATGTGTATATATATATATAATATAACTATACTTATACGTATGTGTATAATATATATATATATATACACTGTAGATCATTATAGGTCGTGGTCTACATGTTTCTTGTCTCTTTTCCCGCATTCTCTTGGGCACTGAGGCAGTGCAGATGGCACTTTGCCAGTGCCAAGGTGTGGTCCGGGTGAGAACTGACACCGCCACCAGGAATGACCCGACACCTGGCTTCCGCGAAGCTTTGTTACTTTGTCGGAACTACGCGCATGAATGTGTATGAAGAACATAGAACACATATAGAAATCACTATGTATATACAAATGCTTTAAAAATTAAATATGTGAATGGTTGAAAATACATACATTAATACACACAAAACATGAATAGTTTGTTCTATTCTCACCTGTTAACTGTTGAGATGGCGATGGACGATATATATATATATACATGTGTAAGTATAACATGTGTAATGGAACAATGTATACATATATATATATACACATATACGATCCGCAGACTTGACCCTTCCTCCCACCCATAGCGTGATACGACTTCAGTCCGTGCGAGGCCCGCGGGACAGTACCAGCACTCTGGAAGCCTTGGCAGCTTGGAAAGCAGAGCCACATGGTGGTTGAAGCCAAGTAGTATCAAAAAATGGAGCATTGTGGTTACCATTTGGTTATGACTAACAGTTTGCCATGGAAAGATCCACCATTTTTAAGAACGGTAACCATCTATTTCTAAATGGGCCATCTATACCACGGCTATGTTAAATAACCAGGGGGTAACATTTCTCATTAATGTGGGCAACCCAATAATAAACCATGTGGGGATGGTGTATACAAGCCATGTACGATGATTTTTAGGGGATTGTTTATTATTGGATTTACCACATCATATCTCCATTGTATCCCTATCATAGTCATAGTTTGTTAACTCCCCACTGTTTGTGGTTGAATTGTTTAATAACCCCCATTAGTGCTAGATTTTGCTGGGTATATTTATCTAAGATATATACGTATAAGCCTATGAAAACACCTCAAGATAAGGTATTTTTATTTTCTGACATGACGGGGTGAATATTCTATTCCAAAGATAGCCGAATTATTACCTTATTGATCCTTACTGTTTCTGGTATATTATACGATATCCCCATGACATTCCCATCATACCCTTATATGGTTTGCTTGAAAACCCAGCATTTAGATCCATTTAGTGCGATGTCTCAGCTATAAACCTCCCTTTAGCTCGGGGATTTCCCAGCTAGCCGCGTTCGATTGCAGAAGGGTATCACCACCTTTGGTCCTTTGGTTCAGCATCCTGTAGTGTGATAGCTTCATCGTGCATCTTTGTGTAACCATTCTGAACAAACGGAAACCAATACATGGCGTTAAGTATGGTAATTGGATTTACATTGCATTACATTCACTCAGATTGAATTTTTAATTATGTGTACAGTACTGTATGTATATATAAGCATTTAATCAAATAGATAATTTTAAAAGTACATAAATACGTAAATAAATCGATATATATATATATATATATTTGTACACATATATTATGATATACCAACTTAGATTGACCATGACCGCCATGACCGCCAGATGTCAGGTAGTGCAGATGGCACTTTGGGCCTTCCAAGGCCCATCGAGGGGGCCATCCTGGTGAGTCACAAATCGACATATTTTGTGAATTTGGTATTTGTAAATTTCTGAATTTATGATGTTTGAACTTATATTATTTTGTGTTGGATGTTTGTAAATGTTATTTTTATGTTTGTTTTGGTGAGTTTCGGGCGTGTGTTTTTTCATGCCGGGGATGCCCATGAGAATTCCACTGAAAATGGAACTCTGATGATTTTGCGCATGGGATTGTTAGCGTTTAACCACTTTTTGAGGCAGTGGGGTGTCCCAAGGTTGAACTGCACCATAAGAATTCTAACGAATGAGGAATATGATGATTGACATCCAATTGAAGTGGACAAAAACCCAACAAAATTGTTGCATGGGATTACGGAAAAAATGTAGAGGGGTTTAGTACCCACATTTTTGATATGACAATCAATCCATGGTTTTCCGGAGATGTTCCATAAACCAATCAATTGAACATAGAACACACTCATGAACATAAGCCCATGAGATTGCATGTTCATTGGAAGATATTCTGATCAACTATGGGTTTTGTATGGTTTTCTTATGGGGTAGCAGCCTATTTCGATTTCGTCATGTCCATTGGGGTTCTTCCGCTCAGGAAGATGAGTTTGGGACACAGCTCCAGTGTTAGCAGCTTGGCGACACGGGAACCATTTTTTAATCTACCGCAGTAGCCTCTGGTAGGAAAATGGTGGTTTAATGGTGGTTTAATGGTGGTTTAACCAACAAAATGGTGATTTTAATGGGATGTACCCTCTGGTTATGTCAACAGTTTGCTATTGAACATCACCATTGAAATAGTTGATTTTCCCATTAAACATGGTGGATCTGTCCATAGTTATGTGAACGTTTACCAGAGGGTATCCATGGGGAAAAGCCCATCAGATGGGTGTCCTATGGCTTCCTGTCAAGTTCCTCTTAAAGCAATACTATTCACAGCCAAAATCCGATTCAAAATTCCCTATGGCTTCCTGTTGATGTTAAGTTCATACAACTCTTCATCACTTTTCAATTGTCCATTCGGGGCTGCTACATAAAGCCACCAGGATAAACCAGGGTCTTGCACGGGACACTTGGGGGTGCAGTTGGGTTATTTTTCAGGGCAGAACCATAGTGACATATCCTACAAGTTGGCATATTGATAATCACCTCCATAACTACGGCAAAACATAGCCACTTATTCAGCGAAACTGCAGCCCCAAAGGGTTTGATAAACCATAGTTTTTGCTGGCTAAAATGGGCGTTTATGGAACCCCCACCAGAGGTGATGAGGAAAGATGGCAGGTAGATCCTCCTATGTTAAACCACACCCAGTGTAGGGATTGCCAAAGATGGAATCATTAGGATTTGGGTTTGTCATTCAGAATGCGCCATTTTTTTTTGCAAATGAACAATGGGGGGACATGATGATATAGTTAACTATAATGATTAATAATGGTTAATAGTTCATAGTTGTTAATCTCTAGAAACCATAATAGTTCTTAATAATGGTTAATAGTGGTTAATAATAGATTTCTAATATATATTTGTTTTGCGCAGCTTTTTTCAGATAAACCCAAATCTCTGATTCTCGTCCCATGGGTCAGGTAGTGCAGATGGCACTCTAGCAGTGCCCACCAGGCCGGGTTGTGATGGGTGTGGTGAGTTTGAAATGGAAAATCACCATGTTTAATGGGAAAATCACTATTTTTAATGGGATACATATCTGGTTGGTGGCTTGGAACATTGTTTATTTTCCATATATTGGGAATAATGATCCCAACTGACTAATATTTTTCGGAGGGGTTGAAACCACCAACCAGATATTATACTAGGTCAATCTTAGATGAGCACTTTGATATACTGTAGTCCTTTAGTCTTTTGGTATCAATGGGATTATCTACTAACCAGCTAAGTTTTTTTTTTTTTGGCAGGGTACTAAGATTGGCACTGTATAACTCAGCTTCAAATCCAACAATGTTAAATGGCAGTGGGCAATCAGAACTAATTCTGCTTTTTTTTCTGCTACATGAGTGGGATTCAATTCGAAGCATACCCATTTTGGGTCGGTTGGTCGGCTCATGGCTTTAGGGTTGCCACATTATAGACAACCAGAATTAACATCCCAAAAACATATCCCATTAAAGTCCCATGAAAAGCCCATGGAAAGATCAGAACGATGGTATACTACGGTATACTGTAGCTACTTAGCTACATTCAGCCGGCTGAATATGAAAATCCATGGCAGAAAAATCTGAAAAATCAACGACTTGATGTTCAAAATGCAGCCATAGCGCCATGTTTTTCATCATACTTTGCCCATAGTTCATGGTCTTACCCTCTGGTGAACATACAAAAAGCTATGGAAAGATCCACCATGTTTCATGGGAAAATCCACTATAAATAGCCATTTTCCATTGTTTAATGGGAAAATCCACTATAAATCACCATCTTTTTATGGGAAAATCCACTATTTCTATAGCCATTTATACCATTGCTATGTCAGCAGTTCACCAGATGGTTTTACTGGATGTTGTTCATCCAAGGTCTGGCGGCTCTGGCATCAACCGGGGCTCCAGTCTCGGCATCTTGGACACAACGGGGGTAAACGATGGTTAATAATAGTTTAATAACCATAAAATAACCATTAATGTCATGGTGAATATGATATAATATGATCATTATTAAAAAAAAAACATTAAACATTAAGTTATTGATCATTATTAAGTTATTAACCATTAAACATGTTTACTGTAGCAATGGTGAATAATGGTTAACAATGGTAGTTAATAACTAATAACTTAATGATCAATAATTGATAATGCTTAATAATGTGTCCCATGGTTTATCAATTTAATAATGATTAATAATGATCAATCAACCACAATGGTTAATAATTGATAATGCTTAATAATTGTGATTGTGGTTGATTTCCCCAAAAAGTCAACTAACAAATAGATCTGGAAATACCATCGGGAAACCCCATGAAAACGATCTATACAAATGTTATTTTTTTCCACATCTTAGTTTACCCTAGGGTACCCGCTGGTAAACTAACAATAGCGGACATAGCTAAGGAAATCACCATATTTAATAACGTAGCTATGGAAATCAGCAGGTTTAATAGGCATATAATTTTCATATAATACAATCATATAATTCATCTATAAAATAGGCCATGCTCATCCATTTTCATACTTATCTTAGTGTACTGGAGGGTAGGATCCTGGAAATTGATGCCCTTTTTAGAGCCAACAAGATTGAGGTCCTCAGGGTGGACTCCACCGAGGATTTTCGTGCTTCCAAAGATGGTTTAACCGTGTTTCATTGATGGTTTTCATGTATTTTTCCCCTAGTAACTAGACGATCCCAATTAAGTACCATGTTTTTTGAGATTGATAGAAGATGGTAGAAGTGACCAAGCAGTTATAAATGTTGCCTTCAACTAACCAACCCACCATGGCAGCCTAGGTAGTGCTGATGGAACCTTGGGTCTTCCCAGGCAGCCCCAGCTGGATGTTGTCTGTGTCTGAAAATATCTGAATTCTACCCATATACCTCCCAAGATGTTGTTTAGCCAATGAAAGTCGATTTTCGATTTAGGAGAGAATCGATTGCGTATATTTCATGGGACTATACAGCCATAATGTAATGGGGATATAATTAGGATATTGCACCAAAACATGCAGAAATTGCATTGGAAACATTGCATTTTACATGGCGATGAATCAATGGATTTAGCGCTGACCTATTGTCAAAGCCATGTCAAGTAGGCAAATCACCTCATATAATTATTCTAGATAAAATTAAGTAAATCTTGGAAGAAAATGATTGCCATAATGTTTCTTAACCAGGCGATGCTGGGAAAAATGGTGTGGAGCAGGGTCAAAATACCCGCAGAGCACTTTTGTTTGCAGGGATCACAACACAAATGTAATGAAAGAGCAGGTTAAGCACGTTTTACGGAGATAGCGTCCTCCAAGTTTGCAATACCACAACATTATTTTGAGCAAGGCCGACACCACATGCTTTGACGGCTGCTCATCTATCTAATATTATATGATTATGTAACCCACATGATGGTTTTTGTCACCCACACATCGGGGATGGTTTATGATTTCTGGGTCGTAACTTGGACGGGTACTTCAATATCATTAAGATTTGAATGCGTTGCTATGAATGGGATAATCATTAACAAAGCCGCTGCAGCAAAAAATGCAGGGTATCCAGATCAGCCATACATATACCTATACATATACCTATACATATATATATATATATATATATATATAAATAAATACACATACATACGCACATATATACATAGTATAATTTATACATACATATATATATATAGTATTCATGTATACATGTATGTATATATATATATATATGTATATCTCTGTGTGTGTGCGTGTACGTATATACGTATATATGCATATATGTATATATGCATATGCACATATGTTTAAAACTATATCTATCTATGATCCCTCCAACACAAAGGGTTTTCCCCGGGTGTTTTTTCTTGGCCAGGCTGCTGGGCCTGAGCCACAGCAACTCCAATCTCAGCAGGCAGGGGTTGGTCGAAGTTTCTCCAGCTTTGTTGAGTTCTTTGAGTTGGTCATTTTGCTGTAGATCCTATAGGTTTTTTGTATCCCAAAACCACCAAATAGTATGTCCCGGCATTTTAACGGGTTTCATGTGTGTGTGTGCGTGTGTGTGTGTTTCATTCTTTTGTTTTTATTGTTTTTCCAGGTGGGAAGTGTATAGATCGTTTTCGGGAAGGCGACATACTTGTTTTCTCAAGCGACGAGTGGCATTATTTGACATGCTTTGGTTTGCTGCGCATTGAACCCTTGTGGATTTGCGTCCTGCTCACATATTCATCAAAAGATGGGCCCCCAATGGGTCGCACATTTTCAGATTTGGAGAGATCCGGCAGAGACACCTGTGGTCACCTTCATCCACAGATTCAGATGCGTCAGAAACATGGCCAGCCCCAAACCACCAAACATCTCGAAGACTGACCTTTTCAGTCCGCTCCAGCCGACTTGATGGTCCTACCCCGACGCCGAAAAAGATTGTAAGCTTGCAACCTGCCCACTTAGAAACTGCTCTCCAAATTTTCAATACCTTTGACATGACAGTACTGGATGAGAACTAATCCTATCTAAGCTTGGGTAGGAGCCAGCCTTGTTTGTGGGTGCCAAACTATTGGGAAGACCAACTCAATCAGCTTCATCAAACATTGACGCAATAGTCAAATACGGGGTTCGGGGTTGTTTGAAAATAGGCTAAACAAATTCCACTGGGTTACAGTAATCATCATAGTTTCAGAAAAAAAATAGCCATTTTGGATCATTTTGGGGTATGTCCCATCTGATAAATGCACGTCCACAATGCAATGCAATTCCCAAGAAGATAAAACTGTGAAAACTGGTGCTAAAGTAGTTCAAGAGTTCAAGACTATTGTTCTATCTTTTTTTGGGGGTCAACAATGGAGGTGTTGAAAAAGATTGGAGTACCCCTTGAATCAAGTCACGAAAACCCATGGTGACCGAAAAAGGGTTCCTTTTTCGGAAGCCAGCCAGGCATGGTATCCAGCATAGCACTTCAAACCTGGGTGCCTTGGAACTTGGAAAGCAGCAGGATGATGAGATAGGGAATCAAAGCATGAAAGATATTCAGAAAGTGTAGCTCAATTCAATGTATTGTATTCTTGCCACGAGAAAACCAGAGTTGAATGAACTAATAATATCAAAGACAAGAAAAGATAGAGAGAGAGTATATAGTATATATGTTTATTTCAGATTTAGGGAGTCAGTAATCACTTGCTCAGAACGATATATTCGCTACTCTCTGGATGGTGGTTTAAAAACGGTTTACTTTCCATTTTTTTGGGGGACCCTTTTTTGTGGTGTTGAGAGTTTGGTGGCATGTGGAATCGGCGACAGAAAGATGATGGAAGGGGATTGCTGAAGAGCCACCAAGGTAGCGACAACTGTCAGGAAGAATCGACCTTTGCCAGGTCAACGACGGAGCCACCGGGGTTAGAATTCTCAACCCCCCATAGGTTTTTCCGAAATGGATGGCTTCACCAAATAAAAGTGAGCAATTTTGCTGGCGGTGGTCCATACCAAATTGGTTCTTGATAGTTCTTGTGGTTTGAATGTTTAACATCACTAAGCCATACTGGCCCTGAAGTCATTGAGAGCCGCTCGCTGGTCAGTTTTTTTTGTTTGTGGCAAGCCATGGGAACACAAAAATCATGGCACGATGTATTTCATGTATTCATTGGTCGATCCACATATCCACCAAATCTATCAATGATTCAATGTGTATATTGATGCAAGAGACCTTCAGTCCTATATTGGTCTGAAACTAACTCCAAAATTCCGCCAGCTTTTCTATTGCCCAGACCATCTAAATATCCATATTCCATATGTTTATATCGAGTAAAAGAACATATGATATAGCCAAGATCAAAACGCATTTTATCAGCTTTTGGTTCTGCGTTGTTACCTTCATCTCCGATCATTGACACTGAATCTCCGTGTGTTGACCCATGATGCCATTGGCGCAGTCGATTCTTCCGTCGAAGCAGTTCGAATTGCAGTGACCGCCGGCGGTCGACGGGGTTCAACGGTGCTTGATGGCACTTGTTTTTTTCGGATCATTCTTTTAGAATGTGAGTGGGAGAGAGCTCACTCATTGATATTAGATTGTGTTTCATGTGGGTAAGACAATGTAAGACAATAATAAACCACCCCATGTTTGATGGTTTATACCACCCATCAAAATGGTGATTTGGGGGATGGTTCATTATGGTATACCATGTTTTACCTACATTATTCTTCATTTTCACATTGATGTTGATACATCATGATGAGCTCAAGGGATCCAAGTCTACATGCTCCAAGTCTACAGGTACCGGTGGTGGGCCAGATAGCAGCTACCTCGGCAGGCGCAGCAAATGGCAGCTGTAGTACATGAAGACGGTCTGTGATAATTAAGTATACCATGGCAATCAAATATGGAAATGATTCATATCCATACATATCCATACATATCCCATTTATAGTTGATTTTGCCATTAAAACATATTAAAACCTTCATTTATAGAGGATGTCCAATTCCAATTTTTTAGTATCGGAGGGTGAACCATGGTTATTAAAAATCCATTTGCAAACCATCCAATTTGTGATTTCATGTTAGATTTTTTTGTCACTTTTTGACTTCACAACTAGGTTTCCGCAAATGATGGGTAACAGTTGGTTTCATCCCAAAAAAAAGTTTGGCTTCTCACTTATGTGAATTGACAACTACTTGTACAGTTGGATGTATGATGTATACTAACTAACCCTAAAAAGATAGAAAAGTAAAAACCCTACATAACCCTACTAAAATATGACCAAGCTGTACCAAGCATGTTTTTCTATCTTTTTTGGGGTTGATAGTATTACATGACTGCCATGGGTCTGCTGGCTCTGCCGCGCGCTTTTTAGGCGCTTGGGACTTTTGAGAGGCTCCTCCAATAGCAGCAGCAACTCGGTTGAATGGATGGAATGTATTGCTGTGTGTAGATATATGATTACACCGTTAACGTTGTATATGTAACATATTTTTACATATGTTGCATGTATATATATATATATATATGGTGTGTAAAGAAAGTGATTGGAAACGAGAGATTTTCTATTGCCAGCTGCCATGTTTTTGAACATTGAGGGTGAGCATCTCAACAGAGTCCTTTGCATAGACGTGCTTTCTGCACTGAATTCCTAGATGGGTCAGATGAGGTATGGCGATTTCCACCCATTCTGGGTATAAATAGTGAGGAACGCTTTGCTCACCCAGTCCAAATCGATGTGTTGCAATAAGCCATATTCTATTATATTCATGTATTAAGAGCATCAAAAATGATCAATCATCCTCGATAATCCCCATTTTGTGGTTGGCTTCCCAAGCGACCTCCCATGATCCCCCTAATGTGAAATTCCCCCGACTAGGGAACCCACATACATACTAAACCATACTAAACCATGTTTTCAGGGAGGTTTGTTACACTAGGCGGAAGGGCTTAGTGCGGAATCCAGTTACGATATAGATGGTTACAATTTACAATTTTATTTGGTTAGTTATATTTAGCCTGCCATTCTAGGTGGTAGATAATCGAAATACACACATACACAAACATACACAAGCTACAACCCAATTAGTAGTTAATCCACCAATGGACAAGTAGTTCATATTCCAAGGTATATGTTTCTACTTTATAAAGCTATCATGATATTCCAAGGGCCATCCACCGATGCAGGTCAGGTGGACCTAAATTAAATCATTCCTCCCCAGACAACCGTGCGGATCGCAGGTCATCCAGCGGAGGAGGGCGGCCGGAGGTGGGCATTGCATCGTTTGACCGTTCAAGAGTCAAAATATTAAATATTATCGTAGCGTATAGTATATATATATAATACATATGTATATATAGCCTCGTGCAGGCTTCTGGAACTACCTAAACCTGAATTAGGTTGGTAAAACTTGTCCATTCCGTGACGAAATTTCGTCGCGGAATTAACAAGTTTCATTAGGGTCATCATCATCATCATCATCATCATCATCACATCATCATCAACTGCTGCCGCAAGTTCACATGAATGTTAACATCGAGCCGCAAGTTCACATGAACGTTAACATCCCACCCCACCCCCCCCCACCCCGCGTGTGCGTAGCATCAACTGCTGCCGCAAGTTCACATGAACGTTAACATCCTGCCGCAAGTTCACATGAACGTTAACATCCCACCCCACCCCCCCCCACCCCGCGTGTGCGTAGCATCAACTGCTGCCGCAAGTTCACATGAACGTTAACATCCCACCCCACCCCTTTACCCCAAGGTTTAGGTAGTTCCAGAAGCCTGGACGAGCCTATATATACATATGCAAACGTATACATATACATCTATATATATATATATACATCATATATATATATATATATGCATATACATATATACATATATGCATATATATATATTTTTGAATGTATGCATGTATGTAATGTAATGTAATGTAATATAATGTAATGTAATGTAGTGTAATGTAATGTAATGTAATGTAATGTATATAATGTAATGTATGTATGTATGTATTTGTGTGTGATAGTATATAATAGTACTAAACAAGCACGAATCAATTTGTGGCTTCTCTTCATCTCCGCGAATCGCAGGCCGTTGGGCCTCTATCGCGGCACGTCCAACACAAGCAACTTGGCGGCACGTCCAGCTGTGGTTCCGCTCGGTCCGTGGGAAGGAAGCACCATGTGGGATCAAGATTCGGCAAGATTCAATCCTTCCTTAATTGTTACATGGGAAATCACAATTTTTAATGGGAAAATCCACTATAAATGGTCATTTTCAATAGCTATGTTAAATTACCAGAGGGTAACTTTTGCATGTTTCACCATGGCCGATTTTTGTTTGCAGATGGTCCTTAACTTCTGATGACCTTAAAATTTGTCTCACAGGATGTATGCTTTTGCCATTGCGTCCCTTTGCCCTTTCCTGCCTTTTTCCAACACGTCAGCCGATACTCCACGCACTTGACCTCTAACGGTCCGGATCAGTGAGTAGTGAGGACTTATTGATCTTGACACTTTTAAGGACTTTAGATTTGTGCATGCCGTAAGAAATATATTTGGACATATTTGGCTATCTTCGGCATGCTAAGAAAATCAGCTACCTTCTAAGTACATGAGATTACTCCAGACCATTCCAGACCTATGAAAGGGGAGACTTCCATTTGCTCCCGTCACCCAAGTGAACACGTGTTTTGCGCCCCAGGCAGCGTGAATGACTCAGAGACAGCCAGGAGACGGCCAGATTTTCACTCGCCACAAGCATATTCAAACGCAGACACTGCAGTAAGGGCAAGACGTCTTCTTTGGGCCCAGGAAAGGGCGGTGTGAGCGAGTTGAGGCACCCCAAAGTTTAACCAGCCCCGCAAGACAGGTTGTCAAATTCTGTATCCCCGTGGTGGAGTAGCCCGTGTCCAGAAAGACTGATGAAATCATGACCATGACATTAAGATACATTAATAACGTCTACTTTACCCAAAGGAGTGGCATCTTTTTTGGTATGATTTCTGGTTTTCTTGTTTTCGGGGCTGGGAATATGGCTTTTGTGCCTGTTGTGGCTTTTGGATTCTTGGCGTTTGTGGCTTTTGCGACTGTTGTCTTCTCGGCTTCTTGGCTTATTGTCTTTTGGCTTTTGCTGCTTGATGGCTTCTTGTATTTTTTGCCTTTTGTGGTGTCTTGGCAGTGTGCTGCAACTATTGTGCAGACAATGAGTAGCACATCAATTAGACAGAATAAACATAATAACAATAAGAATGTTTTTATAGGAAAGACAAGATCTAACAATATTGGAACGTATAGGCACACGTCGATAGAATCGTAACATCTATACACCCAGCACCGTTGCGCCTCAACCTATGTTCTACATCTACGTGTTCACAAGGTGCATGTCGTGCATTACATACACCCCGGGTACCATATTCGACCATATTATCGACCATATTCGACCTACATCATTACATGTGAGGATAGGTACTGTCAACCCCAAATAAAACATAACCAACCCCAAATAGACGCTAAACCAACCCTAAATAAGCACTGAAGCAACCCTAAAGGAATCATAAGACTATCCCGAATAAACCCCAAAGTGCCTAAAATAGCCTAAAACCCTGCAAAAGACTTTGGGCAAATGTGAGGGGTTGTCGTCTACGGGAAAGAGCTGTAAATATTGCGCAAATAGAGATTCAATTGCCGAGAGCTGCTGCCATTGTGCTATCAAGAAGAAAAAAACTACTAAAGAACAACGCAAGCAGGTTTCATTTTTCCACCTGTAGCAAATACCATGCAAATTGCAGATCTTTGCGCCAAAATGCCACACATACCATGTACTTAACAGATGTCAGTTTACTTTACGGTAAACATGATGCACATACAGATTGTGGAAATGGGCTGGAATTTAGCTGCAAATTGCTGCAAAGCGTGCAAATGAGAGATGTTTGCGCCAAAATGTAGCAAATGAGCAAGGAAAAGTGCCCCAAAAACACTTTTTTTTTGCATGAAGCAAGAAAACAATCCCAAAAAACGCAGCCCGGCCAAAAATCAGCCCGGTTCTGATCGCCAAGGTTTCGCCAAGGTTTGGCCAAGGTTTCCCCCATTGGCCACCATCCAGCTTCAGCAGGAGAAATGGCTACAACCGCAGCACCTCGAATTTTTCCACCTTCAGTTGCACATCTTTAGCAGATTTCAACCAGAAGCACGGGTACCTCGGAGTGTTTTTGAAATGGGTGGGTCAGGGGCACCTTCCGCCACTAGGTAAACCACATGGGCACGTCACCTGATATGTCTCAACAAGTCTCAAGCTTGTGGTTGAAAACCAGAATTCCGAATCCCCTACGGCAAAACATGCCGCGCTCCGCTACATTCCTGTCATTTGCAGGATCTCCTGTGTGGAAAGCCCATCGTTCCTGCAGTTCTTGGCCACAGTGCATGAAGCTGGATTGAAGATACCCAGGGGAAGCAATCAACCCAGGCGCTTGTGCAGTATCAAGGCTCCTTGGCTTTGCGGATGCGGGGCGGCTTTCTTTGTGTCAGTCCCTTCCACTTCGGTGCCGGCATATCGCCATATATCGCCGCTATCGAGGAGCATTCCTTGGACGATGCCTTTAACAACCGAATCGAAGTGGAGGAGGCAGACTTGGCAGATGACAAGATGTCCTACTACTCATCGCAAGAGATGGGCAAGGCAACTGGAGAACAGGATGGGATGGGTAATTAGTCTATTTGTTCCCACTGACTATTAAGAGGAAAAACTCACTGGTCACGACGGCTAACAATTGCTAACATGTACTATTTTTTTTTGGTGCGCGAACTAGGGGTATATGAGCCTAGTAACTATCCAGCTTGAGATCTAATCCTTTGCAGTTTGCAGAGTATCTAAGATTGGCCATGCTGGGAGCTGGGTTGAGTTGGACCGATGGTAAGCACCTCTCAGTGCTGGTTGAGTTGACACAGAGGTTGCAGATGGACACAGACGGAAACCATGGGAGGCACCATCCAAGTGAAGTGTTTTTCCGTGAATTTTTGGCAGATTCCTTTGTTAATGGAGGCGGAAAACCGTGCATGTGACACAGGAATAGCCAGCGAACGGGGTTTACCAGCCAGGTTTAGAGGTTTCAACGAGGATTGGATGATGGACATTTTACAGGAAGCTGTAATTACCTTAAATCAGCCATTTACAGTTTCAGATTATTTGATATAAATCCCCCTTAGAATTTTAAATCAGATTATATGATTATACTTACCAAAAATATCAAAAAAATAACCCCCTTTAAGATTATACCGTATATACCTTTCAGGTTCAAAATTGTCCCCGGAAAATCCCATGGGATGTTCAGTTCCCCCGAGGCGTTCCCCATCGCTCGAATGTCGCGAGGCCTCCGTCTTCGAATTGATCACTTCGCAGGGCTCAGTGTCCCTGTCCACCAGGCCGGCTTGACCAGGTGCTACTGTAGGTGATTTCACGGTGATTTCACGGTGATTTCACGGTGATTTAACGGTGATTTATTACTCTACCCAGTTATTGAATGGCCAATTTCTGTCATGGTATGTCAGGTATGTGGATTTACATATATATTTAAATGTGACGATTAATTAATGGGATGAACATAGATGAACCCCCTGTTTGTTGATTGATGTCGAGACAGTCCATCACTGTCTCAATATTTCCCACCATTTCCTAAAGGGAACACCATTTCCCACATCATCCAAAGTGCGGTGATGGCAAATAACCGTTCAAGATTTTTGGGCCTTCAATCCATTTCTTTGAAGAACGCGCGGCTCCATTTTTTCACCGCCAGCATCCGCCAGCCATTTTTCACTATCCAACCAAAGTCAAAGACATGGAACTATGGAACTATAGGTAGGTAAAAGCACAGTTGTTTTCCATGCTTTCTAGGGGTCTTAAACCGGTTACATCCCACTTCAGCACAGATTGACCCAAGGGGCACTAGAAGCACACTGGCGAAGAATGTGCGTTTAGTGGTGTTTAAAGTTTACTCACATCTCTACAACAATAATATAATATAATATAATATAACATTACACAATATAATATTACATAATATAATATATGTGTGTGTGTTTGTGTTTATCTATTTGTCTATATGTCTGTTCGTCTTTCTGTCTGTCTGTCTGTCTGTCTGTCTGTCTGTGTGACATGTGAATTTGTTTGAACATATTAAATATTATAGCTATTATGGTACCTCCAAACCATTCCCATATTTTCCCATATGTTCCCATATTTTCCCCATTCAAGGGCCATTTTTTCCAGGTATGCCCCATGGACCCATGACATGATTCCCCGGTCTTGTTGCAGTTGCTTGAAGACGCAAGCAGCGTGGCAGCGCTCCTTGATCGAACAGCAGAGGCACCTGTGCCGGCCTAGAGTCGGCCTAGAGACTCCTCCATTGGTTTATTGTTTGGAACGGGGTTGGAGTTTCCTCTAGGATTTCAGGGAGGTCAACCCCCCTAAGAAGGACTGATTTTCTGGCGCGAAAATTCTTCGATTTTGATGAAAGGCTGCTTTTATCAACCCCCTCATTTTCTACAGAACAACTTTTGGAGACCTCTGAGTCGGGAGACCCTGATTTTCTGTGTAGCTTAAGTGCCCAAAATCCAGGAGCATAATTTTAGCATCTCTGGGAGGACGTTCCTAGATTTTCTAGTGGTCCCTGATTTTCTAGAGGGGCACTGGTAGGTCATTTTCTAGGGTAGCTCGAATTGGTTTGATGTCTGTAGCTAGATTTTCTTGGGTCCCTAATTTATACAACATTCATTTTCTAGTAGAAAATCACAGGCCCCAACCGGACCCGGTAAACTGCCACGGGGTTTTGTTTGGTTTGTTCCTGAGGCATTTACCCTCGGGTTTAATGGTGGTTTAATGGTGGTTTAATGGGGTGAAAAACCAACAAAATGGTGATTTTAATGGGATGTACCCTCTGGTAAACAGCCACATAGCTATTGAAAATGGCCATAGAAATAGTGAGTTGTCCCATGAAAAATGGTGGATCTTTCCATAGTTATGTGAACGTTTACCAGAGGGTAGAAAAGTTGCATCAAGTAGTGTTCCCTCAGAATGGATTAGGCCTGCTTTTTTTCGCAGATGTTTGCGGGCTTTCCTGGAAAAAGGTCACTCTCAGCTTGTGCGGAGTTTCCTTCATCAACAGTTGAATGTCTACAATATCTACCCTCTGGTTATTTAACATAGCCATGGAAAATGGCCCCTTTATAGATGGTTTACCTATTAAACATGGTGATTTTCCATGGCTATGTTAAATAATTAACCAGATAGTAGCAGAAATCAATACAACCTCACCCAGATTCGTTCAGGATATTGCAGGGACGGATATTGGGAACATATTGAGGACGGTATTGCTTTATTTTAAGCGAACGTTTGACGTAGAAGTACCACCATAGAACAGTTTGCCGGTACCTGTGCTTTAGGTTCGCGCAAGACGCGTATACTTGTTCTGTCCCATGATCCTTATCCTTCCTAAGTTGTATTAGATGTGTTCCCGGATCTTCCTTCCAATGATTCGGTCAAAGCCAAATCGGGATGCATGGTGAAAGATCTTGAACGTGATTCCGCCATAGATATCCGCAGATTTGAGTCAACAGAAAATCACTATTCCACCCCAAATCCCAATATCCCAACATACCCCAGCCACAGCAATGGCAGGTCATTGTTGGTCTTGGTTTCTCGAAAACTGCACCAAGCTGAAGAGAAGACCAAGTCGCTGGGACACAACGGGTAAGATGTTTTTCTTCAAGGGAGAACTTACAAAGGCGGAGAATCCGCAAACGTGGGGCAAAGCTGATTATAGATGAATCGTGGGACACACACAATATATATATAATATTATATATATAGTATACAAGTATATTTATATTTATATTTATATATATATATATTTATGTTATGTGTGTGTATTATGTATGTATATTGTAATTCTATAATGGATAAGTGTCTGAAGGCGATAGAGTGAGAGAAATGGAAACTTGTAGATGACAACTGGGATGAAGGGAATATTTCATCTCATCTAACATTACCCCCGAAATGGTTCCAAATCTATATCCCAGATGCTCCATGTATGGAATATGTATGAGTATTTACCAAAAAAAAGCAAATGTAGGTAAATATTCCATACATGGAGCATTTGGGTATGTAAAAAAAGTGTAAAAACATCGTCTAACATCCACCATGGTTTCTGGGGGGACCGTTTCGATGTTTCGATTTTTCAGGCTGGATATCGCCGTGAGCGAAGATCAACGGGAGCTGCTGCTGGGCGTTGTTGTTGCGCGGTAAGATTCACCCCCAAATTTACCAACATTAGTTAATAAATAGAATCCAATTTTGGCTCTACAGAAAAATGGGTTACTGTAGCTAGTGGGTTTACATTATGTGACTTGCTACATTGTTACCATAAAGACACTTCACAGTAAGGAAACCTATAGGAAGTACAACATCCCGTTCAGAACCCTGGGAGAAGTCTGAAATAATTAAGAATTGGTGTGGCCAGGAAACACCTCTTATGAAGGCACCCAGTGAGTCAGTGAGAGAAAAAATCTGTGTATTTCTATGTGTGTTTGCACGTGGGACCTTCTTGTCGCCGGGCCCATACAAATATTATATATATACATATTTAAACGCACACCAACACATATAACATACTATATGATATATTGTAATATATATATATACACATTACACTTACTTATCATGCCCTACCGGTCCATGCATATTGCAAGCTATTTTTCAGCTGCAGCCTCAACATTGCCACCTTGAGGTTGCGGAACTTCAGAAAGATTGTGACCCGAAAGGTGGACAATGAGGAGTCGGTTGACATCCAAAGTAGCTGGGCGTTGTGCGGGAACCAGAAATCCTGTGTGGTTTTGAAGCCATATCTACCCCATAGAAGTTTGCATACATGACAGAACATGACATAACCGTCTTTTTGGGTTATGAGTTATGATGTGGACTTGCTAACACCCCGTTTCGATCCATGCAAACCGTACACATCTAGGAGTCAACAGGTCTTTTCCTATGATCTCCTGTCACCAAGAAGAAAGTCAAGAGAACCACGGGTAATTTAGTGATGAACCCTGCAACGGTCCCTTGAGCGTGACAAAGCATTGCTTCCTGTGCTTCCTGTCTTAGCCATGTATATATATATATATATTTGACAGAGCATAACACCCCAAAACAAATTGAGCCACATTCAAAACCTTGTGTTCATGTTTAGGGCGCAAGCCAGCTCAAGCTCTGCATAAGACAAGAGATGCGCGTAAGCAAAACTTGTGCATGTGTGCATGCCTAAGCTAAACGTATGCAATGGCGTGCAAAAATCCTTATTTCGTGCCAGGATATAAGACATTCTGGAAAATGGCTCGATGGAACCTGGAACCTGGAAACAGTCATTTCCACCATATCATGTCCTGTATAGATTTGTCGCTGAGGTAAAGATCTCTTCGTGATCATCGTGGAGACATGTCCGCTGGTGCGTGCTGAAATTTGTCAGTTGTGCCAGCTGCTTGAGTGCCTTGGCTGGACATTGGACCAGGCCTGGATTCATCTTGCTGTTTTTCCCGCCCCAACAAAGAAGGACAACCAAAAAGGATGGAGTAGTTTCATGTATGTTCTAATTAAATCCATATATATATACATACACACATATATATATATATATACACATATATATATATATATGTATACATGGGATTTCCCCATGATTTCCCATTAGGAGCCTCCAGCTACGTGAAGATTTCCCACAGCGGCCCAGGTACCGGTGCAAGGCTTACGCAAGTTTGACTGCAGCAGAGTCGGAGATCAGCAACATCATGGAGAGTACAGGTGAGGAAAAAAAACGTGATGGAAATGTGTCAAAGATGGCATTGAAGTATGGATTGCTGGATTTAGCCAACCTGCTGATCTGGAACTGAACCTTATCTAAAGTATTTTTTCAAAAAAATGTGTTTGAACTTACCAAATGAGTTCGAGTGGCGGTTTGAATCTGCAAAAGGATGATAGAAGTTGTGATTTCCGGTGCCAGATTTTGAGGCAACCATATGAAGATTTCCATCATATGGGGTTACCTCAAATCATCAAAAATTGGACCATTTCAGTATTGAACCCCCCATATATGAGTATTATCCCAGCTGGTTCGTAGATGAAACTCATCAGTAGACCACTGTACGAAGGGGGTCAAAACCGCATAACGGGCCACAAAAATTAGGTTGTGGTTGGTACAACTTAGTGCTGAGCATGCTGTATGTCTATGGTAACATACAAAAAATGTCAAAGTAATTTACCACCATTTTGATATACTTCAATGAGGATTTTACATGATTTGTTTTTTCCATTTTTGGGAGGTATATTATTATTATTATTATATATATATACATAGTTATATTTCAATTGAAAGAGTGATTTAAATAAATACTGGTATATATCCCATAGGATCCATGTATGCTATATATGATAACATTTACCATCAATATACCCCCAATGTTAGCATATATATACCATACATGGATCCTATGGGTATGATAAGAATTGTTGTGCAGGTTCCTCCAATGGAAGCAGCCCTACCTTTTTGGTGCTTCTGGGCACTTCCTGGTTGGATCGAGATCTTCCCTATCAGTTCAAACAGGAGCCGAGGGAACGGGGGCACCTCCCAAGCTTCAGAGCTGTAAATGCTGGATGTTCCATATGGGGATGGGTCAAAACCTTGTACCCCTGGTGAACATCAATTAAATAGCTGGTAAATGGATGTTCATCCCACTAAAAATGGTATTAATAGGTATTGACCCATACCCATATTGAAAGATTTGAACGTTTCGATTTCCAGATGTTTTTTTATGTTTTTTTTTCTTTTGGGGGCGGAGATGTTGACATTGACAATCTGGTAGTGATGACCACGGGCTTGTCCGAGCATGCTGGACCAGAAAATCACCAAAAATTGTCTATCCGGATGCGGGGAACCAATGGGTTATTAAGTTATTACCCTTTCTTCGGAGGGGTTCTTAACAGTTTCTGACTTCCAGTTGTTCTTCACCAGTCCTGGTCAAGCCTGGCTTAGCCGCACCAATGGCAAGGAGTTTGTGTATGTGACCCTGACCAGCAAAGCTGAAGAATTTGAACAGGTGCCCGGAGTGAATGAAGGCAGAAAGGACGTCATGTGAGGATCATATACGACGGTGGGATATTTTCCCACCAATGTAAATATAGATTGTTATATATATATATATCATTATATTTCATTGTATCCCATTATTGGCCCAAATATGAAGAATATACATATACATATACATATATATATATGTGATTACATATGTATATAATATGTTTGTTTGTTTATATATGTATATGTATATTCTATCTCTGTCCGTGTGTGTGTGTGTGCGCGTGTTTTTTTTAATGTTCAACAATGCAGCAGCTCGAAAGAGCAAAATCCAGAACTAAAACCTCCAGTCACCAGGAGTTTTAATCCCAGCTCGGTCTGATTTGCATCAACATATTAATTTAGAAAAATATCCAACAACTTTAGTTGGTGCAGTCCCTATTCAGCATCATTTCGGTTGGTTAACAAAAACGCTATGTGGCCAACAAGGTAGGCAACGAGCTGTCCGCCTCCAGTGAAAGTCAGATTCGCAGCGTTCTTCGAGAGCGAGGCATGGCTGAGTGAACATGGAAGAACAGAGGATTCTATATGGCAATGTGTATACAGTATGGTATACTCGTCCGCAATAATATTCATACTATAATATTGTATAATTGTGTGCACATATATTCATTTGTTTATAGATACATATTTTATGTGAGATGTACAAAGTGGACATGTGGTGAACAATGCACGCACACATGCATATACATATGTACTTATACCCACTTGTACATCCATGTACTGGTACTATATACTTATATGTATATATGTATATATGGATATATATATATTCACATATATAAGTATATTATTATTATTATATATATATATGTATATATTATTGAGACGTCTATATCTACATGTCTACACGCAGGGATATATCCATGTATATCTCTATATGTAAAATAATCGCAGTTCTTTGAAGAAAGGTAGATGTAGGTACCGCTTGGGCTTCTCTAGTTACAATCACCAGTGGCTCTGATGAAGGTCTATAAGAGACAGCCATGGGATTAGCAGGCTGCTCAATCAGACTTGCTCCCAAACAACTCGTAGCTGTAATATACTGTGCCCTTTGGTAAGGTAACTTAACTTTTGAACATGGCCCTATGCAGATGATTTAGCTGTTGAACATTGTTGGTTTTCTATAGCTATTTTAGATTACCAGAGGGTACGGGTACTGGCCTGGGAGTGCTAAGATCCATGAACTCCATCAACTAACCATGGGCAAGAACGATTAGGAAACCCTGATAGGTCGGAATAAGAACACATTGGTTACAAGAACGATTGGGAAACCCTGATAGTTCGGAATAAGAACACATTGGTTACAAGAACGATTAGGAAACCCTGATCGTTCGGAATAAGAACACATTGGTTAATGTTTTCCTGCCAATGTTCCCTTCAAACTAATCCATTTGAGCCAGGTATTCGGGAATATTTGTTGCATCCGCTGTCTCTGGAAGACATGCGTCGCACGGTGGAAGCTGCCCTGCAACGCAGATGGGCGGAGGAGCGATACGGATCATTGGGGATTCGCATGGATTGCAGGGAAGGCATGGCCTTTTTGATAACAGTTTGATACTTGTTTGATACCTTTCTGGAATTAACATAAATGTGGAACACCCACCATGAAAGCACAATACAGCAGATCATTGTCCAAAAACTATGGATTTTCCACATCTATCTTAGAAAAGATAGCCATATTTTGATGCTTTACACCACCCATTTCTGGCAAAATTGGGGGGTGGTTTACTATTGCCGTACTCACTTCGAACCACCTGGCTGTTTTTGATTGCAACCGGATGCCTGATTAATCAACCAGGGTTTATGAATCTGGGGTCGGAGGATAGATTAAAATGGAATATAATGAAATGCTGGCAGTAGTCCACAATCAACTGAGGTTTGGTTCATCCTGTTTCCTTTGCATATGGCTTTCAGGTCGTCCACCCAACAATGAGCGTCCCAACAATGAGCAGGGCAGATTGTAGATTGGGATGTTTCTTCATGTACGCAGCAAGTTGGCTTTGTTTAAACTTTAAACTCTAGCCCTTTTGGATCCTTTCGATATCGTTCAAGAATCACGCAATTTTAGTTTTATAATATAATGTGAGTAATTATACCATATTTACATACACACACACATATATATATATACACATGTTTTCCATGTTAATTACTGTAATTTTGTTCTGATTTTCTGTTGCCAGCCATGTTCACCAGAGGCTTGTTTTCGCATAGGGATGGTCATCCCCCCATCAATAGGATCCAACAACCTAAAGGTGATCATCACTGAAGGCGTCAGCTACAAATCCCATGGAAATCACCGTTTTGGCTGGTGAAATTTTCTATTCTTGCTACTGAAATCACCATCCATTTTTGCTACTTAAATCACCATTCCAATTTATTTTGGTATATTATGCTGGTGAAATATACCATATATACAGACATATTTTGCTGGTGAAATTCCAATTTGGGCGAAATCCCCAATGTTCCGATGAATAAATTGCCAGGAGTTTCTGGTCTGTGAGACTTTGGGCCGGGGATCCTCCGGCATCGTGCACCGGGTGAAACGCCTACGTGACGGCCATATCTTTGCGATGAAGGCTGTGTGCTGTGGATGTGCATTATATTCCATTATGACATATTATCGTATGTCTTATGAAATACTATATGTTTTGTAAATTGCATTATAAATCATTATACTATATTATATCTTTTATATTGTGTTAAGTTATATTACATTACATTATATTATATTATATTATATATTTGTTATTATGGCATATTATATTATATTATTTCCTATATTACATTATATTATATTACATTATGACACATTATTTTATAATATATGTTATTTTATTGTGGGGTGTTATTTTTTTTGTTTTCCAGCCTGGCTTTGTGGCTTTTGTGGGTGTGTGGCTTTTGTGGCTTTACCTATACCTATCTATCCATCTATCTAATCTAACCCAATCTAATCTAACCTAATCTAATCTAATCTAATCAAATCCTATCTATCTATCTCATTTATCTAATTCATCTCAACTGTCTATCTAATCTATCTAATCAATCTAATCAATCTAATCAATCTAATCTATCTAATCTATCTAATCCAATCTAATCTAATCCAATCTAATCTAATCTAATCTATCTATCTACCTATTTGCCTATCTTTCTACCTATGTATCTAATCTGTCTAATCTATCCAAACTGTCTAATCTATCTAATCTAATCTATCTAGCTATCTACCTATCTATCTACCTATCTATCTAATCTAATCTAATCCAATCTAATATAATCTAATCTAATCCAATCTAATCTAATGTAATCTAATCTAATCCAATCTAATCTAATCTAATCTAATCAAATCAAATCCTATCTATCTATCTATCTAATCTATTCTAATCTAATCTAATCTAACCTAATCTATCTAATCTATATAATCAATCTAATCAATCTATATAATCTATCTAATCGTATTATGTTATCTTATGTAATCTTATCTTATCTTATCTTATCTGTCTACCTTTTTATACACACCTTGTATCCCTGCATGTACCTTAATCCAACCCTCAACAGACTTTAAATAGACCCTAAACCAACCCTAAATAACCCTAAATAGCACTGAATAACTCTAAATAAACCCTAAACCAACCCTAAATAAACCTTAAATAAACCTTGAACCAACCCTAAACTAAATAACCCTAAGCCAACCCGACATAACCAGCCCTAAATAAACCCTAAACCAACCCTAAACTAAACAACCCTAAATACATCCTAAACCAACTTTAAATAAACCCTAAACCAACCCTAAATAAACCCTAAACCAACCCTAAACCAATCCTAAATGACCCTAAACCAACCCTAAATAAACCCTAAACCAACCACCACTATGATAGCATCCAATGCCACTATTTAGACCCAACACGGTTTTGCTTCAACCTATATTCTACATGTTCACCAGGTGCATGTTATGCATGGAAAAATCGATTGAAACCATGGAAAAATCCTTTGAACCCATGGCAAACTCATTGAAAACTATGGAAAAATCGATGACAACTTTGGGTAAATCAATGAACACCATAGAAAAAACGATGAACAGTGCAACTGGCAAATTTTAGCTCCAAAAATCAGCAAAGTACAGGTTGTTGCTTTTAGCCTTTGGCTAGACTCTTGGAGATGGCGATGGAGAGAGAGAGAGAGAGGTTGTTGCTTAGCAAGGACAAGTGCCCCAGACTGAAAAAAACAAAAAAAACTGTACCCCTTTATTATATATTATTATATTTACTAATTATTCTATATGATGTTTTTATTATATCATAGTTTTGAACCTATATTATATTATTGTTTATGTTGTGATATTTTGTTATTTTTCTAATTATATTATATCACATTTTGCTTTGTTATATTATATTATTCTATATACTATATATTCCACCAAAAAGATAGACAAATAGCTTATCAATATTGAGGTGGGATGCTACTTTCCCTTTTTTGGTGATTTATATGTAATATATGTTCTTTCAACATGTGCACACATTATTTGTAAAATCTATGTTGCTTGATGTGAAGATGTTGGGTCGATGGATTAATGTGATAAAAAACCAACACCACAAACGAAGCTCAATTTTAGGATGAATTTTGGTTTAGTGTGTTAAAACCAACATCACAATCTGTGATTAGTTCTTTTAAAAGCCTACTTTAGTATGGGATCGTATTGGACACACGGGGTGGAAAACTACCAAGGTCATCGGATTGCAAAACGTGAGATCCATTTGTAGATCAGTTCCCTCTAAAAGACAGAAATTCTCAGTTGCAATGTGTATACATGTGATGCTACTGATAAATATGATTCTTGATTCCTTTACTATATATACACATATGTATATATATATATATATACATGCGGGCATTTCTGTGCTCCCTTTGACACAGCGACCAGCGCCTTCCAATATTGTTTAGCACACCCACTTCAATTGTTCCCCAGATAGCGTCAGCTATAGAGATTCTTACTTCTCAATGAATGAGATCCTGATGTTCAACAACTGTATTCTTTCAAATTTGTTACCGCCTTGTCTCCCAGTCTTGTCTCCCAGTCTTGTCTCCCAGTCTTGTCTCCCTTGATTATTTCTGCCTTGGGGTGGCCCTCGCTGTCTTGTCTCCGTTCATTCGCTTGGAAGACTGATGCGAAACATATTTTGCTCTCTGGGTGTTCTGCTGTTGCATTTTCTATACATATATAATTAGTCGAAATCATCTAGCTAAGTTGAGCATTGATCCCAGTATTCTCCTGCAAACTCTCACAGCACCCTCGGCTGTCGGCCATCTTTGAGCGATTGCGACTTCCTCGTAGCTGAATCTAAATAGTAATATTGTGATTTATTATTGTTATTATTATATATATATATCTATCCCAAAAGTGGGTCAGGCCCAACTTGAAGTTTATTTCAAATTTCAAGTGATCCATTAATGGTTCTTGACTTGCATATTGTTTCCATGTGTATGTGTCGTTAAATTTGCAGCGCCCAATCAACCACACACAGAATCGGACCGGGATCAGCGCCGATGTTGTAGGAAGTCCCAACGCGACTACTTCGGGAAAAGGAACGCCAGAGTCTCTTGCAGGAGGTGCGCCCATGGCAGGAGAAGTCGATACATACTGTCAGCCCCGGATGAATAAACCATGGTTTATTAATTAGGGGGTACTCCCCAAATAGTGATAATCTAATACTTCAATGGTACCCCTCCAATTAAACAATCCAGGGTTGACATTGTATCCAATCTTGTCCAACGTATCCAGAACGAATGCATTTGTTTGAGTTGTTTCTCTTGTGACCCTGCAGATTGGGGTGCCCAAGATGCCTTTGAGATGTTCAGGGACTGGTCTCTAGGAAATCTAGGTAACAGTTCTGTGAAGAATCTGGGTATTTTTGCTCAAAATGTCTTGTGCAGGTTACCAGGGATACTGGAATTTGACTTTTCTCCTAGTTTGTTTCAAAGTTAGGCATGGTCTTATGTCACGCAGTTGAGCGTTGGTCAAATTCTCGGGGCCCTCCAGAGCACCCAAGACTACCCAAGTTGATTTGTTTCATGAGCCAAATTCTGAGGTGCTTCTGTGAGTCTTGGTTTGGCTATGGATAAAAACCCTGTTCCCCTGGCCCTAGCGAACATAGACTAATGAATAGCTGTTTAAATTGGATGTGTGTCCGCTTCCAACATATCTCAACTGTATGAATTTAGCAATCCCGATCTCCATCCAGCAGACTTGCGCACTAGGTCTCGCTGATGGAAAAGTTCAACTGGCCCACAATCATATCTCTTGAATGTGCATGGGAAAACCCGCACCTTGGACATCAATCCTCCAAACGTTCGGTACGTTTGTAAATGGGGCTTGGAAGGCCCCTGATATAGCCATGACCATGATGATAAATTTGAATCCCATTGTCAGATCAACCCAAACATGAGTTGTTTGCACTTGGAGAAACCAGAACAAGCAACTATAATGTTCTCCTATATAGGTCTCCCAGCGTTACCCAGATCCAATCTCCTTGACGGGAGCAACATGTTCGCCCTGCGGCTGTTTGAGTGAGTGTTGCCAGCCATGTTTGGTGGTTGTGTTCACGTTCAACATCTTTCAACAATTTTGGGATAATGTGGTAAACCCAATTTCATAAACCAAGTCAGACTTCTGTTGGTGCTATCAACCGTCCCCAACTGGGAGTTGTTTATAGCAGATGTTCCGCTCGCGACCAAGGCAACAAAGATTGCACTACATTGTCACTGGGCCCTGGGCAGACCAGTTGTGGTCAAGGTGATTGTGAGGTGGGTTGGCGGTGGTTTTTTGGCATTTTTTGGCCATAAATATGGAACATCACCGTTTTTTTATAGGCACATCATGGTAAAACATCTATCAATGGGCCATTTTCCCATAGCTATGTATTAAATTACCAGAAGGCATACAGACCAGCTATCAACAATGCATCCGGATGTTTTTGTTGCAGGCTATTTGGCATCCAAGATTAGTTATTGTTATGTGAATGCTTCATCATGCTTCAGCTGAAAACATTATCGTCGCCCAGTCCGAGACTGCAATACATATCCTTACATATCCTAATTTCGTTATCTATAAATTTGATTCTTGAATTTCACAGAAACACAGACCCGGTCTCCGTTTGTGCTTTTAAATAAGCCCTTGGATCCCAATCCTCCAAGCACTGAGGTGATGCCTTTCTCGGAGGGTGGATCCTTGAAGAGTCGGATCAGCCAAGCCCTACACGCAACGCTGAGCGACGCCACAGACGGCCCCATGGCGACGCGAAGATTTCTTGGGGATGACCGGTTACAGACAGAAGAAACCGCCCATGTATTTTCGAATATTAGAGACCTTTTTTATATATACATATATATGCAAAAGATAACATATATATATATATACATATTTTATATATATACACATAATCACACATACTTTTTTCTTTTTCAATATTTATGTGTATTAAATTACATGACCTAGACACTTCTCCCATCTCCAATGATTCGGCACTTTCCGATGCGGAGCTCCAGGCCCTACGTGTTCTCGGAGCAACTCTTCTTTGAGCACCAACGTACGTGTCTTGCTGCAAGGGTCACGTAACCAGAGGGCTTTTGAATGGCCGATTTCACTCAGAAAAAATGGACCTAAACCCCAACAAGAATGGGGGGAAAAATGGAATATTCATGGGGATTGAACGAACAAAGATGATTAATCGAACCTTATTAGGGACTTAACCAACAAATATGTGGTTGAACAAGATGTGAATGGGGTTTAGCCGGTGATAATGAGATAATCATGGGGATAAGTTGAGAATATATACCTATGTAAATCGCCGATTGGATATTTAATTGATGGATATTCATGGTGGAATTAACCAACAAAACGTGGGGGGTATTCAGCCAGCTAAAACATATTTTAAACGAATAGTAATATGTATCCCAAAACACGATATGCGTGTGTCTTAAAGTTGGGGATGCCCTCACATGGCCAGTTTCTGTCGAGATTATATAGTTGGTAGGAACTTGTATGCATATCATATTTATATATATATATGTATTTAATGATGATAAAACATCATTGTTGCTGGTGTGGCATGTTTTTGAAGCAATCCCATAGTGGTATGGCTGACATGGGGTCCATGAAATTGGATACCAATGAAACACCTCTTGTTCCTCGTGTTTGGAGAGTGTTAAACATATATTTTGGGTGTATTGTATAAATCCATTTCCATCCGTTTCCATATGAAATTCTGTAGAGCAGGTTGGGTGACAACAGGTGCCAGACAATTGGGTATGAAATGCCAACATTGATGGATACTTGCCCTGTTTGGGCAGTCATTCATGTACATGTACTGTACATGTTCAAGGCTACAACACCAAATCACCAAGTTGTTATGGAGTGAAACCTTGTCACTATACCGCACGAGTTTCTAACACAATTTGCCATTATTGTAGGTCTTGGCACCTGTCAGGAAGCGGTCCAGTTGGGGCCATGGCACGATTGTGACAGTTTGTTCCACAAAACATTTTTATACCCTGCAGTAAACTAACATAAATTTGGAACATCCAGCCTACGGGTTCTACTTGTTTCACGCAGGTTTTTGCGTGAAATTTCCGGGTGATTAATTCAATGAGATCTTCAGATGTTCGTCATGGTACTGGATTGTTTTAAAGGAAAAAATCCAGGAAAGAACTACAATTGACGGTGGAAACCATGGTTTCCGAAGGATACTTTAGATGTTCTCTTCAACCAATCCATTGACATCACTTTTGTTCTGAAGCCTTGTGCATATTTTTGGATTGCGCAAGACCTTGGCCTATGTAGTCAACCGCGGACTTAAACCGTGGTGGATTCATTCTGGAGTAATCCACCCAAAAGTCATTCATGCTCTTGAAACGGAACATCCCAATGCAACAAGCTAAGGTGTCATAATGATGTCATTCCAAATCTATGATCAGAGCTGCCTATTCAACCACCTTAACTTATCTTAGCAACTGATGTTTGTTTTGCTGATTCTTCATCATTCAATCATCCAATCTAGATAATCTAAAATCTAAAGTCAGATTTACCTTGGAAATGCTGCCGAATCATCCCATCCCCCTACCGTAGTCCCTTGATCTCGGCGCGCCGGGATCCACAAATCAGCGCCCAGGTGGACAACACTTGGGTGCGTGGTATGTGCAAAGCCTCCATGGCCTCAGTTTTTTGCACTACCACGGCGTCCTGCACAGAGATATCAAACCTGAAACTGGGATGCACTTGGAAATAGCGGAGAAGATTGGTTTGAATAGATAGTGAAACATCAGACTAGCTTATGCTTTAGGGATGGCTTATATGTAGAAACTATTGGGTTTAGTTCTAGTTACCCAAGGAGTCATCAGTCCAGCAAGAACTACGACGTTTTCGGAGATCACGGTTTTACCATGACGCTGCATATATAGCCTCATATATACAACCACTCAATGTCAGAAATGCGCAATGTTCATCCCTGTTCACTGTTCACAAGCATCAAATACTGCAACACAACCTCCAAGCCGAGTCTAACAAGCACATGAGCGTAGACGCCTTTTTTCTTCATGTGCGATTCCGACTCTTCACCTCCTCATTGAGCTTTCGCGCGCGCGCCATCTCATGAATCTTGCGGGTATCAGGGGCGCCAGCCTCGGTGCCATCCATCAGTTCATGTCCAACGGCCGAGGACAACTTGATGTTAGGTCACGGGGGTCTCAGTCTGCAGTACCTGGGCCAGGGTTTATGTTCGCAGGGGTTGAACATCACCAAAACCGATGTATAGCTGGATGATGTGAAAATTTGGGACATTTACCCACCCTTGTTTAGGATGATATGTTGTGACATGTGATGCTTATGGTGATTTATGGCATCCGCATTTAACTGTGATTATGTGGTGTTGGGGTAATGACAATCATGATGATTTCACCGCGCCCTCGTTGGGGCCGGTGTCCAAACGCCCATGGCTGCATCAGATCTTGCGACAGAATTTGTGTCAACCCAGGATTAACCAAACCCCAGCTTACAAACAGAAGAGGTCCAAAAAGTAGTGATTCTTGGAATTACACGTGGTACCCCACAATATTAAGGAATGGCTCTGGACCAAAACCCTGCTGGCCTAGTGGTAATCAAAATAGTAGGTAATAAATCATGGATATCCATTCCCCCAAATGAATGGGACCATAGGTTTTGACCCATCCCCAAATTGGAGGTTGATTAGGGTTGACATTCGCGATGGCGGGTCAGAGTTTTCAACAACGCTTAGATCGCTGAGGATTTGCGATCTGGGTAGTGCCATGCGATTGCCCGGCAAGGGTGACCAGGACTGCTATTTTGCAGGGATCCCCTATAGTTGCCGGCAAAGAAGATGTTTCCTGCTACCGTTCCCCCACACAAATCTATTGATGGGAGTTTTCCTAGCCAACCGATTGGGGATTTCACCGACCGGACGCGCGGGCAAGCAGCCAGAAAGTGGAGATTTGACCGAGTCGGATCATCGGCGTCACCAAATGGATGTGGTTTCAATAACTCCATCCCTACCTGGATGGGGACCAGTGGTTGGACAATAATTGACATATCTAAATTAACTTCCAAAACATTCCAAAACGACACCCTGGTGGAATATAGTGGATGGGATTATATCACTACGGGGTAAACTTCCGTTAATTTATGTTAAATTAAATCACATTGTTTGGTTGCAAATCCAATCTCCCACTTGGAAATCACCTTTAAACCCCACGTAATTTCCCATTATATCAATCCCATTTATACATTAATTATCAATAATTATTAATAATTATCTTAGTTGATATATATATATATACAAATTGTGTAAAATGTTTAGTTTTATACAGTTATACATCCCATTTATAACTTTGGTTAATACCATTTATCAAATCCAACCGTGCTCAAGCTGCCCCAACAGCGTCCTTGAGGAGGCCTACGTTCAGGCGCCAGTGACCACGCCTCTCTACAGCGCCCCTGAGGCTAAGCTCAGCTCAATGGGCCATGGCGAATATCCATTAATACCACCCATAGGTCCCACAATTGTAGACATGCGACAGGGAGATAGATGGATATATATATATATATATTCATTTATATAGAGAGAGATGCACATAGTAGGCATAGCCTTTCACCCGCTAAGAATGAGGAATGATGGTTGATAGGAACCCCCTATATAAAGAGATGATAGTTCTGGGGATCACTGTTAGTGGTTTGAGGCTCTAATATACAGGTGTATAAATATATATACATACATATATATATATATATGTACATGCATACTTGAAGGGGACAGCCTGAGAGTGATCTATTAAAAAAAACAAATGTATATATATATACCTATATAGATGTGCATGTATATACATGTTTATTATATATTTATTATGCACATCTACCTATCTATAACAAGTTTCGCTGGCTTGCAGCCGCTCACTTTGAACGCTTCCTCGGAGGTGTCCAAGTGGAAAAGATGCTACATGGCGTCGGACATGTGGTCCCTAGGGGCTACCTTTTTCGAGGTCGTTTTTTGGGAACCTCAGGGGATCTCGGGGGGTTGGTGGGCCCGAGGCGGCCCTCACTTTGGGGGTTGACACATTTATTGAGTTTTGGGTGGGTGAACTGAGAACATTCATAGAGACCCACCAGGCCTGGATGATGAAAAATCAACGATTCAGCAATTCAAAGCAGAATTTGGCCTCCGATGAATGGTTTTGGGGGCCCTTGTTGGTGAAGAGCATATACAATTGCCTTTTGGGTGACTTGGAAATGGAACATGCTCCTTCAACTCCACTTTCCAATTCGGAAAATCATTCTATAGATTAATAGGATGTTCCACAATCTACTCAACACTCAGACAGATGGTTTAATTACATACTGCACATTTGAGCCACTAGAAAAATTTTACAGTCGATAGATGCTTTACCCCCACTCCTCGGAGATAGCGCTGCAGAGAGAGAGAGAGAGATTGTACGGGCAATACTTGCAGCAGGAAAAAAAAATATATATATATATAGAAAAACCCAAACAACACACACAGGAAACACATATGCCCAATCGATTTTTGCTCATGTTGAAACCAGCAACTTGATAATTAGGGATTAAACTTGATAGGGAATGTAGAATATGATTGTGCCTGAAAATTGGGCAAGACAAACCCATGTGAGTCTTTCTGACAATAGGGCACCTCAAAGTTTGGCATGGTTTATCATTAATTTCCTTAAAGTGTAAATGTTTACAAACACACCAAAGCATCATTTTGGTGGTTATTATTTGAGGAATATGCCCATGAAGTATCCCATAGAATGGTATTCCACCAAATTTGTACTGGCTCAATCCTAGATTCTTGGTTTCCAAATGGCAAGCGCTGATCCACACAGGTGATCACTTTGCAAGGCTTGGCGCCTGGAGGAAGCCTGCAGGAGCTCAACAGGGTGGTGCCTCATGATTAGCGAAGTTGGTTTATCACTCCAATTTCACTAGGCTTCATGAGGGGGTTATACCGACCTAGTGGGGATTACAATGATTACAAAGCGGCAAGCATAACTGGGGCTATCACCTTGCAGAACATTTTTAAAAATCTTGCAGAACAGTTACAGCCGATGCTAGGGCCGGGTGACCTGGTGATGAATATGTTCAGCCGAGGAGCCTTGCAGTTGGCTCGATGCTCTCGCCGAGTCTCTGGAGAAAGGCTATAGGGGAGCCGCGCTGGTCACAGCGGATGCGGACGTTGGTTTACCTGGTTTGATTCTACAAACATCCTATTTCTAAGGATGCTCCTCACAGGGACACTGTTGGAACATTCCATAGAAATCATGATAATTCCATACAATTGCTGTATATTGTATATTTCATTACTATTCGTTGTTTGTTTTATGTATTTTGTGTCATTTTCGTTTTTGATTTTTTAATATAGTCATATTTTTTTAAATTTGTTTTGTTGTTAATTTTGGATTGGTTTTCTTTATATTTTTTGATTGGGTTTGTTTAGTGTTTTTTGACTCTTTGAGTTTTTTTGGCAAAGAATAACCATTTTCAGGAGTAACCCTGTTTGGGAGTAGGAGTAGGCCAAGGCTCTTTTATGAAACCAGTGGGATTTTCAACGATGTTCATGCAGAAATTCACGATGGACCGATGATGGACCAATGCATGGATCGATGGATTTGTTTTGTTCCCTTAAACTTTAAAGACCAAACCGTTCAAGATACTCTAAAGTCTAAAGGTTTGATTCACAAATAATGAGGAGTAACAATCCATCAAATGGGAACATCCTACAAGGAGGACCCCCAGTTGCCTTTGTTGGTTTATAAAATTCTACAATGGAACGCTAGATGTATCCACCATAAAGCCAACCGTTCGCCTGTTAAACAGTAGCCCAGCTATGTTTCCCAACTTACCTATTGTTTGAGGCCCCTCCTTGCTGGATTGGTTGCAACCACCGGATTGGACAGTACATCCCCAAGATCTGCCATTGAAGGCAACCTAGACAGCCATCAGCCATCAGTCATCATTGAATCCCCGATATCACAAGCTAAGCTTAGTATAAGTCCCAACAAATAAACCTCCCAACAGATTAATTTACATATGGAGGTTTCCTGAAATAGCGGTACCCCCAAATCATCCATGTATAGATGGATTTTCCATGAAATGAACTATCCAGCTATTGGGGTACCCCCAATTTAGTACACCCCCATATATATGTTAACCCATTATTAACCCATCAACCATGGTATGAACTCCTCATGGCTTCGCTCGGATCCTGCATCCACCATTCACCAGGCTCGAGTGACGCCACAGGGGAGCTTCAGAAACAGCTGGAGGACCTGTTTGTGGAGCGACGTAAACAGGTCGTTGAAGTTTCTGTTATATGATTCATGGGTTATTACGGGTTATTTTGGGTCATGTATGGGTTATGATCGCTTTGATTGGGTTCAACATTGTTATATGATTTATATGCTGTTATTTTCTTATTGTTGTATGTTTTGATATTCCATCACCTTAATTTCAAATACCCCCTATATAGATAGTTTCCAATATGCGATTTCATCCCCTACATCCACCACCATGGTTTCTGTGGGTGTATGAATGGGGGGAATGTGCGTTTTTTTTTTTTATTAATTATTTTTTGACTTTCATTGGATCTCATTGTTGTTTCTTGCTGTATGATTTGTTGTTTGTTTACACTTAATCCAATTCCCCTAATATTAAGCATCCCCTACATGGTCCCAACTATGTAAAAGCTAAAGAAATCTGACTCAATCATAGCGTTTGGGGGAAGAGATGGTTGTTAGATGTGTCTTCACTTTTTTTCACCCAGGTTTCACCTATGCTTTTTTGCTACGCCGTTTGCTCTTGCAGGAGCTGAATACACTCGCAGGCTCTCCGATTGCAAGGGCCGTCATGAATCACACCCAATATCACAATGAATCACAGACATGTTATATATATGTTTGAAGATTTTTGGGCTATGTTGTTATCTTTGTGGTTGAGGTTATGCATGATATTACTTGTTGTGATTTGTTTGTCATTGCAGTAACATCACAATGAAAATCAAAATGAATAACATAACCCGATTGATCGTACAGTATGCAATATATGATGTAATATGAGTATATATGAGTCCCATCTTAGTCATGAACATATTGAAGTTTTATTTTTGTATGATGGAAATATAGGTTGTAGTGTTCCATGTGTAACACTACACAACTTACACATGATGTGGTATGATATCCATATTTTGTTTTTCACATGTATATATATATATATGTGGTTGGTGGTTTCAAACATGTTTTTTCCATAATATATGGGATAATCCTTCCCATTGACTAATGTTTTTCAAGATGGTTAAAACCACCAACCAGATATATATATATATAGATAGATAGGCTCCGCAATGTTGGGTTTGTCACATTACCTATCATCATATAATTTGTCGGCCTATGTCCAAATTCTGGCTAATAGTTATTCGGGTGAACATCCACCTCAATACCTGCGTGCTTGTGTGAAGACATGGTTTCGATTATATGTGCTGGAAAACAACTCCAAGGAAATCACAACATGCACCCCATACATACACCGCAGTTGCGGCGATATATGTGATTGTCGAAGGAAGTTTAGAAGTCAAACTTCCGACAATATGGACAGATGGAAAAGCAGAGGTGGGAAGGGTCGGGGCGGGGAAGAGCCGAAGAGAGAAGATCAGAGAAGAGAAAGACTGAGAAGAAAGAAGAAGGTGTGCGAAAAGGTAGGAAAGTCGCGATTCATTCTGTTTTTCCAATGATTTGTGGCTCCGGAGGGTCGAAAAAGTAGGCTCGCTAAAGCGAGGGGTGCGGAGCCATGTGGCCAGATGAGGGATGAAAAATTGCACGCCGTTGTGGCGCGAAGCATATTTCCAAGTCAACATGAACAAAACACACCAACGTCGGACGACTTTTGGAAGTTGAGATGTCGAAAAAGCGCACGCCATTGTGGCACGAAGCACATTTCCAACTCAAAATGTACAAAGCACACCGGGTTCGGAAAAAGTACAGATGGAGCGGAAAAATCGCAAAACACATTGGCACGAGGCCGTCAGCTCTGCGCTCAACTTTCCATTTTTGAAGGAAGTCTCGCAGAATAGCTTCGTTTTTGATGTTGGCAACTTAAAAAATAGGAAATGTCGCAGACTTGCTTTGTTTTTGATGTTGTCAAGTGCAAAAACTGAGGAAGTCTCGCTGAATTGCTGCGTGTTTGATGTTGTCAAGTTTAAAAACTGAGGAAGTCTCGCAGAATAGCTTCGTTTTCACGCTTGCAGATAGATAGATAGATAGATAGATAGATTAGATAGGTTAGATAGATTAGATAGATTAGATAGATATAGATAGATAGATAGATAGATAAATAGATAGATACATAGATAGATAGATAGATAGATAGGTAGGTAGCTAGCTAGCTAGATAGATAGATAGATAGATAGAGATATAGAGATATAGATAGATAGATAGATCGATCGATAGATCGATAGATAGATAGATAGATCGATTAGATCGATTAGATCGATTAGATCGATTAGATCGATTAGATAGATAGATAGATAGATAGATGGATGGATAGATAGATAGATAGGTAGAGAGCTAGAGAGATAGAGAGATAGAGAGATAGAGAGGTCGAGAGATAGAGAGATAGAAAGAGACTCAGACAGCTACACAGATAGACAGATTGCCAGATAGACAGACAGATAGATAGACAGATAGACAGATAGACAGATAGACAGGTAGACAGGTAGACAGATAGACAGATAGACAGATAGACAGATAGACAGGTAGACAGATAGACAGATAGATAGATAGATAGATAGGTAGATAGATAGATACAGAGAGATAGATAGAGAGAGGTAGATAGAGAGAGATAGATAGATACATAGATAGGTGAGACTAGATTAGATAGATAGATAGATAGAGAGATAGATAGACAGATACACAGATAGACAGATAGACAGATAGATAGATAGATAGACAGATAGACAGATAGACAGATAGACAGGTAGACAGATAGACAGATAGACAGATAGACACATAGACAGATAGACAGATAGACAGATAGACAGATAGACAGACAGACAGATAGACAGATAGATAGATAGAGATAGATAGATAGATAGATAGAGATAGAGAGATGGATAGATACATAGATAGGTTAGACTAGATTAGATTAGATAGATAGATACATAGATGGATAGATAGATAGATAGATAGATGGATAGATAGATAGATAGATAGACAACTGCAGCTGCTTGACGCCACACTACAACTACAACTTCAACTACAACTACACTACCACTACAGCTACCAATTCAACTACACTTCAACTACAGCTACAACTCAACTGCAATTACCACAACTACAACTACAATTACAAGTGCCACTGCAACTACACTACAACTACAACTAAAGTTACAACTGCAACTACAACTCCTACAACTATTGCAACTACTACAAGTAGTACAATTAAGACAGCTACAACCACAACTACAACTATAACATTAAACAACAACTCACCTCTCCTATAGTGTCCTATCCTTGAAACTTCCGCCAGGGCCTTGTGCAGTACTACTGGTATTTCTATCTAACTACTTATGTGTATCTTAATATGTGTATACGTTAGCGCTTGTTTTTGGAACATGTCAACGCCTTGAGATTATTTGCATTATCATGCGTTGTCATCCCCTTCACTAACACCTACTTTGCTATGAGTTGGGGGTTGGAAGAGAAGGTCCCCAAGAGAAACAAATCTCAGGGTCTATGTTAGTTTGGAGGTGGTCAATTGGGTAAATCCAAGAAATCCGACTGAAATCATGCACTAATTGATGCTGGATTGGCAAACGATGGTAAATCATGATTTCTAAAGGTTAAATTTCCATAGATGTTCCCAGTTTTCTTCCTTAGCGTTTCCTTTTAACTTCCTTATTTAACTTCAAATCCCACTTTTTGTTGGTCACTATCCTCACCTGTGTCGAGGCATCTCTGGGGACTACGACTTTCACGGCCATGGCGAATTGCAGGAGACGACGTTGGCAGGGTGAACAAAAAACCACGGTGGGAAATAACCCTGTATATGTGTAATGAAATTATATATATAAATATATATTTATTTATTTAGTTATATTTAATTATATATATATATGTGTGTGTGTCATATGGGTGGAAGTCAACTTATCAGGCCCGGAGCAAGGTCGAGGACCACACCTGTTCCATACCCCTGTTCCATACCCCCGTTCCATACCCCCGTTCCATACCTGCTTGAAGGATCCGGCCCATACCTTTGTTCCATAATTACTTCTGTTCCATACGTTGAACATGCCTAATCTTATTCTATTTTTGTACACACATACATGAGCACACATACATACATGGTTGCATACATGCAAAGATACGTTTCCTATGCTGTGTTGGCAAGCCTGTGCCTGCAGCACTGACAGCTGCTGCCCACTTTACCACGGCTTTATTGCGTGATGGTAGGGATGTGCTTGGCTGCTTCCAGCTGACAGTCTAACTCCTTCTCAACTTGCACCACTTACAGTTGCTTCCCACTCTGCGCAGCTGTGCTGTATGATGGTAGGGGCGTGCTTGGCTGGTGACCCATCCCTCCTTCTCAACTTGTGGCAGGTCTGTGCTGCACCACTTGCAGTTGCTGCCCGCTGTGTGATGGTAGGGATGCGCTTGGCTGCTGTGCTACTTTCGCTCCAAACAGCCAATTCTGACAAAGATGTGCTGTGTGGTGGCGCTGTTCCATACCCGGACCGGCCATGTACTACCCCCTGACCCAGCCCCCGGATGAACAAATGGCAGATATACTTTCATGTATTGCGATGTTTTCACATAGAGTGCTCCTAAGCTATCATCCTTTGTGCATGGGAAGCAGTCATGGGTATGGGAACCCAGAGTCTTGCTAGGGGGAGACGCAATCTACCCCATGGGGACCTTCGAGTTTTAAGGAGTAGGCGGTGGGACCTGCGTGACAGGTCTGAAGCTGAGTGGACAGCTTCACATGGTAGCCAGTGTGCCGGTTGTGTCCTAGCTAGTGCACAAACACTAGCATTCAAGGCAAATCTGCATTGAACAGGTGTACAAGAACGTCGTGCAGATGAGAAGTGAAAAAGACCTGCAGCTAGCATGAGTAGCTTAAACATGCATATCTTTGAAATTTGCATTTATATTTTTAACTATAGATATATATATATATAATTAAATATATATATATATATAGAAAAATATAGATGTATAGCCTATATTTCACCACACTACAAAGGTCAGGAAAAAGACCAGTTACGAAGCTCCTTCGTTCCATACGCCTGGAACACCGCGGAACGTTCCATACACAATTTTGGCTCACAACCATACATATACTGTATATATATATGTAGATCTATGTATGTACAAAATATTTAATACTATTTTTTTTAATATATATATATATATATATATCAAATGACCCGAAACTGATGGTCTGCCTTGTTTTTGCTCAAACACATTCCATTTTTTTGGTGAGGAACCTCTGGCATTTCCATTGTTTCTCTTCTCCAGGACGATTTATGTGCATACATACAACTGGGGATATTCCGTGCCTTTCCAACTGATTGGAAGCCCTGCCCCCCAATTTTTTTAAATAGCAAATGTGATGATCAACCATGGACTTTGGGACACCCTGTCTGACAAACCCATATAGTGTGACCGGGTTAGGATTGATTAAGTGGTTCACCACCTTCTTTCAAACTGCGGCATGTCCCTTCTCAAACCAGTTTACACCAGGACTATTAACCACATAGCAACCGGGACCCCAAGGAGACCAAAAATCGATTTATTCAGGTATCCCCCCCACAAAGGTAGACATTGAAAAACATGAAAAAATAAAATCAGTGCTGCAGCTGGGAACAATTTAAAAAAATGGAAGGTTACCTATTTTTTGTTGGAGGCACATTTTTCCCAAGTTATCCCAACACCAATGGGTGATTGAAGGGTGACTGTAACCATTTTCATTGCACATCAAAGTACTGCATGGGAAACTCGAAAACGTTCTCCAAATGGGCACATGATCCCAGAGATAGTTGGCATCCCTAGCTGACTGGTGGTTTCGAGATATTAGAGCTATGTTCCATCTCAACAAATATGGCCAGATTTACATGTTTATAACTATATTTTATGTTTGCGGTTAATCTCCAAATGGAACAATTTGTTTACATTCAGATATTTTTGTTTGTTTGGTTTCCATTTAAAAAACATGCCAATTTGTCTACAATCGAATGGTCTTTATTGCGATATTTTCCATCGCATGAAATGGGACAGTTTGTTTACATTTGCGTGTTGGTTTTTGATGTTTTGTCCTAGAAGAATAATGTGTCCAGTTCACATGATGATGTTTTTTTTTAATGGATATTGTTATTAAATCAGTTGTATCCATAATCTCGTAATGAAATGGCCCTTTTGTGTCCCACATTTGCCATTTTCGAAGTGAAAAAGGAAGTGCTGCAGATCAGCCACGCGAAGCGCCCATCGGCGGCTGCCATTTTGGCCAGCAGTGCCTTGGCAGATTTTTTTTCGCCAGCGATGACTTGGTGATTTTTCATGGGGGTTTAACAAACAACGGGGTTTAATGGAAATTATAAGAATCTAATCACGGTGATATAATATGAACTAATATGATATAATGGGATGTAAATCCGGATTTGCCCTCGAACTAACATAGCTATTCAACATGGCTATTTATATGGTTTATATACCAATAAAAACAGATGATTCTCCATAGTTATACTAGGTTACCGGAGGGTATAAGTTGGTTTATAAACCCATGATTAGTATAGTTGGTACAAATAGACATATATATATACACACATAACTACAGTCGGTTTGTAACTATGGACGTATATAATGTGGGTACCATTATCTATCTATGTATATATATATATATAACTAGAGTTTGTTTATAAACCCATGAGTACTATAGTTGGTACAGCAGTAATATAGATACATGGCACGCATATATATATATATATACACACACATATAACTACAGTTGGTGTATAACTATAGAGGTATCTAAGGGGGTGCCATTGTCTATATATATATAAATTCAACTAGAGTTTGCTTTTAAGCCCATGAATAGTATAGTTATATCCACCATAAACCCGAACGTTAACCAAGTCATGTGCGTCAACTGAGCTATCGATTGAGGGCCCCCTTGTATGGATTTCTCATGATTTCTCCATGGTTGTTCCCGTGCACATTATCGACATTCATTGCATTTTAAAGGTAGGAATTATATATATATATATACATTCATATTGTATATATATATATGTGTTATATGTATATATATATATATATACATGTTATATATGTATATACAGTGTGGATTCAATTCTATGTTAGTTTACGGGAGGCTACTGAATGCGCAGTTTTCATTAGAAGGTCTGGGTGCGTAAACTCCATTTACCACATTAATGAGGTTTTTCTGCATTGAAAAGTGCTGTATAAGTTTTATTTTGATTTCATATCCAACATGATTATACCCAACTGCATCCACCGGCTTGCTGCCAAGGCAGCAATATGTCTGTGCTTCGCTCAGCTATGGCTATATCAAGAGCCTTGCTTGCAGAGGATCCGGAGTATCAATATATTTGCGGTGGATAGAAAGGGTCTTTGATGTCCATCAGTGCCATCAATTTGATGTCACACATGATGTGTGACATGTCCAAATCTTCGAAACTTGGTTCTTTGAGGTTGTTGTTCCTGGTTCAAGTGTGGCCTTGAGTGTGTGTGTGTGATCTATAGTCGACCTTTCCCTGATGGCAATCCACGTGCATTCCTTGTTGGTAGCCCAGCTGGACTTGGAAGACTTCACATCACAATCGTGCATTTTTTCCTTCAATATGTTTGACAAGGAAAAACACACACAATGAGAGAGAGAGAGAGATATGGACATGTTTAGTTATGTTCTGTGTAAGTGTTTGTCCATTGCTACCTCAGTTTACCGGAGGATGAGCTAGATAGCATCATAAGCTGGTCATGGGTTGGTCGCATGTTCTTGAACTCTAGCAAGAGACTTGGTAGGTGATCAAGAGATATCAAGAGATATGAAGAGCATGTTTCTACCCAGAGATACCATGAGATATAAAGAACATGTTTCTACCGCAATCATACCAGCATCAGCATCAGGTTAGGATATACTGTATCACCAGAGCATTTCACATTGGAATCCCTAAATGATCACCCCATTTGGAGCATCTGAAGCCAAGGATCTACAACTGGTGAGGTAGATCAACACATGAAGGACTGGGCAGCTGCCGTGCAGATGGAGTTTGTGGTTTGCCCTTTGTGCTTCATATGAAGGGACTACATTGCAGTATTACTATATAGGTTGATATGTATATATGATTCTATATGTACACGTAAAATCTGGGCCTACATTTTTTCTCAGCAGGTCACTAGCACACACACACACATGTTAATATATATATATATTATACATGCACATATGTTGCCTTCCTATACCATGATGAAACATGATGGAAGTTGAGGGCTGGAACCTCATGCGAGGACACCAAAAAGTTATTGCAGAAGTCACTTGGATTGCAGGAAAGCCGCGCGTTTTTCTTTGTGGAAAACCAAACATAGAAAAGTTGGAAAGTGGAACATCCTGGACATAATAGGCATAGGTAGATATCATCTTTACCATCCTGGAAAGCACTTTTGTGGGGGTTGCTATATGATTGATCATACAACTATTACTGTACAACTGCCATTTTGGGGCAGACAGAGCGCGGTGGGGGAGTAAGGTCTCAAAGTGTTTTAGTGGAAAGAGGGTTCCACTTTAGGCATTTCTTTGGAGCAGTTCTCGTTGCCGAGAAATCCTTGTCAAAATATGGAGTTTGTTTGGAAATAAGTTACCTCATCACCCACCCATATATAATCATTATTTCCCAACTGTGAAAATCTGATTCGCATGCCATTCTGGGTAGCCTGCCACAACATTTTCAGACACACCCATTTTGCTTGTGGGGGAGACCATGACAAGCATATGGGTCTGTCTGAGCATATGGGTCTGTCTGAAACTGGAGGATGCCCCAAAATTGCTACATAGTCCAGAAAAAAAAACATGATCAGCCATGAAATTTTGGGGTAACCCTATCTTCAGTCTACTCAGTCTACTCCTTTGGGGTTATCATACGTCAAGCTGAGTCCGAAATCTATTCGGATCTGCAAGTGCCCAAAGGGGTAATTACTCAACCATGATGGAAAACCTGCCAGACTAGATGTTTCATGATCATGATTTTCCGCAGTAAAGCCTCCATTTAGTTCGGGAGTTCCCTGCTCGCTTGGGATCCAACCAGCTGCGAGCATCAGGTCTTTGCACGCTCAAGGTCTGCGTAGCAGGAGCATCTGCAAAATTTGAGGCGTCGATGCTCCCGGCGACACAAAAGAGGTCGCGTGTGGAGACCGGCCTTGAATGAATCATTCCCGGGGGATGGATCCCTACGGCTACTTGAAGAGGTGGCTGTCCGCAGTGCCTGGGCCCTCCAGTCGCAGCCTCGCAGCTAATGAAATCGCTGAGTCACAACCATTATGGGGAGAATCGCCCTGTCTGTGGGTATACACACGTACACATATATGTTCATTTTCATGTAGGGATGCTAATCATGAACAGTGGATTTCTCCAAAATATGGGGGTGCCCCAATTTTCAGGTGATTTAACATGTACATATCATCATGAGGATAATTATTTAAGACAAACTCTTTTGATGTCGGGTAGAGTCAAATGTTTTTGTTGTAAGGGAATTGGTGGATATTAAAAAATGGAACGACATGGTTTTATAGTTGTTATTTTTCTTTTCAGTTTTTTTTTGCCTCCTAAAACTGCATTTGTACGCATTTGTCAGATAGCAGGGAGTTTGGAGTTCATTGCCACTGGTTTGGAGTCTGTGACTGGAAATTCGCCTGCATCCGGGGTTACGTTGTGGCACCATGCCTAGCTCTTTAAGCCCACGGCTCGTTTTGGACATTTTTTTCAGGACATGTTTGGGCCATGTTTTCCTACTAAAAACTCAGGCCAGATAAGGATTTTTCATTCAACATCCAACCTTAACTGACTGGGAGAGGTGTCAATACAGTTGCCACCGAGATCCCAGTTGCAATATTGGGCACTGAAATGTGCATTGCAGTGCTTGGTTGGATTTGCCCTGCCGCTGTACTCCAGGTGTCGCAATTCTTTGGAACTCAATGGATGTATTAAGTTTATTGATATCTATTGTTTACCCTCTGGTAAACTGACATAGCTATGGAAAATCACATTTTTTAATCGGTGATTCCATGTAATTCCACTATTTCAATGGCCATGTTTTCAATAGCTTTTTGTTAACGTTTACCAGAGGGTATTCATGCTGATTCAGGAGGAGTCCATCATGCCGCAGGTTTTTATTTCATTTTACTGGGGGTTCGAACCATGGCATATCGCTGACCTGAAACGGGACGGATTTTTCAAATCCGTCACTTTTCATGACCTTGCATCAATCCAGGATATACATGGATATACAACATTACACAACCATTGTCACAACCATATGTAATCAATTGAGGTATATTGAGGTTGAGAAAATCTATATATATATATCTATATATATATACATATATATATATCCATGATCCATGTTCAGTCAAAATTCCTCTGATAATTGGAGGATTATGTTCATACTGTTCCCCCATGTTCCCCTAATAGTAAAGCATTTCTCGCAAAGACACAGGTTTCATGGATGCTTCAGCTTGACCTTGTGAAAATCTGCCGGTTTAACCCGTGTGATGTAGTAAAACATGTAACATGTCCATGGCTTTCTATGGCTTTCCCACACATTTTCTCCCTGAAACCAATCCATGGAACGGTGGAAGCGACACAATTTCGATGTCTCCCCGAGTGACACCACGTTCGCCGATGCGTTGAACGAAGCGGTCGCGGTCGCAGTTCGATGGCCCAGAGCGCCTTGTGCCGTAAGTGCAGGGCAACGCGGCAGTTTTCAGATGCTTATTGAATGCGCCCCCAAAGAAGCATGGTTGCTGGTAGCCAGGGTAGCCAGGTGTGAAGTGCGTTGATTTTTTTTAGAAGATGAGTCCAAGAACTACAAAGATATGCAGGCAATGGATGGTTATATATATATATATTGGTAATGGTGATGCATAATACTTTCTAAATAGTCTGAAAATGGGCATAACCCAAAATTTGTCCTTCTAAATTGGAAAGTGAGTTTATAAACTAATAAGCCTAGCTATTGGATTTTGAGATACCTCATTTTCAGACAAAGCTACATATTCAACATTTTCTTGACGCCTAGATTTGCCGAAATGCGTGGTTTCAATTTCATATGAAAACTGACGAAATTCAGCGCCCATACCTATGCTCCAAAGATAGTCAAAGGTACTTTATGCATATAGCATACCGCATATACCATTGTCAAACACTGATTAAATTACTGGAGCCTCTTTGATCGGGGTTTTCCCCCCAATAGTGATATGCTACAAATATCTCCAAGCAAAATGCTTATGTAGTCGGGTTGATGGTTTCCAATGACCGGCCAGGGGGATGAAACCCACCAGTTGTACATATTGCGATGAAGCCAGTCACCAGCTCCGAAAACGCCACATGCCCGGCTCTTTGCTCCATGTTTAGTCGCAGAGATGCAGTTTCGGCAGCAGTGCATGTAGATACAATGTAGGCCCATGAGGACCGACGAAAACGATGCTGTTGGCATGTGTGTACATTGGTATGAGTCAAACATAGTCAAAACCTACTATACCATCTTTGGAAGTAGTAAAGCAACAAATCCCAACACGTCGGTCGTTGAACGCTTAGGAAATCAAGTGCCTTGCTCCGAAGATGAGTCCCTGCCCACTTGCCGCACCTGTTGTCTTTAAATCAGGCGCGCTTTAGCTGACGTGCTCCCGGCAGACCTCAGTGGCAGATCGGGACACTTGCTACTCCCCTAACTATGTCGGGCGAACGAGGATTTGGATGGATTTGGGGTGGATATATCCACAGCTGGATGGTTGAACAGAAACCAGTTCACAATTGACTGGTCCCTTTTTGGCAGGGGATTCAGCAATATGATAATATGGTTGACACCAAAAAAAGATAAAAAAAAGTGCAAACTGCCTCGATCAGCGATGAGGGCGCCAAACCCCCATGCTTCACTGTGAAATTTCAATGAGTTGCTTTGTCCATTTTACTTGGTGAAATCATGGCATCACTGACATGTCCAAAACACAATTCATCTGGAAATGGTTGTTGTCCATTGCATCATTTTAAACTAGGAACGTCAAGGAACTATAATGTTGGGGTCGAAGATGTTGAGATATTTTGAGCCAAGTATGAGACAAAAGTGTTTCTTGGGGCATCATTTTTGGATAGAACCATGTTTGAAGTCAGTGATGTTGAGCCATGATCGCCACTACAGTACAGCCACTACAGTTAATGATGTTCATGAAGCCGAGCATTTGCAAAAGGTCGTGCAAGTCTAAAATTTCAACATGAAAATGAACTTTGGGCCTTGTATCATATTCATACGCGCACACTTGTGCACATTCAAATGGCCATTACATATTCTATTGTTCTATAGTCACCGCCCATAGAAAGGAGTTTGTAGAAAGGTGTTTGGCTTGGCGCATATGACTCATACCCATCATGCACCCTTTTCTGGATCCCAGAAGGGTCCACAAACTTATGGCCAGTGAAGCATGTGAACATCGCGTCAAGATTTCTCTCCCTGTTCCCCCCACCTGTGGCGGGCAGTTTGGGACGTATGTGCGGTGCTTGAAAGGCAATGTGCCATTAGTAGTGCTGGTTTTAGTGGTGTCGTGGTCCCTGCTTTTTGTTGGCGTCCTTTTCCAACTTTGAGATCATTTTATGTATATATCGGTATTGCGGTAATAATGTTTTATATACATGCAAGCTATGATTATGTATTAACGATATGTGCTATGGTCCTCCGAGATTGATACATGGTTGCAACATGTTGAAACCACCAACCAGGGTAAGCTGACATGGGTTGACATGGGTGTACTGTACTAAACCACCCAAGTTAAGTTGTAGTGGTGGCTTTGAAACCAGGAATTTCCGTTGACCTCTGACATTGAGCGGAGTCACCCAAGGAATGATGGGAACCAAAACCAGCGCATTCCTTCTAAAAATGGTTGGTTGGATGTGTCAAAGGTTACTATGTTTACTTCAGAATATATTTTGCATTGTTTTTTTTTTCCGCGTCACATGTTTCGTAGGTCTGCGGGGTTTCCCTCCAACTCTATAATTTTCGAAGTGCCGTGGTTCCAAGCGATACAACGGTGGTACACGGACTCTGCCTCGGAGTTTTGGCACACCTTGAAGCACCCAATTTATTGGGTGATTCAAAACATATAAAACCACATGAAACCCATCCTATTTGGATCCATTTGGGGCATGATGTTTGGGTCAATGGATTGGGTGGGGGCCGGAGCCCGCAGGTTTAGCTCTGCTGGTATCGCCAGATCAGCCCTCATTGCTTGGCGCAGGTCGTGTTGATGGGTCAATGTTGGTTCCCCTGATAGGATTGATTCTGTGCCTCCAACTGAAGGCATTTTTAAGACATGGGCTTGTGAAAAATGGGTGAAGTTCCTCGACACTTATCCGAAGAAAAATCATGTTCCGTCTGAAATCCCTCCACCTGAGCTGCAGCAAAACAGCCAGAAAACAACAAACAACATACATTTTTGACAGGTCATTGATCCCCAAGTTATTGATAGTACCACTTCCCCACCGCGAAGTGCTGTGACCTGGCAGGATATGCTTTGAGTGAGGGCCTCATGGGTACTTTGCTCACTTGCAGATGGGAACTTGGTTTTATTTTGTGGATTTGCCGATATAGATGTATACGTATCATAAATATTCATAAATGTACATGTGTTGTTATCTCTTTGCTTTGATTTGCACACACATGAGAACACACACACACATTTATACTTTAATATATATATATATATGATTATATAATATATGACTATATTTGTATATTTTTCTATATAAGATACATATTTGGTATTATTTGGTGCATAATATTAATAATATCCTTTATATAACTCTGACCTCTAAAACCTCCACAGAGTCACAGAACTTTGCACATCTCAGGTCCCAGCAGTGTTCGCTTAAAGTTGTCGCACGTGCCATCCGTCACAGCCTTGGTGGTTTTCAACGCACCGTTTTTGGGGCCGTCGGGGCCCGGGAAATCAGTGGAAAGTGGAGACTTTAACATGGAAAAACTGTGGAAGATGGGGATGTGAGTAGAATGAGCCGAATATTCACGGGATACAATGTATGTATATATTTCACAGATGCACAGAAATAGCATATAAAAAGCACTATACATAGGGAAATGGTGGAATATAAAATATGATATACGAAACACATAATTACTGCCTACTGCAAATGATTTTGGAATATAGTGATGAATCCTACATATCAATTTATTAAAAAACACTATAGAGTAAATATCTAATAATTTGTATAACGAGCGACCTCAGCGCGATGTCACTGTGAATGATGGGAATTGGATTGGGGGAACTATCCCAAATGACCGATTATTAACTTGTCCAGATCGATTGCTCACTGGAAACCATTGTTGCCACATTCCAGCACTGGAGGGTCTTTGACTATATAGACAATGAACAGTGAAGATATGGGCCAATGAAGATGCTGCAACAGTTGTTGCAACTTTTGCGGCCGAATGCTTTCCAGAATTAGATCCTTGGTTGGTTCGTGACAAAAAAACGCATGTATATAATTGTATATATATATATACTGTATCATACTCTGTGTATATATATATATATATGTGTGTGTGTGTATGTCAGGTCTTTTTAGGCCACAGTTGGATATTGAATTTAGGTTTGCGATGTTGGGGCGCCAGAGTTTATTCGTACTATATGCCCCACAATAAAATGAAAAGAAAAGGTTCTATTCACATCTGATTTACAACTATTTGTGTGTTTTACTTCATGAGTTTGACACATGTTCTACGCTTTTCTGCAATCTTTGTGGGTTGCTATGAAAGTTGCTAATGCTCATCGGAGCAGGATCAAACGCTGCGGCTGCAGTTCGAAGTGGCGACCCAGGAGGCATGTTATGTGCTTCCAGCAGACGTTCAGGTGACAGTTTAAATCCTTGACAACATTAGGCAAAGAGAGCATCTAGCAAAGAGAAAACTGCAAAACAATGAAACCATTCACTTTATAGGGATTTGTTTGACCTTGTTGGTCGGTCTGAAGATGGACCTGGCCCCCCCAAAAAGTGGATTCCAGCCGCCACGGTCGCAGGTCACCAAAGTGAACTTTCAAAGATCTCAGGTCGTGTAACTTCGCTCAGGGTATCGGGAGGATTGGGTGGCCATGCTGCATTGCCGGTATGGCTCGCAATCAAAGACACGGCCAAAATTCCAAGAAATATGTGGACCCCCAAAGTCATTGAAGATTCTGATTTTTGATGGGGCAATATTCATAGTTCAGGAAATACCCATAGTTTTATATCGACTGGTTTGGTTGATATGAAAGACCAAGAATCGATGGTTTCTGGAGGCTAGCCGGCAAGCCACATTTAATATCCGTGATGCCAAAACTAGCGACTCTTCCAGCGTTTGGCGCAACCACCCGAGGCAGATTCTGGCACTCCGTAGCGCCGTGGCTGAAGAGGCTTGGAATTGTAGCCATTGCCCCCATCACCCCCACTGTTTTTTCGATCTTTATGATCTTTATGCATGAACTTCATCCAAGTTTCATGACTCTGCTTGCCAAAGACATGCTTGTCTGAAAATCGTGTGACCATTGTTGTTTACATTTCACTTGCCATGAATTGAGAGTAAATCCCTCATTTCTAGACCCAGATGCATTGGTGACAGCGAGGTGGCCCGACTTTATCGCTTGATGGTGCCGCTGGAGCAGGAGAATGAAATTCTTCAGGTGCAGCGATGTCGCCGATGTCCAATGGGGTCTGTCAAACTTATCCTGGCATAAAACAAGTTGGGCTGGGACTAGTTGAATGGGCCAATTGAATATGTTTCACAGAGTTAACTGTGGCTTATACCGTCTATAGGTCTATGATGGTCTATGATCAACAGGTTTGATATCACCCTCTTATGGTATTGTGGTTGGACATAGATTCTGAACTTTATAAGGTTTGGCTCCAACCCCAAAATGATAGATGTTTCTCTGAATTGATAACTGGGGATCGGTAAGAAATTCCTTGCCAGGCTCATGTTGGTTTTTGGGCTCAAAAGATCAGAACCCCAGGCCAGAATTTTCGCCACACCTGCAGGATGTGGCTGGTGCATCAGAAGAGCTGGGGGGCCCAGCTGCACCGAAGACATGGGCGAACCAGACATGAAAAGATGTGTCCAGATGAAGGGCATAGCGGCATAGCGTCGTAGATTTCCCAAAGTGGAGCACTTCCTGTGCTTGCTTACGCTTATTTTTTGATATTCCCCGCAGTCGCCCCGAAAATTCACAGGACCCCCTATATTTGGGGTTAAAAGCTCGGGTTTCGGGTTTCCTATGATTTTTCCCAGGAAGGAATCCATTGATCCAAGGTACGCCAAGCTCTTTGAAGAAGTGGTCGTGAAATCGCCAACACCTCAGTCTCTCGGTAGTGGATGAATGGAAATGGTTAGATGCCAGTTAGATGCCAGTTAGATGCCAGGTAGATGCCAGTTAGATGCCAGTTGCTTCCAAATTTCCAGAGGTAACAATTCAATATGCAACTCACATTTGGGTGATTTTCTGGACCTATCGGGCCGGGGTTGAGAAATGGGTCTGAAATAGGATACTTTAATTACCATCTGGTTATGACTCATAGTTCGCCATGGAAAGATCCACCATGTTTAAGAACGGTAAAGCATCTATTTCTATGGGCCATCTATACCATGGCGAGCTGTTAGTCATCACAATAGCTTTTTTTAGTTGCCGGCCATCCCGGCCACGGCCACGGCCCGGCCACGGCCACGGCCACAGCCACCCGGCCACCCGGCCACCCGGCCACCCGGCCACCCGGCCACGGCCACGACCACGACCACGGCCACCCGGCCACCCGGCCACGCGGCCACGCGGCCACGCGGCCACGGCCACGGCCACGGCCACGGCCACCCGACCACGGCCACACGACCACGGCCACACGGCCACATGGCCACATGGCCACACGGCCACACGGCCACACGGCCACACGGCCACACCCGGCCATCCGGCCACCCGCCAGCCGGCCACCTGTTTCCTGTGTTTTTGATGGAATTACTGTAATTGTTTTGAGCTTCTTAACTTTTTCGAACAACTTGCGACACGCTCCTGCATGGTGCCTGGTGCTATGCTCTTTTCTTTCCCAGGCAGCTTTGCAACATGCTCTTGATGCTATGCGCTGAACCTTTTCAAGCAACTTGCAACGCACTCTTCCTGCTACTCTTTGAACTTCTCAGGCGACTGGCAACACACTCTTGATCCCACACTTTCAACTTTCTCCTGCAACTTACAACACGCTCTTGGTGCTAACCCTTTCGGGCCCTCAATCCCAAATTTCTCAAGCAACTTGCAGGCTCTTGGTGCTACGCGCTTAACTATTCCAAGCAGCATGGCACACGCTCTTGATGCTACGCCCTCGATGTTCTCAAGCAACCACGCAACACGCTCTTGATGTTACTTCTCTCATGCGCTCAACCTTATGGTTGTGGTGGATTTTGACATGGAACACGTATAACCAGGTGTCACTGTTCTAAATCATGTTTGCAAGGAATTAACGTTCATTTTTGCTGCCAATAGCTATTTTACCCCCCAAAAAAAAGAATGCAAGTGAATGCACCTCCGAGATCTTCACTTTCAGCTGAATTTCCACGGTAATGCTACTGGTAGTGATGATGATGATGGTGGTGGTGGTGATGATGGTGATGTCGATGAGAGATAATAATTATTCAGATGTTTCATTGGCTCTGCAGGGCACACAGTGCCAAAATTCTTTTTAGGTTTTCAGGGCCCAAGCAGTTTGAGCATCCAACAGTCACAAGCAGGTGTCAACTACCGTGACTATCTGCCCTTTTAATTTCTATTGATGATATTTACAAGTTTTCTGTGATATGACATTCTGATCGTTTCTTGCCACTTGTTTAAGGTGCCTGGCATCTGAGAGGCTCGCGACTGTTGTCATATTTTGCCTTCTACTATGAAAATAACATTGTGTGTGGGGGGTGGGGTGGGGTGCAGGGGGTGGGGTGGTATAATAACGTCACATACATTTCCACACATATGTGATGCAACATATCTGTACGCTCTCTTGCATTTCATTCACATCCACACTTACGTCTGCTACGCTTCTGTAAACTCTTTGGCACTTCCACACACACGCGTCATGCTACGCTGTAGGTTCTTTTGCGCTTCCACACATGCGTCATGCTACGCTGTAGGTACTTTTGCACTTCTACACATGCGCCATGCTACGCTGTAGGTTCTTTTCCACGTCCACACATACGTCATGCTACGCTGTAGATTCTCTTGCACTTCCACACATACCTCATGCTACGCTGTAGGTGCTCTTGCACTTCCACACATGTGTCATGCTACGCTGTAGGTACTCTTGCACTTCCACACATACCTCATGCTACGCTGTAGGTGCTCTTGCACTTCCACACATGTGTCATGTTACGCTGTAGGTCCTCTTGCACTTCCGCACATGTGTCATGCTACTACGCTGCTGTAGATTCTCTTGCACTTCCACACATACCTCATGCTACGCTATAGGTACTCTTGCACTTCCACACAGGTGTCATGTTACGCTGCTGTAGGCTCTCTTGCGCTTCCACACATACGTCATGCTACGCTGTAGGTTCTCTTGCACATCTACACATGCGTCATGCTACGCTGTAGGTTCTTTTCCACTTCCACACGTCATGCTACGCTGTAGGTAGTCTTGCTCTTCCACACATACGTCATGCTACGCTGTAGATTCTCTTGCACTTCCACACATACCTCATGCTACGCTGTAGGTGCTCTTGCACTTCCACACATGTGTCATGCTACGCTGTAGGTACTCTTGCACTTCTACACATGCGTCATTCTACGCTGCTGTATGTTCTCACCGTATGATGATGATGGTGGTGATGATGATGATGATGATGATGTTCATATTGCTGATGATACTAAAGTTTCGTTTTTGAGCCTTTTCAATTCCCCCCTAGAATATGTTTGAAAAGTGACGACAATCGCGGGCCTCTCAGATGCCCGGCACCTTGTTTAACAAGTTGTTTCCTATTCCATGATGCATCTTGTGTCAAGTGCTTGTCTTCGCCGTCATTTGCTGGTGTACACCTTTTGTTCACTTCATCCATCTCCTCCTCCCGTGAAAGAAATGCTACTGCTGCTGGCTTCCTGTGGCTATCCATGTGATAATGAAGGCGATTGTCAAATAGAGCTTTGACAAAAGAGGCAAGAACTGAACTGCTGAACTGCATGGAGTGATCGTGTTGTCTTAAAGGGGAATGAGTTTATACATGTGGGTAGGAATTAGCACACAAATCGATGTTTCTGGTTGAGACATATATGGTAAATTTGTTCAAGCAATCTTGCGCCACATACGGGACAGCAAAACGCTGCTTGATATTGTTTGAAATCAGCAGTAAGCAAATTACAATCATCTTCTAAAAACGCTCCTCCCCCCCACCGCCACCCACCCACAAATCCCGGCCAACCAGCCAACCAGCCATCCGGCCACGGCCACGGCCACCCGGCCACACCCGGCCACACCCGCCCACCCGCCCACCCGCCCACCTGCCCACCTGCCCACCCAGCCAGGCGGCCATCCGGCCACCCGGCCATCCGGCCATCCGGCCACCCGCCACCCCCCTCCGCCCCATCCGCCCCGGCCACAGCCACGGCCACCCGCACACCCCACCCCGGCCACGGGCCAACCCGCCACGGGCACCCGGCCACTTGTCCAACCCGCCACTCCACCCGGCCCGCGGCCAACCCGGCCACACCCACCACCCCTGCCCCCACCACCGGCCAACGTGGCCACCCTTCCACCCACCCTGCCACCCCCGGCCACCCCCCACACGGCCACACGGCACACACGGCCACACGGCCACACGGCCACCCGGCGCCACGGCCACACGGCCACGGCCACACGGCCACGGCCACACGGCCACGGCCACGGCCATGCACGAAAAAAATCTATCCTCGTTAGTCATAACCACAGGTTAATGATGGTTTGAAGCCTTATTTTGAACAATAAAGCAACACAAACCAACCAATGGATTGTTCCGCAAAGTGGTAGTATCCCCATGTATCCCCATGGATTGAGACTCGATGCCCGAGGCCGCCAGATGGTGACTTAAAGGAAGACAGTGAGAAGCTGCAGCAGTTGGAGGACACACTGCCCTGGTGTCACACACCCATGATTTTCCATGACTTCCCATGTTTTTATACACGTTGTTCTGTTTTTTTTTTCCGGGATCATTGTCCCAAGTTGTCACTGTTTTGCCAAGGGGGGTTGAAACCACCAACCAGTGAAGATAGGGTGCTTGCAGGTATGGAAAGATATCAACGATGAATGTGGATTTGTCGCTATGCCCCATGCCAAATCAATCCAAATCAGATATGTATAAATCATAATGAACGCACCGGGACGTCAGTGGAATGATTGTTGGTAAGGGAAGTTATCCCAAAATTGGCTATCCACGGACATGGATCCATAGAATTCCATAGATGCTAAGGACACCTTGTCAGTCCGATTGTTGGCCCGGCAACGGCTCCTCGTGTACAACAAGGTGGATCAGCTCAGACAACTTGCGAGGCGGCGATCCGTGGATGTGGTGGATGTGGTGGTGAAGACATCAGTTGGAGATGTTTCTGGCGAGGTTAACTGCAGGTTTGACACACAGAGACATGACAATATTCTACAACTGTTGAGCTGAATTAAATGTTTGATCATGTTTGTTAGATTGATTTTTCGCATGTTTATCCCAAAATCAAAATAACCAAAGCCATTTCAACCATGATGTTCCTTTTTCCCCCAGGTGTCAGGTGTCCAAAAAGCTCTCGCCGTCCCAGGCGACGACAACCCGAGGTGAGACTGGCTTGCTGTAACCCGAAAAAGGTTTTCAGGATGGTACAGATGATATTTATGCTTATATAACTATACCTCATATTAAAATTATTAAAAGTGGGTTTCCAACTTTTTATCAACGTTTCTATCTGTTCGGGTTGCTATATGGAGATATAGCAACTCCAAGAAGGATAAGACACCGTACAAATCCTGCTAAAATAGCAATAACATGCTTTTTGTGAGGTACCATAATAGTGACTATAGGGGGCTTCATATACAATAATGTGATATGATTCATGATATGATGTACCCCCTGGTAAATTAACATAGACTTGGAAAATCACAAATGTTTAGTGGAAACTAGTCTTGCAACCCCTACTGCCAGGGTCTACGTTAATTTACTGGAGGGTGCATGAAATTGTTTGGCCAGAAATGGATCTGGGCACCCAATATTATGGCCGGAAACATGAGGTTTGAAATGAACCATGGGTTTGGGGGTGCTGTACCCTTTGCAGACACGCCGATATCAAAGATATGGCAGTTTGATAGTTTGATAGTTTGCGCGTTGAAGGCTTGTGGCTCGTCCTGGTTTGAACATAGTCTAAACGTATGATTTCTTGATCAGGGGAAAGTACTTTAGCACCGAGCTATACTTTATTTATGTCGGAACCAACAGATATTTCAATGCACTCTAAGAACAAAAAACAAGTATATACATTTTGACAAGTACTGGAAACCGTGTCCAACAAAATGGAACCCAAACGCCAAACTTCCTTTGTTTCGCTCACTTGTTTAGCCAGGAAACCAGAATTTAGGGCATTTCGGGCGCCATCTTGAGTCAAGATTCATGAAGCCCCTGGTTTGACGAAGGGTGGACCATTTCTCCCTGTTTTGGGGATGAAATCCATGGATCAGGTGGAGAACGCTGGCCGTGTTTCTGTCGTGTTTCTTGGCAACAAAAAAGGGCGAACATCTCGGCTGAATGGGTTCATTGGATCTCATTGGCACCTTGGGACACACACATTGTATATATACCCATAGGATCCATGTATGGTATATATGCTAACATTGGGGGTATATTGATGGTAAATGTTACCATATATGGCATACATGGATCCTATGGGATATATATATATATTATAAATATACGTACCCATAGATGATTTAATGTCATGCCCTGCAGCTCAAACTGCAATGTCATATTAATCTTGTGCAATTCCTGTTCCAGTTTTGCGGAGGATCTAAGATCAGCCATGGTCAGTGCTCGAACGAAGCATTGAAGACTCGTGAAGACCTCGTGTTTTTTTGGAGTTACTCCATGCCACACGGAACCAGGCCCGCAATTTCAGACAAAGAGCTACAAGACATGCTGGGAGCCCTGGATGTGACCGGCGCCGCATCCCCTATTTCACCAGAAATTGGCGGTAGAAATCCTCGAAAATGGAATGCTTATTGTTGGATTTAATTACCACATGACATGGTCCTGGTTTCTTTTGGATTCTTCAAAGCTGGCCATTCATGGCGGACGAGATCGGACGAGCCAAGATGCAGACGGTCAATATCCATTTGCTCATGCCAGAGATCTCATTCATCGCCTAGATGGGTGGGCGACATGGGTTGGTAATGTTTTGAATTTTAAGAGGACATACATACGGACATACAGATTCTTTCGTTGTTTCCGATGTGTTTTTTTTTCTTGGTTCAATCCCAATGTTTCTTGGATAAACCACCATTTCTCCCCCGGGATAAACAAACCATCAGTTTCCCACTCCTTGGATTGGGACTTCCACTTCCAAGTTACTTGTGTTAAACCATTGCAGCTTCAGTAAGACCTCTTCCTGAAGCTAATTCCCGGAAAATTCCATATGATTCTTTTGGTATAGCTGGTTAGTCATAAGATCTATCAAACCCTTAGTGGCTGGTGGTTGTTCATATACCTTAATAATCCCTGGCTGGGGGGTCAGCTGGCCTTGAATCCCCATCTGGTTAATCCCAGGCTGCGGGAGCAGGATTCAAAGGCTGAGGCTGGCTCCGTGTCCACACCCCTTGTTGAAAACACAGTCTAATATAGGGGAACTATTATAGAAACTATATATTAGAAACATTTAGAAACTATGTTTTGCGAAGGTTCTTCGGGGGAGAAGTTCTATAAAGATCTATATAATAGAACTGGTATAAGTATAAGGAAGCTCGGAAAGAACCTCGTTTCAACACATAGCCTTGGCTGGGGAACTTCCTATGGCTCCAGCATTGGCAGCTTTCGGTCATGTCTGGAGTTGCCGGGTGGCAACTTCCATGGATCCTTCTGCCGGTGGTGGCGGTGCGGCCAGTGCATTGGGGCATCCGGGCGTCGTCACTGGAAAGGCGCCTCTGGCAAGTCGATTTGGGGGCTTAAAGCGAACTTTTCCAATGGTTTCCCAGGACTTTCCCATGAAACAAGGGCTTGTAACGGCTTGTACAAAAGGTGTATTGACAGCGATGGAGAGAGGGAACAGCTTTATTGACCTTTAATTGGAGAATATATGTTTTAACCAATAGGAAATCGTGCCTATAATATAAATTGGATGGCGATGACAATGAGAAGATGGACTCTATATATAGGGTAGGTATATGTAGGTATAGCAACCCCCCAAAAAAAAGATAGAGAAATTGGAGACCTGGAAATTCTGGGACGACATCATCTAAAATCTAAGGGATGTTTTTGGGGGTTCCTAAATGATAGCAACAAAAAAACAGTTGCTTGGAGTTGAACCTTTTGGGAGCGATACCTGGCTGAGCAAAGCTGAAAAAGATGCAACAGTGTTTCTCCAAATGCGGCTGATGCGCTACATTTGATGCTTGTTAAGGTCACACGTGGGGCATCATTTGTGCCAAGTACAGGTCTAAGTGGTCTATAAACTTGAGCCGGCTGAGCTTGGACGGTTTAGGCACAGAAGGGTTTGTCCATGTTTGTTCAAAGATTAGGTACCTGCAGTTCATCAATTTCCTTCATACATGTAACCTGAGTTCAATACACCTGATGCCATATCTTGCTCAGGGGCCCCTTGAAGCCATTTGCATGGCCCGGAAAAGGCTGTGAGCGGCCTCATGGTTTCTTGCGTGTGAGCACGCAATTGGTGGTGACTTGGTTGGGAACGATACAGAGAGATTAGCATTCCCCAGCTTGACACTGCACAAATCGAGAAGTATACCGTATCTACGGTTTAGATCCTATCAACAGATATCAGCTACCTGCATTGGTAGCGGAGCGCCATAGTGTGCGTCTCCAAGGGCTAGCTCCAATACCTCCTGCGCAAACACTCCGTGGTAGCCCATCTGTTTGATTTGGATATACGAGAAATTCATGTCGGCATCAAAAGATCGAACTGAGTCCTATGTGCCTTCATGGGATGGCTCCTCCAAGACATGGCGTAGATATGTGAAAGAGATTTCCTGGTATGTTGGCAGTACAAAGGTGAATCAACGGCAATACCTCGCCAGTAAGCTTATTAGTCGGTTGTCTGGGTCGGCACGGCTGTTAGCTATGTCATGGCATCAGAGGGATTTTGATGGTCCTGAAGGGGTAAATCTGTTGTTACAACGACTGTCAGCATCTCCACTGGTCCGACGTTCGCTCCCGAATGCAGCAGCGATCATGTCGGAGTACTTCTCATTCCGACGTCGACCAGGAGAAGGGATTTCACAGTTCTTGGTGAGAGAAAGTTTAGGGTTTGAAGAGTTTCAAGAAGCGTTGGTTCAGTTGAAAGAAGAAAAAGATGGAATAGACCCGAGTTCAAGGAATTTCGATTTACCAGACATGTCTCCAAAAGGGGATGATGATGATCAATGGGGTGATTGGCGTCGATGGCGCCAATGGCAACCTCCTACAGAGGGTGGTGATGCTTCTGTTGACCAAGATGGGGATCATAGTCCAACAAGGGGTGAAGGGTATAGACCTGTTCCTACTGTTGAACCTGATTTGAGCCCTGCAGCGGCTTCAGTGCATGGTCGGACGGTTCCTCCAGCATCACAACCTGGTTCTCCTACTCAGCATGGTTCTCCTATTCTTGGTGTTTTGGGTCCACTGGATTCTTTCATTTTGGAAGTGTTGCGTGGCTGGAGACTATTGGTTGCGGCATCCCTATCCAGTGAAGAGTGGAGAGATGTTTTGGCTGCTACTGGCAACAAGCTAGACTATGTCAGCATTTCGAATTCCTTACAGACCTTGTGGGATGAACAACTGGGTTCTTCACGACATGCTATGATGGGACAACGTGCATACATGAACAACTGGCATGAGCAATGGGATGTTTCTTCTGATTGGCATGATACATGGAGTGATGATTGGTATTCATGGGCTTCACATGTGGCTGAACATGCATGGCCTGAAGCTGCCGCCGCTCAGGAAGAAACCTCCACTGCTGATCAAGCTGATGACCCAGCTGATCCTGACCTTCAAGAAGCCTTGGATGCAGAACGTCAGGCTGAAGCTTTGATGTCAGAGGCCCGACGAACTTGGTCTCAGGCTCAACAGGCGACGGCCATGTTGCGAAAAGATAGGGGTTTTGGAAAAGCATCTGGGAGTGCATCTACAACTGACAATAGGGGTTGCTTCATTTGTGGCAGTTTTCAACACTATTCACGAGATTGTCCAGATCGAGGTTTTCCCCAAAAAGGTCGTGGCAAGTATTTGTCTCCTGCAGAACTAGAATCCTATCTGGTAGCTGGCAAATCCAAAGGCAAGAAGGGTCAGCACAAATCAAAAGATGGCATGTGGATGGAAGATTATTCCTATGATGCGTATCCATTGCAAAAGGGTAAGTCCGGAAAGGGGTATGGCAAACCAAAGGGCAAACCTTCCACTGTGAACATGTATAACATGGATTACTATGGTTTGGAGATGATGGATGATTTTCGCACTGGTGATTTTACAATGGATTGTTTTCCCCTGGAACTCTATGCGGCTTCCGATTCCGTTCAACAATCAGTACCTACGATTCCTCTGGGTTCTGGTATGCTGGATTGTGGGGCGACGGCATCAGCGGGTCCTGAAGCCTCCATCAAAGCATTGTTGGGACATCTTCGTCAACAAGATCCAAATATTCTGGTTTCATTGAACTATGACAAGTGTCCATTTTTCAGGTATGGTAGCGGCAGTTGGGGACAAGCATTGTATCAGGTGACTATCACTTCATCATCCAATTCATCGAGGTTTTTCATGGCGTATGCTTTACCCAATCCAAAGGACTACGGACAACCCTGGTTTCATGAAGGGATGCTGGTTCCTATTTTGGTAGGTATGGACTTCCTCTCCAAGGTAGGCCTCATTCTTGACTTTTGTGATGGACATGCGGTACATGCCAAAGATCCAGATCCCACTCCATACTACATGCTCAAGAATGTAAAGGGTCACTTCATGGTGAACATTGCGGAGTACATCTGTGGTTCCACCGGCTCCGAGGCGTCCACTGGTCATCAAGAGCACTTCACTTTGGAGGCGACTCGACCAGTTGAGGACAGTGATGTGGGTTGGTTTGAACTTGGTCCCATGGAACTATGTGGCATGGATGATACAATGCATGAAGTTTCAACACATGAGCAAGAACATGAGCATGGTGATGAAATGAAACCTCTTTTTCAGTACATGTTGAACCGAAGAATCAAGCTGAACCAGAACCAAGCTTCCTCTTCCAGAGATCTTTCCACTCAAGTTTCTCAGCGTGGCCGGCCGACAGCTTCCACGACTGCGAATGCCTCCAAAGACCTCTTCGACAAAGAGCTCCAAAGCAGCACCCTTGGATCACACCAAGGAGAAGGGATGGCATCACACAGATCCCCGTGGCGATCCCAATTCATGGCCTTGTTATGGAGAACACGGGATGTTTCAAGAAGGGTCGAACGCCTATGCAAAGTGGGCAGATTGCAAAGCCTGCGGACTGAGGCTGTCTTATGTCCCGAGAGAGGGCTACTCCGGCAGCACCAGCAAAGTGGAGGATCCGAAGGTGATCACCATGGCCTTGAACCTTCTCAAGCAGGATGTCAAAGCACAGCATTGCACAGCGCCGATGGTGAAGCTGGCAATGGAGATCTACAAAGACCAATCCAAGCTGGAAGCCATGGAGAAGCAATTCCACATGCTGCAGCAGCAGGTGACCCAGAACATGGCCAAGTACAAGATCATGACCAAGCAAGCTTGGGAAAGCCCTGCAACGAGCTCTACTACAAGTCTCAATGCGGAGGAGATCTTGAAGCAAATGTCCTCGGAGGAGATCCAACGCCTCCAGGAATTGGCTGCCCAGAGGAAAGCCGAAGCAGAGAGGGAGGAGGAGGAACCGGATATGGAGTTGGTTCAATCACGGAGCCAACCAGAGACAAGTTAGATCATGCCGAACATGAGACTCTCCAGATCGAGGCCAATACGAAGATGGTTGACTTCTCTGAGGAGTGCGATGTGATCGAAATGTCGTCAGTCGACAGCAGCCCCGGTTCAGAGAATGACCTTTCTCTGCAACCTGATGACTTGCATGCCTACAGTGCCATCGAGATGATGCACTACCAGGCCTACACTTCCAAGAAGGATGGAAAGGCCACCAAACAAAAAATCCAAAAACCAAAGAAAAAGAATTTGACTTTCAAGCGGTCCAAGACTGACAAGCACAGATCGTCAGCTGAGGACTGGGAGACTGATGCTTTTTGCTCTTCCACCTCCACTACGAGCACTTTGCCGTGGAGAATTGCCAAGGCTCTCATGGCGATGATGACAATGATGATCGCCACCGCACACTCTGACTTCCGAGATTTGATCAGAGGTGAACAAGTGGATGTGTGGGAAATGTTTTGTGCCCCACAAAGCTGGCTTACAAGCGCCTGCCAAGAACAAGGCCTATGTTGTCAGCGGATCAACTTGGAGAACAATTTCGACATGTATCGCAAGGAGACCTACTCTGCTTTGCGTGAGAAACGTGATCGTGAAAAACCAAAAAGGATGTGGTTATCAACAAGATGCACATACTGGTGTAGTTGGACAGCCCTGAACTACAACACTGAAGAGAAACGTGCCAAACTGGAAGCCTATCGACGGAAAGAGCGTGCCATGTTCCGTCAACTGGTTCCCTTCCTTGAGGAGTCTGTGATCTTGGATGAATCCTTGGAACTCTTTTGGGAATGGCCAACAAGATGTGCTGGTTGGGAAGAACCTATGTTTCTACGGCTTCAAGCTTTTCTTCAGCGTTTGGGCAAACCACTATATTTTTGTAGAGTGGATGGTTGCCGATATGGTTTACGGTCGTCAAATGGTGGTTTCTTGAAGAAGTCATGGACTATAGCCACAACATCGGAATCCTTCTACAACATCTACAAGACAAAGGTATGTGTTGGATCCCATGAACATGATCATGTACAGGGCTTGGAAACCTCACGTTCTGCATACTATCCATGGAGAATGGTTGTCTCTTTTGCACAAACATGGCGATCAGAACTGTATCCTGATAAACGTCTTCATGCTCTACATGCTCCAGCTCCTCACATGTTGTCCTCTGCCGAGATGCATGAACAACTTGAACTTTTGGCTGGTGATGAAATAGTAGTAGATGATGAAGAACGTGAAGGTGATGTTGTACCAGCAGTTGAACCAACAGCAACAGAAAAAACGAAAATGGGAAGCACAACTTCAAAAATACCACCGTGCGGCAGGTCACCCAAACAACTTCAACTTGGCCAGAATCTTGAAGGACGCTGGCATGCCCAAATGGAAGATCGAAACTGCACTTCAGCTGAAGTGTGGAGATTGTTCTGCGTTGAAGTTGGGCGGCATATCCAGTGGAAGAGTTCCACCAGCTTCTCTGCGTCCTCTTCCACGTGCATGGGAGGTCGTAGGTCTTGACTGCACTGAGTGGATACCACCTGGCCTTGCCGACAAATACAAGATACTTGTCATGATGGACCTGGCGACAAAGTTCAAAAACACCGTGGTATTGATGAAGTACGGTCCCAAGGAGATGAAAACAGAGTCTCAAGATCAGATTCTTGATGCTTTTTGCAAGCACTGGCTGGCGACAAAGCCGAAGCCACAAGTGCTGATTCCTGACAATGCCAAGACGATGGTCGGTGAGAAATGTCGCATGATCTTCTCCGACCTCAATATCCATCTAGACCCTCCAGCTGTGAAGGAGTCCTGGGCACATGGCCTTATGGAACGAGCTGTGCAAGAGACCAAGAATGTGGCTTCGAAGGTGCACTTATCCAATCCTTCACTGGCACCTGAGACTTCACTAGCACTTGCAACTCATGCCATGAATGCTACAGAACATGTAAGTGGTTATACTCCTTTGCAATGGGCCTATGGTCAACAGTTTTCCTTCAGCGATGAGGATCAGAGCACTATGTCATGGCTGATGCCTACGGCAAAAGACCGAGATTTCACTCAGCTCATGGCCAATCGCTCCAGTGCTGAGGACATTGCGCGAAAGGTGCGAGCTCAGTCTGCATTGGGGAAGTTGCGTAACAGTAAGGCAAGGCAACCTCTTCAAGTTTTTCATCCTATGGAATTGGTGAAGGTATGGAGAAAATATGCAGCTGAACAAGGCCCTAGAGGTGGCATGCACAAAACTTTTCGAGCGCAATGGCTTGGTCCTGGTCGCGTTGTTTTCCATGAAGTTCTACAGGGCCAAAGACCTGAAGATCAGCGTAGACATATAGTGTGGGTTGTGATTGGTGGGACTATGCATCGCTGCAGTGTTCATAGTGTTCGCAAAGTGACTGAACGTGAACGTTTGGAGTTTGAGATTCATGCGCCAGAACAACCAGAAACCTGGCAAAGTCTCAAAGACCTTCTCCCAAAGCGTTCTTATGTAGATGTCACTGCAGAGGAACCCACCGAAGATGATGAGGATGCCCCAAATTTACCATTTCGACCGGATCAGTCCACTATGTCTTTCAAGCCCAAGTTCCGGCACAATATGAAATCTGGTCCATATGTTGGTGAATTAGGTGATCATGCTGCGTCTTCACAACAACCGGCTCAAGCTCTTCCTCCAGTTCCTGAAGATGATGATCTTAATTTGAAAGCACCCGTCAATGAGTACTCTCCTGGTACTCCACTGCCTGACGATGTTGAAATTGATGATGATGTTGAAGACAAAGATGAAGGTTTAGGCAGTGGTCTTCCAACTTTAGAAGAACGTGTAACGGGTCAGCCTTCAGCTTCTCGTTTGTTAGATGAGTCCAGCAAACGTGCGAGCTCAGCAGGTGATGAAGCTGATTCCAAACGACCAAAGCTGGAAGATGCGGAAACTTTGCTTTTCAACTGTTTAGATGTTTACGAAGCAGCCTATGTTTTGACGGTGGAGCTTGACCTTACCTCCAACCGAGAAAAGAAGAAGCTGCTTCATCATCCTTCACTTTTTCTGGCTCAAAAACTTCGAGATTGTGAAGTTCGGTATGAAAAGCTGCGTCCTGAGCATCGTGTTTTGTTCGATCGAGCGAAAACCAAAGAGGTCAACTCTTTCCTGGCAAATCAAGCTGTCAGACGTTGCCTCAACAGCAACGAAGAGCTCGAGGCCAAGCAGAGCGGACGTCTGATGAGATGTCGTTGGGTTCTGACTTGGAAGCCAACTCCTGTAGAATCTCTGGAAGAAGCTCAACGTGAACTGGCTGAAAATCCAACAAATACAACACTCACCCAAGATGCCAAGAAGAAAGCGAAGGCACGTATCGTGCTCCTAGGCGTTGAACACCCTGATCTCCTCACTGGTGAGCATCAAACTGCCTCTCCTGTTCAAGCAGTCATCACAAGGAATATCTCCTACCAGTTCATCATGGAACAAGGTTGGGACGTTGAGGGCATTGACATGAGCACAGCGTTTTTGCAGACTCTCCCCACTGAGGAATCAAAGCGTCTCTGGACTTCTGGCGTGCGAGAATTGCGAGAAGCCCTGCAGGTTCCTGAAGGTGGTGTGCTCCGAATCCTGAAGGACTTCTATGGAAGCACAACAGCTCCAAAGAATTTGTTTCAGAACGTTGATAGTTCCCTCAAAGGTTTAGGTGCTGTTAAGATCAAGGGTGATGCATGTTTTTGGTTGTGGGTTGAAAAAGAAAAGAACCCTGAGTCCCAAAAGCGACAATGGAAGCCAATAGGGTTCATGGCTGGTCATGTTGATGATTTCCATAGAGCGGGAGATAGAACAAATGAAAAATGGAATGAAATCAGAAGGAAAATAGATGCACTCTACACATGGGGTTCGATCAAAACCAACCAGTATAGACATGCTGGCACTGATCTTTCGATGCACTCTGATTCTGTCTATGGACGAACCTTGGTGGTGGATCAGCAATACTACATCGAGACCCTGCAGGATGTTCAGATAGATCCTCAGCGTTTCTCTCAAGGTCATCTGGAAATGACGGCCAAAGAGGTCACTGAGTGCAGAGCGTCTTTAGGTGCAGTTCAGTGGGTGGCAGTTCAAACTCAGCCTTTAGCTTGCGCTCGCTGCAATCTTTTACTGACTGAACTCACTACTGATCCGAAGATGAGTGTAGCACAGGAAATCCAAGAAATCATTCGTGAGCTTCGAAAATCTGCGACTGTTCTCAAATTTTTCAAACTGCCTGGTGTGAGTAGTTGGTTTGATTTAGTCGTAGTAGGTTTGGGCGATCAAGCACATTTAAATCGTCCCAAATGTGGCTCAACGGGTGGCATGCTCACTTTCTTGTGCGGCCCAGCCATTTGCAGAGGTGCACCAAATCCAATGATTCTGGTCCATTGGAAATCGTGGAAATTAAAGCGCAAATCCATTGGAACCAATGATGCTGAAGTGCAAGCTTTGGTAGAAACCGAGGACTCTCTTTTTAGGACTCGTTTGTTGTGGGCGGAAATGAATGGTGCTGGAGCCCATGACACTTCTCGAAACCTTTTGGAAGCCTCATTGGACGAAGTCCAAAATGTACCTGGTTTGCTAGGAACTGACAGCAAGGGTGGTTATGATAGCATTATTGTGAACGAATCTCCTCTCCTTGGTTTGTCAAACACCCGTGCTGCCTTGCAAGCGTTTCAACTGAAAGAGTCACTCCCACGTTGTGCAACTAAACTCATTTGGTTAGCCTCTGATTGGAACTTGTCTGATGCCCTGACAAAGAAGAAACGGGAGTGCCGAGAGTCCTTGGAATTTTTCTTGAAGAGCCGAGTGTGGATGTTGCGATTTGATCCACAATTCATAAGATCTGCTCGTAAGGAAAGACAGATCAAAGGGAGCCCGCAAAAGCAACTTAGTACAGAGGTTGACGGTGTCTTGAACTCACAAGAATTTTGGGGTTATGCAGTTCATCAATTTCCTTCATACATGTAACCTGAGTTCAATACACCTGATGCCATATCTTGCTCAGGGGCCCCTTGAAGCCATTTGCATGGCCCGGAAAAGGCTGTGAGCGGCCTCATGGTTTCTTGCGTGTGAGCACGCAATTGGTGGTGACTTGGTTGGGAACGATACAGAGAGATTAGCATTCCCCAGCTTGACACTGCACAAATCGAGAAGTGTACCGTATCTACGGTTTAGATCCTATCAACAGATATCAGCTACCTGCAGTACCCTAATCCATCCTAATCCCCTTGTTTCTCATCATTTTTTCCCATTCAAATAGCCATGGATTCGCAGTCTTTAAGTTGTGCAGGACCTTGGACTTCGCGCAGATCCCTGGCAGAATTTGGCCTTTTCGTACTGTTGGATGATCTACCCTCTGGTTATGACTAACAGTTCGCCATGGGAAATAGATGGCCCATAGAAATAGATGATTTTCCCAGCTAGATACCTCCATGTATTTTGGGGATTTTCCATGGCTATGTTAAATAACCAGATGGTAAGTTGGATCCACCTGCACGATTTTTCGGGTTCCAAAAGGGTTCCAAAATGTCCCAGCGCCGAGGAATGTCTTGGGAATGCAGGCCAGGCACCATGGGCTGGGACACCAAAATGTGGCTGCCAATCGTGTGTTTGGGATTTGAACACGACATACACTGAAAGAAAGGTGAAATAAACTTACATTGGGTCTTCAAACTCGAAACATCTCCGAACAAATCACTCTTTGACTGCTTAACGCGGTAGCTGCGGTAGCTGCACAGGTGCTTCTGCCAAGCATGGTGGGATGCTCCACGGGTGACAAAGTCGACTCCTTCTGGTCCAAGACTGTCCTTGGCACCTGGGGCTACTGTCCAGATTCAATGGAACTTATGTGATTTCCAGGGGAAACCAAAATTTGTTCGGAAATATGTTAAGTTATAAGTGTAATACATTGTATTACAATGGGGTATGAAACATTATGAAACTATCAACTAACACTCTGATAATTGGATATCCTCATATATCCTCTGATTTTTTAATGGTAATCAAGCGTGGTGGATTTCTACAATTAGGACGCCCCCAAAAAAGATTGATTGCCCTGGGCATCTCTGGGCCTAGAATGGCACTCCCCCCCGATGAACACAGGGGCTTGCTAGTCCGTGGTTAGCAGCAAAGGTGGGTTTGTCTAAAAAACACGGTTGTCTCCAAATATTCCGTTTAAATGAACACATTCTGATACTTGTAATCCAATGGAGTTCGGAGTGCCTAATCATCAAGACAAATCCAGGTAGCTCCAGGTTCTTGTGGTTCTGATGGGTCGGGCCAAATGGGGCGCCAACGAGCAAAAGTCCGGTGGGTAGGAAGGAGCGGTTGGGAGCTACGACATTTAAAAAAACCATCCTCGACCATGAGCATCAGACAGCATCATAAACCTATCATGAGCCATCATAAACTTATCTCAAATATATCTATATATATAATTATATATATATATATATTTATTTATTTATTTATTTTTTTTATTTATATATTTATATATATATATATATTTATATTCATATTTATTTATATATATATACCAGACATCATAAACATATCATAAGCCTTTATCATAGACCTATCGTAGACCATCAGAAATCATGCCATTTGAACATGCCCAGGTTATGGAGCTGACAGTCTGGCACTCGAGGCCGATTGGCTCCACTTCCCTTGATATAACACCATTGGGTCAAATATCCAACAAACGATTATAACATGCATTACAAGAGATCATTATATGTATATCCCATAGGATCCATGTATGCTATATATGATAACATTTACCATCAATATACCCCTAATGTTAGCATATATACCATACATGGATCCTATGGGTATGTGTTTCTTTTGTTCTTGCAACTTCTTTATCTACAAATATCTAGTTACAATACATGTATATGTATATATATATATAAGCAGGAAAAATATGTTACACATCAGTGGCATATCACTATCGCGTAGTTCTATTGAACGAAACACACACATATGGATATATGTATGGATATGTTTTTTCACTGTGCATCATTATTGGTTGGTCGTGGTTTGGCAAGCACCACAGCCTTTTGGGCATCCACCAGGTGGCCTACAACGATGCCGTCCCAAAGTTTCGGGGTGAAGGTGCTGGGGTTGCAGGATGCGGGGGCCTAAATAACGATGTGGAGACAGGTTTATTTGTTATAACAAGATCTTGACAATAATGGTGGTTTTATGGGAAAATCATAGGAAAACCATAGGAAAATGGTGGTTATACCCTCTGGTAAACTAACATAGCAATGGAAAGATCCACCATTTTTAATGGGAAAATCCACTATTTCTATGGCCATTTTCAATAGCTATGTTAGTTTACCAGAGGGTAACAAGATGGTCCCCATCCAAACTACAGATCACAACAGTTCTTCATTGTATGATCATAGAACATGTTGGACTGTATAATGGTTGTTATATAATTGGAACAATAGATGAGCCATGATGTGACTTCGGGTGCCCCAAATTGTTGGACAGAATACACTATTTGCTGATACCCATGCCCCAGTAGAGAAGGCCTTACTCGGTCAATTCTAGGTCAAGATTCAATGATACATTTCAGATTGGGAATGTTTTTTTTTGTTTTTTTCCGCATTTGCTGAAGTAGCAAATTCATGATGTGTGCACAAGAGTTGGGGCCACTGTTCGTGAGCAGTGTCTTAGGTCTAGATATTGCACTCCCCAACGGATGCAAACACATAGGATCATTAAAGGAATAGATTATCCAATGGGAATGATATTACTGTATATGATGGTTAAAATTCAAGTTCAGAATCAACATGTGGAGTTCAAGCTGTCAAAGTGGATCTAAGTGGACGAAAGTACGATATCTTCATACGTTCTCAGCACCTTCCAGGCCTTCCAGGCCTTCCAGGCGGTCTACAGCGCCTTGTCCTGGAGCTCACGAATCTCCAGGGCTCTATCTTGGCAGCCAAGCGTCCCCTGGCATTTCTTGATCCTTTGGGAGGTCACCTCTGGTTGAATCGTGTTGAACCCCCCATGATTTCCTGGTTCTTTCCCAAACAGAAAGGCGAATTGAGTTGCACCAAGCTGGAAAAAATCTGATTCTGGGACGATTTTTCGCTTAGACACCTGGTGAAATGGAGTTTGAATCAGATTCCTTCTTTCAACCACCTCGCCTATAAGAAATTGCCTGGTGGTTACATCTTTTTGGGCGGGGATGCCGGGATGGGTTGAACCTACCACCCACCAAATGCGTGCGGGGATCAACCCTTGCTGAGGCCTTGGGTATGGCGTCGAGAATGGCACCAATGGTACTAACATCTCAGTGGTTGGGCCAGATGGGCACCTCAAGCAGAGCCAAAGTCAATTTGTTTACCCTCTGGTAATTTAACATAGCTATGGCAAATCACCATTTTTCAAGGGTAAATCCACTATAAATGGCAATTTTCAATAGCTATGTTAGTTTTTACCAGAGGGTAATAGATAAAACATCTATAGATTAGATGAGTCATTGTGCATAGCTATGTTATGATTGTTAAGTTACCGCAGGGTAAATTGATCTTTAAGTTCAGCCAAGCCTTCGTTTTGTTAACGTCCTTTCGTTTTCCTCTGATTTTTGGAGTGTCCAGCACGAAGCCGCCCAAGGTACGTCTTTGAGCTTCGCAGTGCTTCCTCTCCCAAGAGAGTTGGTTTGCAGTCGGTGGTTTTGCACGCTGAGAATTTGGAGCTGGTGGCTGCATGGTACGAGGATACTGGTTGGCACAGGGCGGCAGTGTAAACACTCCAGAAATCTGATACAAACTGCGACAAAGTTTTAGATGTCACTGTTGTGTTTTTAGATGTCACTGCTTTGTGTATAATCAACATCAAAGTCACAAGTTTCTTTTTGCTCCTCCTTTGCTCCATACACTCCGTGGGCGAGGCAGCTGTGTCGAACTGTTGTCTCAGGCTGGCAGCCCCACACCTACCCTTGACAAGAATCGGACGATTGGAAACTTACATGTGTCCGCTAAAACTCATATTGGCCGTATTGGCCTACATTTAATACATTCTTATATCTATAGAAGCGGAACACCCTCTATGTAATTACGATCTATGTTCCAGACAATTTTAATTCTGGATTGATTACAGTAACGCCGTTGAATGACATCAAGCAGCCATAGTTATTTCACGATTAGAATCCTCGGTCCGGGCTTGTCATGAGGAGGAAGATGGAAGCACCATGGCCATGGTGTGTAGTAATTGTAGTATATATGTAGCGCTTCAGCGTTTAGGCAAACGAAAGCAGGTTGGCAACTTCACTCTATGGTGCTGAGTGAATACATGAGAGGGGGAGTGCCCTAATAACTACTCTGATTTCACGTTTGGCGGGTTGGCATCACGACCCCCAAAATAGGGGACTCCCCAACCACCGGGAATGCTGGGAATGGCTAGATGTTGGATGATTTTGGTGGTGTTTTGGGCTCTCCAATTTCAGAACCCAAAAAAAAACAAAAAACAAAATCTATATCTTCAGGGTTGCCCTAACCCAGTATAGGTCGATCATAGCCACAAGAGGGGGAAACTGATCGTTTCATATTTTTTTTTGATTTGCCCAATTTGCCCCCATTGTGTTTACAGGGTGTTGGGAGCAACCCGGACAAAATAGGGAAAAAAAACAACCTTGAACCACTTGAACCCCCTAAATTTGCCAGATCCAATGGCTGTCCAGCCCCATACACAGGAGCTTTTCGGTTTGACACGCGGTGCTCACACTGATGTGGCTGCTGGTGCTATCGGGTTGCAGCTGCGGAACAGGCAAGGTTGGGTGAACCCAATCAAAAATCATCATAAACCTATACCTACCTACACGCATATGATATATATATATATACATATTGATTTACTGTACATTCATTTGCACATTACATATATAATTAATTGGGTTTGCCACCTTAGTACTTGTGGCTGTTGCAGATTGACTTCGCAAGATCCTGAAGGTGGAAGAATCCCATGGTGAATTGCTTGCCATGTGGCTTTGTCAAAAAATCGTGTACCCCAAAATTCCATGGTGATCGATCAGCAGTTCCACGGTTTGCATGAGCGTAAACTTGGGGATAAGCCTCCCGGTTTTGGACAAACCCATAGTTGTGCCATGATTTACCCTGAGGCAATCAAACGTGGCAATGGAAAATCAGATGAAATTTCAATTGAAATTTCAATTTATGGGGATGTTCAATGATTTTCAATGCCATGTTTGATTACCAGAGGGCATTTGTCAAATGGGCTCGACAGGTCCGTGCAGTTTATCTTTGAAGCGATTCGGGCACCAGCCCTCATCACCGCGACGTGGCTGACGGGCTTTGGGCTGCAGACTAACTTCGGGGACCTATCATCCAGCTGTGAAAGTTGGAGGAATGTTTGGACACATGAGAATATGGAAACTGAAAGATTCCAAAGGATTTCATTGATTTCCCCTGTTCAAACTAGCGACCGGCGCCAACAGCGGCCCCAATGTTTTTAATGATAATTATTGAGTTAGTGATTTTGATATATTTTGATAAATATGCTGAAAAGATCTGAAAACTGTGGTTTCGTGGCGATTGTTATTACTTGCCCCTCAATCGGAGATTTGGTCCCACTTTGCGATGGGAAATCATTCATTCATCTTTGAATTACCGGGGGATACATATTTTACCAAACTTACTAGAGATTTGAAAGATGTGTTTTGCACACTCCGTACGGCCATTTTTGATCTTGGTCCATTGGTTTGCGTCGGCGAACCGCCTTTTTGGGCCATCTGTGAAAAATCTTCGAGACGAGACCCGCGGTATGACGTGGCACCAAGGGCTGGGATGGTCGCCTGACCCTGGCAATGCCGGAACGTCAGCTGAGCGGCATCTATGCATGGCCGGGAGGGGGGAGGGGCTGAGTCCATGGGCAAATGTGGCATGAAAAACGGGGAGGTTTTGTGGTCATTTTGGTTATACTCATATTTTGGGACTGCCCAATTTTGACCCATACCTACGTGAGACACGATGATGTCGGTGCTAAAATGAGGCGGTCTTGGGATCACTGGATGATCCAAGTGCCTTCTTTTGGGGTGTAGTGGTCCCACTATGTCCCACCCAAATATCGCAAATTGTGTTGCCGCAAAAAACTCTGTGAAAAGGGGAAGTCACTCATAGCGAAGATACAAAAGGTGAGAACAGGTGGCATTTAAGCAGTCCTTCCTTGAACTTCCCAGATGGGTATGGATCAATACATATTAATACCATTTTTAGTGGGATGAACATCCATTTACCAGCTATTTTGATGTTCACCAGGGGTACAAGGTTTTGACACACTGCCAGATGATCCCGGATTCTTTGAGAATCCGCAGCATCCGAAGATCTCGCAGGTTATCCCAGGAGTCTCCCCTCTCCATCATTCAGCCGTCCGAGAAGCTACCAGGCAGCCCACTGCATCTTGGTGGATGGCCCTCGAGAAGGATCTTGATGGGAGAGGACTCCAACAGAATATGCCAACTTATCAGTAGATCCAATAGTTTCGGGACGGGTTTAGGCGGTTTAGGTACCAAGCTTTAAGTTATAGTCATAGCTCATAGGCACCAATTGTGTGAGACATGGTGCACAAAATCAGAAAAATCTCGCCTTTGCGAAAGGGCGAGTTGAACGGATTCAGATGTGCATTGCTCAGCTTAGTTGAAAGCCACGGGATGTTTCCCAGTTGAAGGTTTTCCCTGAGACCTGCATGGAGTCATGGTGAGTCATTGCTAATCTTGTGAGTGATTTTTGGTTGATTGATCTGAGAAAGTTATGATTGCGGATCAAAGCTTCCAAGAAATCAAGAAACACATCGTTTCAAGGTCGATGTGTCTTTCAATATCCTGCCAGCTGTGATTGTTCAAGACCTGCGGGCCTGGGCCCGCAAACATTCCTAATATATCCTGTTGGATGATATTGAATGATATGGAGAATTTACAGCAACCCCTCTGATTGACAATTCTTGTGGGCTCAAAACCCGACAAACACCATGGAAAAACCATGGAACAAACTAGCAGATTTCCCCTCCAACATCCTGCAAGCCACAGAAATCTGCACCAAGGCAGGCTCTGCTGCGAGATCCTGCAGGCTACGAATTGTGTTTGGTCGGTGACTTGGATATGGCAGCGACTCCGGCGACGAGCCATGCAAGGCGCGGGCTTTCCAGTGGCAGTTGATCCAAGTTCCCAGTTTACAGTACCCGAGTACCCCATTATAATCCATGATAGAGTCATGAAATGCCTGCAATAGTAATGTCATGTAATGTCATTTTATATTGTTTACATTTGATTGCCATCCTATATAGACTTGAGATGGATAGATGCCATTGTTGTTTCCAATCTAAAGCATGTTCCCATTCACAATGACTAGATAATGGCTCTTTTTCCGACACGCCCATATTCAAGTGTTACCAAACCGGTGAACCGACATTAAAACACAATCTGAATTAAACACTGTCCAGACAGCTCTCGTAACACCCTTTCTTGGTTCTACCCACTACCATCATCTACCATCCACTGTCTCTTGGTTCAGGACAAGTGAGACCCAATCCAGCAGCCCTTCGGGCAGCCCTGCCGTGTTGACACAACGACTGGAGTTGTGACCGCCGCAGTACATGGAACCACGGAGGAGTTGGACCCGATGCTGCACGACACCTGTGCCCCCCAGCTGGACACCTTGTGGCAACATGTCGCAGCTGACGGGGTACACAGTCGAAAGCGAACGAGTAGAGCTCGGAGATGTGTCGACTTCGTTACACCGTGGTGTTTGTGTTTCCAGATGCGTGGAAAAGTCCTTGCGATGCGTTTGCAAGTAAGTCAAGTGAGCTCGTCTAAGCCTAGCCAAGTACGGTTTAAGCTGAGAATGCATCAAAGGGATTGGATGGCCCCAGATATCTGAAGAAGATTGATCTATCATGATCTATCTAATAATTCCCCTTTTCTTGCAGTTTCCTTCTGAAATGTATATGTCATTGGCACTTATCTTCATTTCCCAACAAGTCCCCGGGTATTGTATACTTGATAATGATTAGTTTCTTTGACCTGTATTGGGTTCCCAGCTCGGGACCCCTTTAATGGCCGAGTTCCTAATATGTTTTCAATATTTTCAATAAAAAGAACTACTGTGTCTACAGAAATGTCCCCAGATGAATAAGCCCGTGATGATTTGATACTAAAATGGTACCCGCAAAATCACCATGTCACAGGGAGGTGCACCGAAAAACACCACTGGCCAATGGTCTGCGGCAGTCCTGCAGGCAGTGGACTTGCCGCAACGCCTCCAGTTGGAAGCTCTTATGATCAGGAGGAAATGGTTCACCAAAAAAAAATACTCCAACTTGACCATATGGCGATGGAGAGAGAATATCAAACTATTTTAAGAATTGTGCAAAGTTTGGGCATAACTGAACTATCTATAGTTTGATATATTATAGTGTATAATTATAGTGACATGTATGAAAACATCCTCGTTTTTAACCTTCTGGCAGCCAGTACAAGTGTATATATTCTCTCCTTTCAATCCTGCTGAGGTTTGATTTGCGTCTCGGAAAGGTTTCTGTGAACCTGGTAGATGACCAAAGCTCCGATCAGGTGCGCGAGATTGCGCGAGCTCCCGGAATAGGTGGAGGAAGCCTCCAAAAGAGTCAATCAGATAAACACGTCATAGTACCATAGTGATAAGCTACTCATCTAATCTGTTCATATTTGTTCTATCTTTTGTGGGGGTCAATATTGTTAAAGAAATTTATTGTTTGATGTTAAATGTCAAATCGTAGCTGGATTTGTGGTGATCTCGCTGTTTGATTTTTTGAGATGGTTGACCAGATTTATGTCAGGGGAGTAGAGTATAGGTGAAGTTGCCCTTCTGGACATACGACCGCATGGGATAGAAACATTGTTTCTAACTTTGGAATTTGCTAAGTTCCAACCATGTTTGTGCCTGTGCGTAGGTGGGTGATGGTGGGTGCAGAATATGCATGCCATTTACATCCATTTACTATAGGTACCAGTACGAATAATTTACCAATCGTCAACCAGCATGGGGTGATGTCGTTGACCCCGTGTTTCCGACAAGTTAACAATCCCAACTGTTGCAGATGATTTTGTTTTACGTATCTACTGCGCTGAACAGTGTTATAAGATTGGTTCTTCTGATCAACACGTGCACAAAGACATGATTGGCTTTGATACTCGCATTGGGACCCTGTTACACGGTCCAAAACATGAAGTGCAAACTCTAGCTTGTTGGATCTTGTTGGTGTACGTTAGGGACCTTCAGTAGACCCTATTCCCCGCGTAAGTTTCGGCGCCGTTGCGAAGGCTCTGCAACAGCTTCTGTGTTTGGGAGCCAAGCGGACTGTAACGACTCGACGCACCAAGAACTGATCTATGAAATCACTCTTGAAATGGACATGAAGACTTCAAGACACACATCTACATCTTTGATCCTCTTTGTATATCATCGTATATCTTTGTATAGGTGGATATAGTAGTTTCACATAATTATAATATAATTATATAATAATATTATATATATATACATATTATTATAGGATATATATATATATATGATCATATTATGTATCATAAAGAGAGAGAGAGAGAGAAATATATATATATATACACATACATAAAGAGATGATTTCCAACATATGTCAGATGATTTCCTGGCAGCCGGGCGCCAGAGGTTGGGAGCTCCATGAAGCCAACTGCGTTGCCACTGGGCGATAAGATATAGGGTCCCAGCAAGCTGGGATATTCATGGGACTTTAATTCAATGGATTGGTTTAAGGGAAAATCTACAGGAAACCATGGTTTTTAGCATCAAATATAGGGCTTTCCTGTAAATTTTCCCATCATCCAATTCTATGATTAATGGGAATCAATGGGATAAAAAAAATAAAACATTGGGAAATGAATGGGAAAGTAATGACTGGGATAATTAACTGGAGATCCTTTGATAATATTTAAGAATTTGCCACAGAAAATGATCCATGAAAGATCATGAAAGTCGATTATGTACCGTTTTTAGGCATGGTGTCGTTCCATAGCTATGTTAAACTATCAGAGAGTATCAGATAGTACATTTTTGAGACAACGTGGCAAGTACCATTGGGGACGCTTTTTACCCATATTGCAATCCTGAGGATCCTGAGAATGGTGACTGCTCTAGCAACAGCTTTCCGGTTTCATGTGCAAAGCTAGCAACAAATTGGGTGTGGTGCACATAAATGGCAGGTAAATGTGGGTGTGTCTGAAAATAGTGTACCCCTAAACCCAATGGTTAATGATCATTATCCCTATTACATGGCTATAATTGGGAATATACCCTATTTTCAGACAAACCCATGTGCCAAACAAATCCCCCAAAAAAACAACAGATCTGGATTGAACTAAGGTTCACATCCACTTCGTCACAGATCACCGTTTGGGTCGCGATGCAGCAGAGTGGCGTGGGGGACGCCAAGCTACGAGCTGGCCCTTGGTTGGCAGTTTTTGCGAAATGGGATGTACCCTTTGGTAGACTAACCTAGCTATGGAAAGTCACCATTTCTAATGGATAAATCAACAAACAAAAACCAATTTTAATAGCTATGTTGCTATGTTAAATTGCCAGAGGGTATTTGTTCACGAATCTTGGCATTGTATTGCACAACATGGATATCAATGGATATCAATCGCAGGATAATATCACTGCCAATCACGGAATATCATTGATATAACTGTTATTATTCTCCATGCCATCCATTGTTTATTAGCACAATCATGGGATATCAATGGATATAATATCACTTATCTCCAATCGTTGGCATGTGTTTTTCCTCAAGAGGAAGATGATTATAGAACAGGATAAAGCAATGGATTTTCGGGCGTATTATTTTTGGAGAGGGTGGGTCAAAGTCGAAGACCCGATGGCAGATCTCGGCTGGTCATTTGTGATAGGTATAGTATAGATTCTATAGATATGGGATGTAATTAGTCAGTATGAAGTATTAACCCCTGTTGGTGAAATATTATTTGATGGGATTGCACTACCCGATATAATGGGGATTGTCACAACATATCACACCCATTATGGGAATCCCGTTCGGTCTTAACCATGTATCGACAATCCATTGTGTCCGGTTTCATTGGTAACAGAATGGCCCCCAAGCAGAGATATAGCAGGTACCCTTTGGTAATGGAAAGCCAACATTTTGAATTGGTATATGAGGGATCTGTAAATGGTTCACTTTCCATATCTGTTACCCTCTGGTATATAATTTAACATAACTATGGAAAATCACCATTTATGGTGGATTTTCCCATGAAACATGGTGATTTTCCATAGTTATGTTAAATAACCAGAGGGTAAATCGCCGGGCAAGGGCGAAAAAAGGCAGCAATCTAAGCCTCCCAGATTCACTGAGGTGTCGAAGGGAAGTTCGCAGATCTGCAGGTCCTTTGGATCTGGGATACCCTGAGGACGGAAAGGAAACCTGCCCTCTGGTAATTTAACATAGCTATTGAAAATGGCCATTTATAGTGGATTTACCCATTAAAAATTGTGATTTTCCATAGCTATGTTAATTTACCAGAGGGTATGGCTTTTGGGCAATGAGAATTTTAAGATATCCGATGTTGAAATCATTGTGCAACTGGTGGCAGAATTTGGTGGTGGCAACCTGCAACATCGTGGTAGCCTTTGTTCCTGCTGCTCCTGCATGGGCCACATTCACTTCGTGTACTGTACCCTGCAGCCACCGCAGCTCAGAAAGGTTGCGGTGGTTCCTGAGTTGAATTTTGGTGGTTTTATCAACTGGTAGCAATCACTCAGCACAGAAAGCTGCAATGCTCAAGGATTTTTAGCCACAAGGGGCTGCCAGACCTCCACACTGTGGGAAACCAAGCTGTAACTTCCTGCCGTGTGGCAAACCACCTGCCGTGTGCTGCACCAGACCGTGACATGCCTGCAGATCGGGGTTGATGTGGCGTGGATCAGTCTAGCTACTCCACCAACTACCAATTATATCATACCCCAGTTGTATTTGAAATAAATGGGTTTTATGTATAATATAAATATATATATATATACACATAAATCAATACATGCCTACAGGTATATATATATATACACATGGGTTTGATGAGGGCGATGGAAAGAGAGAGATTCGGGTTTGGTGAGGATTGTGTCACGATTTTCCCAATCACCAAAAAGTGGGAGGCAGATCCAGGTAATAATGGCAAGATGTCCTTTTCTTCCTTGTTTTGTTCCAGGTCATTTGCCTTGAAGTGAAAGCTTGGTGCTTGCAGACCCATACTTGCAATGATTCGAGGGAAAGATCCTATACAGCCACTCTTGCACACTTAGCTGATGCAGTGAGGTAAAACTGAAGACAAAGTTGCCTACACACTGGTCAGCACGGAAAAGTGCACAGAATGTAGCCATCATCAATTGGGTAAGCATGGATATACCAAGCCCAGCGGGGGCTGAGATAGGGCAAACCCTCTTGAAGCCCGGGCAAAAAATGGATATACCAGGTTACCAAGTTAAATATATGTTAAATATGTTAAAATGAATCCTTTGTGTTTGTGCATCAATCGCCCTAGTTCTTGATTTCAAAGCTCAGCAACGAGGTGATGCTCAGGCGAACGGTCCTGGGTCTTTTGCCATGGCTCATCAGCCCCAACGTAGTTCAGGCGCCGCATTTGAGGGTCAGATTGGTTTTAGTTGGGTGGTTTCTGGATGTTTCTGGGCTGTTTGTAGTTGTTTATTGATGTTGATTTCACGATTCGTAAATTCTTTTTGTTGATGTGTTTTTTTTGACATTTTTTGACATGTGGCCATGAAGTCTATCTTGTATGCCGTGCTCTTTTTGGTACTCCGTATTACTCCATGGTCGAAACGGGTGGCTGCACAGGCCTTGACTCCCGAGCTGGCCTTGAAGTCGGAGCTCGAAGCTCAACGGCGAGTCCTCTCAAAGGTGGGACGATGATCCCAATGAAATCATGGTGGGCCATTGCGCCATGGTGGGCCCCAGGATCTGATGGGAAATTCCCCCAGGGACGTTTGGGTAACATGGGTAATGCTATTGGTGAGTACTGGAAATGGGAAATTAATAGTCTGTTTGTGCTCTTGTTTGACACTTTGATGTCGATTTCTCAAGCACAGATGCTTATGGGTGATTATCAGGTGGCCAAGATGGAATGTGTTTATGTTTGCTTGGCGGATGATGTTGAAAAGGTTTGAAACAACAAGACTATAGATTTCCTGGCGGCTGTTTGAGAACGAAAACTTGACACAACGGGTGGTGTTACTACTGGGCAAATGATGGTCAATCCACCTGATACGTCGCTATATGTCCTTTCCACCTGCCTTTCTTGTTGTTATGCTGTCATGTTGCAGAGAACCCCTCTCGGAAGAGCTGTCATGGGGTTCTCAAGTTCCATTGCTGAAGTGTGCTATCCCAGCAATCCATAGCAATCCTAGTGGCATTGCAAAACGATACCAGCACCAGGCACAGCCCTGGTTTAATCGCAGGTTGAACGGCAAAATGAAGAAACTTCAGAGCGACTCCAGGACTCGACTGCCGATGATGGGACTATGACTATACCTATCCTGGAATCACCGTGAAAATCCTCATTTGTTGAGCTCAAAATCCCATCTTCCACAGGCTAAGTCCCGTAAAATCCCATGAAAAAATTCCATGACATGTCCACAAAAAATATCATGAGACTCCCATAAACTTCCCATCAACTCCAAATTTGGTGCAGCTGGTCCCATGGATTTTCAACTCCGGTGCAGGACAAAGTGATCCTGCAACAGCAGCTGGGCCAGCAGCTGTCGAGTCTTCAGAAGCTGAATCAGCAGCTGAGTGCAGCGGTGCCTTGGCAGATGGAGCTGTATGGTGAATGGTTACTAATGGTTAATAATGGTTAATAATATAATTGTTGTTATGCTATTTATTATTATAGTGATTATAGTGGTTCATGGTGATATATGGTGATCAATGATGGTTAATGGTGGCGAATGGTGGTATACACTGATTAACGGGATTAATGGTGATGAATCACTGGTTATTAATGGTATTTACTCTAGTCTGAAGGCAGAGAGAGAGAGAGAGAATGAATGAATGAATGAAATGAATGAATGAAATTAATGAATGAATGAAAGAAATGAATGAATGAATGAATGAAATGAAATGAAAGGAAATGCATTGAAACTAAATGAAATGAAATGAATGACATGAAATGAATGAATGAACTGAATGAATGAACTGAATGGGTGAACTGAATAAATAAACTGAATGAATGAACTGAATGAATGAACTGACTGACTGACTGACTGAATGAATGAATGAATGAATGAAATGAATGAATGAATGAATGAGTGAATGAATGAATGAATAAATGAATGAATGAATGAATGAATGAAATGAATTGAATTGAATGAATGAATGAATGAATGAATGAATGAAATGAAATGAATGAAATGAAATGAATGAAATGAATGAATGAATGAATGAATGAATTAATGAATGAATGAATGAATGAATGAATGGAATGAATGATTGAATGGATGAATGGATGAATGGATGAATGGGATGAATGATTGAATGATTGAATGAATGAAATGAATGAAATGAATGAAATGAATGAAATGAATGAAATGAATGAAATGAATGACATGAATGACATGCATGAAATGAATGACATGAATGACATGAATGACATGAATGAACTGAATGAAATGAATGAAATGAATGAAATGAATGAAATGAATGAAATGAATGAAATGAATGAAATGAATGGAATGAATGAATGAAATGAATGAAATGAATGAAATGAATGAAATGAATGAAATGAATGGAATGGAATGGAATGGAATGGAATGGAAGAATGAATGAATGAATGAATGAATGAAAATGAATGAATGAATGAATTGAAATGAAATGAAATGACATGAAATGAATGAATGAATGAATGAAATCATATGAAATCAACTGAAATGAAATGAAATGAATGAATGAATGAAATGAAATGAAATGACATGACATGAATGAATGAATGAATGAATGAAATGAAATGAAATGACATGAAATGAATGAATGAATGAATGGATGAATGAATGGATGAATGAATGAAATGAATGAATGAATGGGTGAATGAATGAATGAATGAATGAATGAAATGAATGAATGACATGAAATGAATGAATGAATGAATGAATGAAATGAAATGAAACGAAATGAAATGAATGAATGAACGAAATTGCATTACATGAAATTAAGTAAAGGACATGCAACAAAATGACATGAAATGAAGTGAATGAATGAAATGAAATGACATGACATGAAATGACATGACATAAAATGACATTACTGAATGAAATGAAATGACATGCAATGAAATGAAATGACATGAAATGAAATGAATGAATGAATGAATGAATGAAATGAATGAAATGAATGAAATGAATGAAATGAATGAAATGAATGAATGAATGAATGAATGAAATGAATGAAATGAATGAAATGAATGATGAATATGAATGGAATGAATGGAATGGATGGAATGAAAAGAACTTGAATGCATGAATGAATGAATGAATGCATGCCTGAATGCATGCCCTGCCTGCCTGCACTTCAGCTGCTCTGCCTGCCTGCCCTCGCCTGCCTGGTCCTGTCCTTGACATGCATGCCCTGCCTCTGATCTCTGCCTGCCTGAATGACATCCTATGCACCTGCCACATCCCTGAAATGAACCTGCACTGACTGATGCATAGTCCCTGAAATGACATGACCTGACATGACTATGATGGAATGAATGCACTGAAATGAATATGACATGACATGAAATGAATGAATGAATGAATGGATGAATGAATGGATGAATGAATGAATGAAATGAATGAATGAATGGGTGAATGAATGAATGAATGAATGAATGAAATGAATGAATGACATGAAATGAATGAATGAATGAATGAATGAATTAATGAATGAATGAAATGAAATGAAATGAAACGAAATGAAATGAATGAATGAACGAAATTGCATTACATGAAATTAAGTAAAGGACATGCAACAAAATGACATGAAATGAAGTGAATGAATGAAATGAAATGACATGACATGAAATGACATGACATAAAATGACATTACTGAATGAAATGAAATGAAATGACATGCAATGAAATGAAATGACATGAAATGAAATGAATGAATGAATGAATGGAATTTACTTTCTGGTTATCAAACGTGGCAACTGAAAATTCCTTATAGAAGGAGGTTTTAGTGGGAAAATCATCGGACATCATCGAACAAATATACTAAACCGGGAATTGTCGATTGCCATTGTTTGATTGTTGGATGGCAAATAATTGTGCATGAAGAACTCTGAATTGTGACAATCAAACATTGTTAAATGATGAGTATCGCATATGTGAATCCACAAGTACTGTTTTTTAATCTTCATCAGTTAAGTCAATATCATCGACATATTTACATTTTGTGAGTTATTGAGTTATTGATTAATTATTGATCATTGACTTATTGTCAGAACAATTAAAACATATTTTTATTTTGTTGCGTTTTTATATATATATAAGTATCATCATTGGCTTTTTGTTGATGTTGTTGGTGATGATGGTGATTATGATGATGTAATTATATGCAATTATCATTTTTTGACATACAGTGTAAGTTGTTCAATGGTGATGATTATTGTTATTGTCATGGCGATGGCGAATGGTGGCGATATTTTTGATTGGACACTTCCAGTGCTTTCCAGGAGAAGGAACGGGTCAAAGCAGAGAAGGAGGCCATGGATGACCACTGCAACAGTTGTCATAGCCTTTGGGTTATATAGACTGGTGGTGGAGAACGGTTTTTTTTCACGGGACAAAGAGTTATCACAATGGCTATAATATTTATATATATATATGTGTGTGTGTACATTTGTGCATACCTATATACATATATATATTTATATACTGTATATTATATTATATGAGTATATTATATGATATTATATTATATTATATTATGTGATATGATGTTATATTATATTATTTTATATTATTTTATATTATACTATATTATATTACATTCCATTATATCATATTATATTATATTGTATTATATTATATGGTATTATATTAGATTATAATATATTATATTATATGGTATTATATTAGGTTATAATATATTATATCATATTATACTATATTATATTACATTATATTACATTATATTATATCATGTGATATTATATTATATTATATTATATAAATTTATATTATTCTATATGGTATTATATTACATAATAATATTTTTATATTATATCATATTATATTATATTAAATTAAATTATATTATATGGTATTATATTACATAATAATATTTTTTATATTATATCATATTATATTATATTAAATTAAATTGTATTATATTATATTACATTATTTTATATTATACTATTTTATATTACATTATATTGCATTATATTATATCATATTATATTATATTATATGGTATTATAATACATTATTTGTTTTTTATATATTTTATTATATTATATTATATTATTTTATATTATACTATATTATATTATATTATAGTATATTTTATTTTATATATGATATTATATTATTTTATATTATATCATATTATACTATATTATATTATATTATATTATATTTTATATATTATATTACTCTATTCTATTCTATTATATTATATTATATATATAATATATTATAATGCATTCAAAGATATGAATGTGCGTGCATGTATTGTACATATGTGTGTCTGAAAAAAACAACATCCCATGACCAGATGAGACATGGCCGGAGGTGAAGCAGCTGAAGCCGGGAAAGCCATCGGAAGCGATGTCGGAAGCTGATTCAGTGGAAGCTGTTGGAGGGGAACAGCCATCATTCAGTGCATTGGTGATTCAACAATATTTAACCAAGAAACACATAGAAACACTAGTTTAATCTAGTTTATATATGTTTATATAGTAATAATAGTTGATTCAGCGGATTGGTTTGAGGGAAAATTTACAGGAAAACCCCATGATCTTAATGGGAAAATCACTAGGTTTTCGGTTAAGATTTTGAAACCAACCCATTGAATCATGGGACTGGTTTGATGGATTTGACTTTTTTACTTTTTGTTTTAAACGTATGAGAATTGATTTTGATGAATGCTGTATAATGGATTGAATGGATTGGTTGAAGGGAAAATCTTAACCGGAAACCAACTGTTTTTCCCATGAAAGATGGCGGTGTCCGACGTAAATGTTCCCTGAAACCAATCCAATAAATCAAGAGCTTGAGAAAAAACAACCTTTTTGTGACATGATCCACTGGCATTCCCCATCTCCTAGATGTTACGAATGGATTTTTTTTCATTGCCATCTCCTGTACGAGGGAGTCAGACTGTCCAGGCTGCTGATGGATGTATCGCTGGAAGAGGAGTCATCATGTGGAGACAATTTGGAGAGCGTAGTGACTATACAGTCCATGATTTATCATTCTGGTAAACTAACATAACTATTGAACATTACCATGTCTAATGGGAAAACTCGCTATTTCAATGGCCATTTTCAATAGCTATGTTAAATTACCAGAGGCTATCATTCTTGTATTGATCCTGTTGATGCACCAAGGATGCACCACATCTTGCAGGAAGGGCTCTCCCCCGGTTTAAATGCGCTTAACACATTTACCCTACCTGTAGAACTAGATATATCATGATATATCATGAAGTATGTCCACCATAAATACTAGTTTGCCTAGCTGTAAAGATCTTTAAAGCGAACTTGCCAATGTCCCCTTCCTGTGCGTTGGAGCTGACCAGGAGCTTCAACAAGCCGAAGAGGCTAGGATGGAGCAACAAGCTGCAGCCTTTCGGCGAAATGGCAGATGATGTCGGGAATTTCACCAATTAGAAATGTCGGGGATTTATTGGGATTTGATCTAATCGGATTTAGTGTGGTCTAACGGGATTTTGGGGTTTAACGGGATGAACATCGCAGAAGGAGGCCCCGAAAAAGTCATGGCCTTTTTTTTAGCATGTGTCGCTAAGGCTACTCTTAGCAGGCAATGTAGCCTTCTTTGCAATCAATGTAAGTTACATTTTTTAAAATAATTTATATAATGTTATACATAAATCGTGATTAAAGTAGCATACACATGGTATCGTAGAAGGATGAAGAATGACGAAGGATATCGTTGGTTGATGCTGAAGTGCAGCGGGTGTTGAGAATGGCCGAAACACCTTGAAGCCGTCGACCGCCGAGGAGATGAGCAGCTTAAGTGCTCAGGTGACGCATTTCAGGCGCATTTCCGCGGGCCAGCCTGGGAAAGGTTTGCAATTGGGGTATGGATCTATACCTATATTATCAATTCTAATGGGATGAACATCCATTTACCAGCTATTTTGATGTTCACCAGGGGTACAAGGTTTTGACACACTGCCATTGGGGACTGGAAACTGACAGAATGCATGTTGCTTGCAGATCTTTGCAGAATCCTTACCAGAGATTCGACGTGGGATTCTGCCCAAGTGTCGTAGCGTCCGCTGTTTCCCAACCTATCAATTTGACACGTCAGACGTCCCATCACTTGACACTTGAGAAGACCTTTGGATAACTTGATTTTTTTCCCGTTCAGTTCTGATGCCTGGTCCACCAAATGTTGTAATGGTAGTGTTGATGGTTATACCACCCATTTATGGTAAAATTGAGGGTGGTGGATCCTATTGCTTCAACCACTTTTAACCACATGTTGTACTTAATTCCTCACCTTTGGTACTGTCTATGCTGCAGGTCTGAGATCAGCCATTTGCAGACGAATGTGGCTTCAACAAGGCAGCGGGGAACCAGATCTTCCAGCCGTGGCCATGGGTATCAGCACTTTTCTCATAAGATAGCCATAAAGTTGGGATGCGTTGTACAAACTACGTTAATAGCCTGAGTAAGGTTGGTTTACTTGTTAGGGCAATATCATATTATATCATATTTATTGATCATATATCCCATTCATATCATCATGTTGTTGGATATATATATACTGTATATATATAATTATATATATATATGCCCACTCATTATCACATTGTTGCTTATCGCATATACATAATGAATTTATTATAGTGAGCTCACTGTGACGTCACTGGAATGATGGTGAATGTATAGGAGAATCAACATGAATCATCCGCAAATGGCCTCATTTGAGCTATTTTCAGATTCCAGATACATCCCACAATAAGACGATAAAGATCCCATTAGATCCCCATTTCTTGCTGGGAAAATGGTGAATTCATGTGAATTCCACCATGTGTTCATCGACTTCCGCAGTTGACCGCAGGCACATGGTGCAGAAGTCGAAGCAACAGAACGCCCCGCTGGTGAAGGCAGTGCCGCGAATCCATGGAATCCAGCAGTAGATCATTCTCCCAAGGGTTCAATGATTTTATGGCTAGTTTCTGCAGATCCGTGGGTCAACAAAAATGAACTCACTCAGGAAATAAGCTTAAATATGAAATCTCATGAAATATCACACATGAAATGGTTGAAATATGGGTCAATCAATCTATATAATAGAAAGAGGCTGACCGGCCGACCAGTGGTCACCAGACACTCTTGCGCTGGGATCGTCCAGGCTGAAGAGAGGGAAGCCAAGCAATCTGCCCTCCTTCAGCAAAAGTTGGACAGGACGACCACCCAACAGGGATCAACTGGGTAAATATCGTTGATTCTATTGCAGATCTATATATATACATTGATTATATATATATAATGTTGTAATTGCAGATTTATACACATTCATACATGCACATATTTATGTATATATATATACACATACACACACACATATATATATATATAACACATATATAAACACCAACAGGAAGCCCTGAAATTTCATGATCAACTTCCAGGAGTGGAACCTCGGGCACACTTCGAGCCAAAGACGTGGCCATGACGCAGCAGATACTAAGCACATCCAAGTGCTTAGGTGAGGAGAATCTGATGTACCCTCCAGTACTTCAACATACTGTGACAACATCCTGCACCTGTTGGTAAGTATTGATACTTAAATCATAAATATGAAACACTGCAATGGGATTGTAGGGGGATAAACATGGATAAACTATATATCTACCAAGTGGTGCAGGATTTCTTCCATCCACAGTAGCTTTGGAACATGGTCCCTTTATAGTTGATTTACCTGGTAAATATGCTGATTTTCCATAGCAATGTTCAATTACCAGAGGGTAAGTGGCGCATTTATAGTCACTAAGCTACAACTTGCATCAAATTGTATGTGTCATTATATGGAATTCTGCAGGTATGTTGGTAGTTGATGGATGGACGGACGGACGGCATGGCTTGTGCCTTTCCAACCTCAGATTCCGATGGGAATATTGGACAAGGCATCCAACATGATCCACGCACTGTTGGTGTCGGGGTGCTGGAAAGCAGTCGCTGGGATCGTACCAGCCACATGAAACACTGAACTCTGAACCCATGGGTGGCGGTTCAGTGATGTTCTGGGTTCACTTATCAATCTGTGCAATTGGCAGCTGTGAGATCCCCAAAGAACACTAAATACACTAAATCACCAGCCACTAGCCATGGGTTCGGAGTTTTTAAGCGACACATTTTTTGTATCAGTGGCCGGCTACTGTGTATAGTCATCCACATGTCACCCATTTCTGGATAGATGAAGGTCCAGTTGTGGGACCTCGGACTCAGGAAGAAGATGCTCATGAAAGAGACTCAATTGGCTCGGCTCAATGAGGAGCTTGACAACAGTTGCTGGACTTTTCAAGCAGCTAGGGGGTTCTCTGATTTCTGGTGCCCAGGAATGTGGGGGGATATATCTGGATAAATTACAGTGACCTCACTGAGACGTCACTGGAATGATGGTTAATTAGTAGAGGTAACTATCCCAAAATGTCCCAAAATTTCAGAGTGCATTGATAAAACTTACCCAGATACCATGGTGTACCCGATGTTCCGCATGGAAAATAAATTTCCGCGGCATCTCAGGAAGCATCTTCCTCGAGAAGGAGAAGGAAGCACTGGAGGTCGAGGAGTAGATACCATGGCTATCCATGGGATCATCCCAATAAACCGGTGAATGGAGAGCCCAACCACCACCATATATATATATTTACTGTAATCAATCAATAACATTGTTTTTAACATATCATTTGTAGATCAATTTCCGATTGGGAAACTAGCGTTGTTTCCCAATATGTTAATTAATCATATATTAAATGAAGGGTACACAAGATGATTTGGCAAAAGGTTAGTTCGAGAAAGCGGTGCAAGGGAATGGGAAAGTCGATTGCATCATCACTATGCATATACATGGGCATTCAAGCACTTTTTTCTCGGTATGTGTAGATTATTTGCAGAATTTGCATGTGTCAGGTCTCTATATACGATGCTGATTGATGGTTTGGAACATGGCTTTGATTTTTCCATATTGGGAATTTCATCACCCCAACTGACTTCCATATTTTTTCAGAGGGGTAGGTATACCACCAACCAGGATGAAACAGATACAGATGATCGCGTGCTACCACTGTTTTTATGCGCAATTTTCTTGTAATCCCAAAAGGTGATTTCGGCAGCGGAGGGTGCAAATCAATGTTGTTTTGGGTGTGACAAGTCTTTAAGTGGAGAATAGATAGTGGTTATTAGTGTTTATAAGAAACAAAGGGCCGGGCAAGATATTTCCCAACATCCATCAATATCCACTTTTCCTGACTTCCATTTTATACAATTCTATATCAATTGATATCCCATGATATCCACTATTTGTCCCCTATCCAAAAAAGGCTGCTTCCCCAGGCTGAACGGCTCCATGCAGAGGATGCGACCAAGGAGGTGCAGGGACAAAGTTATTGCTGTGAGGAATTCCAGCAACATTGGATTGATTGAAATGGTTGAAAAAAATGTAGAATGCATCTGGATTTGATGAGAAAATACTATAGTTCCTATGTGGTTCCTGTGGGTTTTCCCTTACAACAGTTCATTGATTTAAAAAATCAGTGTGCACAGGATGTCAAATTCAGGTTCATTTGATTTGGATGCCAGCTTCAAACCAGAGTTGGATGCCTAGACGCTGAGAGCGATGGATGTTCATTTCAGTTGTTTTGTTTACATGGCTGCATGTTATATATATATATACTGTATATATTGTATAAATTATATGTACATTTATATGCATATGCATATGTATATGTATATACAGTATATATATATACAACAACTGGATTTGTCACCATTGATGATGCAATTCACCACGATGCAGTCGCTCTTCAGAGCCCCCTTTTGTCTCATTGTTTGCATTGTTTGCTTGGGAAAAAAGTCCGAGAATGTCCCAACATGTTCCAGTCAACCCGGCAGCTTCTTCCAAGCCGATGGCGATACGGTGATAGGCCACCCAGCTGACGGACGTGTTGGCGCTCAAAAAGCAGAAGCTGCAGACGGATCAGCGAAAGCTCAGGGGGCTTGGCACGGATCCGTGGCAGAGCGGAGGATGGATGGGGAAGTCCTTGTTTTGAAACATAAAAACACGAAAAAAAAACAACTATGGCTAGTATAATGTTCGGCGATGGAGAGAGAGAGAGAGAGTATAATGTTCAATGATCAAAAATACACGGGAAGATAATTGACATATCCTCGGACTTAAATTTACATGGGATGACTTAGGTAAACCCATCCCCAATTGATGCCATACATGAGGGTTGACAGATGACATGACAGATGCTATAACTTAGATCGAGCAACAACGGCTCAGAATGCAGAGGTAGAGCTGAGGTAGGGAGGAAAAGTGGTGGATGGAAAGGATGTAATTATGCTTTATTTCATGATATTACCAACGTAAATCTACTGCCAAAACATGGGGATGGGATGGGATGGGTTCAACATGGTTCAGCCAATGTTCGACCTATAAACCATAGAATCTGAAAATGGGGTAAGCCGGTAAGCCCAATGCTGTAAACCTACCAGTTAGGAATGTTTTGAATCCCACACATAGAATGGTTATTGTGAGGACTTTTTGTCATTGGGTTTACCACATGAATTATTCAAGTATCACAAGCAATTGAAACAACTGTATTAATGTTGGATACTGATTAGTGTGGGGGCCCCCCTCCTCAACAATTTTACGATACTCAATAAATCGACCTTTTAAACGCCCCCCCTCATTTTTTTTTGGATAGTCAACTTAAGAAAGGATTTCAATTGACATCAATCTACTTTCAATTGATTTCCTTGTAAATCAAAAAAAATCATGGCCCAAAAAGTTTTTGTGCACAATAGGGTGCCACCGAAACGATTACATTATTGAGGATCTGGGCCATTCATGGGGTACCCCCTTGAAAAATTGTCTGGGTGCTGTTTTTTAATAAGGGTTTAATAAGGCATCTAATTATTTGAGAAACCTTGCATTTTCAAGGCTTTAACTTGGATATGGCTTTCTAAAGTAAATGGACCAGCTTTACCCAAAGAAAGGTGGATAAAAGGGTTTGGTGTTTTTTTTTCCACCCCAAAAGTTTTTTGTGTACAATAACTGGCTGCCATCGAAACGATTACATTATTGAGGATCTGGGTCACTCATGGGATCTCATGGGTCACTCATGGGATCTCATGGGGTACCCCCTTGAAAAATTGTTTGGGTGCTGTGTTTTTTTTTTTTTAAATAAGGGTTTAATAAGGCATCTAATTATTTGGAAAACCTTGCATTTTCAAGGCTCTAACATGGATATGGCTTTCTAAAGTATATGGACCACCTTTACCCAAAGAAAGGTGTATAAAGGTGGATAAAGCTCCTCCTGAAAACAAATGGATCTGAGAAAATAACTTCTCACAATTAGAGGCCCGCCCCCCCATTCACAAAATACTCAATTATTTTTGAAAATTGTCTCACATATATGTCGGAATAAAAATACTACATTACATAAATATATATATATATATAAATATATAGCGTCCTTCACTGTTGGTTTAGTTTGGGTATCCAAGTGCAGCGTTATCTTTTGAAAGGGGTGATTTCTATGGCTGTCCGGCTGCCCCAGACCCCAACAGCTCAATTCTGATCCCGAACATAGTTGAAGTGAAGAATTTCACAGGAATCCACCCATGTTGGCTGTTTTTGTTTGCGAAGGTTGCCTGAAGATTTTCCACTCTCGTGCTCTACATAGCATAGCTACAAACCAACATTTTTGATAGGTAACGGTACATCATATAGAAACGGGCAATTTTCCAAGGCTATATAGTTAGATTACCTGAAGGTAGCGTTTTGATATCCTGCTAATACATATCGTATTAAGCCCCATTAGTGCATATGTATATATATATATATGATATAACCTGTACATAGTAACACATATATGTATATAGTACATGAAAATATATGGTTAAATGTTAAATCCCATTAAATCCAATGAACCACCCCCTACAAGCTGAGGAGCTCGCGCGCAAGGCGCAGTCCACCAAGACTTTGCAGCATGAGGCCGGCACCTTGCAGAAAGTGCTGCAGAAGGCGGGGTTACGAGTGGGAAAAGGATGCAAAGATGGAGAAGCTGGGGTATGTTATATTCCTTTATATGCCATATGTACACGCACACATCATATTATGTTATATATATATATATATGATTAGCGTAATAAATAAATGTATATGTATATATATAAATTGTACATTATATATATATATACGTGTGTGTGTGTGGAAGTATATATATATTATATATATACTATAAATAAATAAATAAATAAATAAATAAATAATAAATAAGTATATATATATATGATTGGGTAATGATAATGTGCGCGTATTTTGACTCAGCGGAAAGCGCTTCCGAAGGAAATGGAGATGCGGAATGAGGTGAGCACAGGTCCCATTGTTCCTGTCCTAGACTTGGTTGAAGGGAATCTGTTACAGGATCCCCTATATTTGTATGAACATACACCAACTGTGTTTTTGTTTTCTTTCTACCCAAGTAGGAGAATGATTGATCCTAATTGATAGAATAATTCAGTCACCAGCCAGATGTACCCTCTGGTTATTTAACATAGCCATGGAAAATCACAATTTTTAATAGGTAAACCATCTATAAATGGGCCATTTTCCATGGCAATGTTAAATAACCAGAGGGTATATTTCATGATCTCCAGTCAAATCTCACCCCAGTGATTTTCCTACACCCTCTGGCCCTCTGCCTGCGTAGGAGGTCGGCAGCAGCCGACAGAAGCTGGTGCTCCTGGTGTAACTTGTTGGTCAAACTGAAGCATGAGGAAACTATGACAAGTAGTGGATATGAATGGCCATTAATAGGTAAAAAAAACACTAAAAGAACATGGTACTTAGTATACCTCATTTGTCAGTGTATTTAGCGGCTTAATTATTTTGACTTGGTGTTGGGATGATTTTGGGTATAACCATGGTATTGGAAGCCCCAAAAGTTGCGACAAAAGGGGCCCCTTTGACTATGGTGTTGTTTTGCGGGACTCGACCCATTTTTGAGGATCCCAGCATCCTTCGATGTAGCATGGCTAAGGCAACAAATTCACGCAAAGGACAAACAGATACTTGGCAGCACTGCCCATCTCCGCTTTGGCAAACGGGATCCATTGGGAAGCAAACGGGGGTCCGCACTTCTTTGCTGCATCATTTGCATCCAATCAAATATATTATCAAATATGGTATGCTTGGTCCGATTTGGTCTAATGTGAAACATTTTGTAATATACATGTAATGAAATTGCATTGTTTCGGAGGGTGCGAGAGAGACAGAGATGTTGCCATACCAAGGATTGACGACTTGAAGTACCAGGTTGCCACACATGAAAGTGAAGTCAAGGACGACTCGTCCACAGATTCAGCAAAACCATACCTCGATGAGTTTGTCCATTGATGCGGCCACAAGATCCATCCACCCAATTTTAATGTATCATGTGTGTGTACTCCCTGGTGCGGGGTCTCGCGCAGCCCCAGGACGTCATGTCCAAGATCAAGACTTATATGAACCACAACAAGGACCTTGGCAGCAGAAATGCAGTGGTATACCCTCAGGCTACAGAGAATGTACGTATAATATATATATATACATAAAGAGAGAGAGAGAGAGACTAAGACTATTATATTATATATATAGTGTGTATATATATATAATATATACTATTATATACACATACATATGACATACCTGTTTGACATATTTACACATTCACAGATCTGTATGGGACCATTCTGTGCATGCATCAATATACATAAAAGAGAGAGAGAGAGGAAAACAACAATTTCGATAGATAGACAAAGCAGGCATGATTGCACTTCTGTGCAATATATTTTATCATATTTGAGATGTTTTTCATTGGCCTGCAGGGTTGGGAAACCATGACCAATGGCAAGGAGCTTCGGCACAAGGCGAAAGCACAAGTTCTGCTGCAAGACAGGGTCAACAAGGAGCTGCGAATGAGCTTTGACTGGCTGTATACCAACCATTCTACGGGGAAAATGTGAATATTCATGGAATGCATGTTGTGTTTATATCTATCTATTATTATCTATTTGTTTGTCTATTTATCTATCTATTTACCTACTTCATCTATCTATCTATCGATCTATCGAAAGATCTATCTATTTGTTTGTTTGTTTGTTTATTTATCTATCTAATCTATCTAATCTATCTAATCTATCTGATCTATCTAATCTATCTAATCTATCTAATCGAATCTGAACTATGTCCAATCTAATCTAAAACTAATCTAATCTAATCTAACCTAATCCAATCTAATCTAATCTAATCTAACCTACCTATCTATCTTTCCTATCTATCCATCCATCTATCTATCTGTCTATCTATCCATCCATCCATCCATCTATCTATCTACCTATTCTATCCAATCTATCCAATCTATCTCATCTATCTATCTATCTATCTATCTATCCATCTATCTATCTATCTATCTATCTATCTATCTATCTATCTATCTATCTATCTATCTATCTATCTATCTATCTATCTATCCTATCTATCCATCTATCTATCTATCTGTCTACCTACCTATCTATCTATCTATCTTATCTACCTTATCTACCTTATCTCTCTTATCTATCTTATCTATCTTATCTATCTTATCTTATCTTATCTATCTTATCTATTGTATCTATCTTAGCTATCTTGTCTACCTTAGCCATCTTAGCTATCTTAGCTATCTTAGCTATCTATCTGATCTATCGTATCTATCTTATTTATCTTATCTATCTTATCTATCTATCCATCTATCTATCTATCTACCTACCTATCTATCTATCTATCTACCTATCTACCTATCTTAATTATCTACCTTATCTACCTTATCTATCTTATCTATCTTATCTATCTTATCTATCTTATCTATCTTATCTATCTTATCTATCTTAGCTATCTTGTCTATCTTAGCTATCTTAGCTATCTTAGCTATCTTAGCTATCTTATCTCTCTTATCTATCTTATCTCTCTTATCTATCTTATCTATCTTGTCTATCTTATTTATCTTATCTATCTATCTATCTATCTAATCTATCTATCTATCTATCCATCCATCTATCCATCTATCCATCTATCCATCTATCCATCTATCCATCTATCCATCTATCCATCTATCTATTTATCTATCTATCCAATCTATCTATCTAATCTATATATCTAATATATCTAATACATCTATCTAATCTAACCTATCTTTCTAATCTAATCTAATCTAAATCTAAATCTAAATCTAATCTAATCTAATCTAATCTATCCATCTATCCATCTATTTATCTATCTATCCAATCTATGTATCTAATCTATATATATCTAATATATCTAATACATCTATCTAATCTAACCTATCTTTCTAATCGAATCTAATCTAATCTAATCTAATCTAATCTAGTTTTCTATCTATCTATCCATCCAGCTATTTATTCATGTTTTTTGTATATGAACATATACGTTTACCAACTTGATATGATTCTTCGCAACATTAAATATATTCCGACAGTGATCCTGGGATGGACATTTGAAAAGCTATTTGGGTGTGTTTGATAATCGAATGCTTCCCCCATCTATTCTATGATGGTTTTGATAAGGACGATAATGATAAACTACTGGATTAAGGGATACCCAATGTTGATGACCGGAGTGGAACATCCGTACAGCTAGACCCCTATGAGGCTTGGCCATTGATGAATCAGACTGCAAGTCTTGCAATAGATCTAAAAGAGATCTGTTTATCATGAAAAGTCAGGGGCTTCATAAAAAGATATGTTTATCATAAAAATGACTATCATACAAACACTATTTGGCTTGGCCAATTTTTAAATGCACTGGGACCTTTGAATGCCCTGGGTCCGTTGCGTTGTGACTCCACCACATCGCCCATCGCCCAGCGAAGTGCAGGAGAACGCGAGTGCCATCTCCGACCAGATCCAGGTATTTGGATGTTTTTTCTCTCCAACAGACGCGGAAATCAAGCCATTTGCAGACGGTTTACCTATAAAAATCTATCAAATACCTATTTAGTGATTTTCCATATATTGTTGTTATATATTATAATTATATATGTTGTTACGTATGCACTATATTGTTTTTTATTGTTATTACCAGAGGGCACATGCAGATGTTTGTTTCACGTCGGTCATGTCTTTGAGATCGGTTGTTTTGATCAATCGTCTTCGTTGAATCTTCGACATCTCGACCTCCGAATGGATTCGGCCGCCTATGTGGGATGATCATCCCAGATTCTGGATAGCGGTCACAAAAATCCAGCCTCAATGACAATCATCAAAATCTAATCCAAATCTTTATGCCCGAAGATAATGAACATCTTCAAAGTCACCTAAGTCGCCATGGGGTTTTATGATGAGCCAAAAGATCCCACCCAGGCCTTAAAGAGGAAGACCGAAGAAACAGAGCGCTCTCTGAAGATCAAACTCCAGCAGGACCCCACGAGAGTCGCTCAGCGTGGTGAATCTATTCGTGTTGAGGTTCCAAATATTGGGTTCGCATCGTACTTTCGATATTGGATGATATTGTGTATATATATACATATGTATACTGTACACATGTAGATATTCCCATTTCAAGATGGTTTGAACCATGTTGACCCCCTCTTTTTGGTTCCACCCCCAATTCTTGATGCTTTCCCTGGCATTTCGTAGCGGCGACTGGCGTCCGCCCTGCCAGGAGGAAATCACTGAGAGAGCTAAGACTGCTGAGACACTTGGAAAGGGGAATCATAGATGTGATGTGGCATCTGGATGTAGCACATGATACATCATAATATATATAATGATATATAATGTATAATATATAGTATATATATAATATATCATAGTTAATATACAATATATAATATGTATATATATATATATATATATATGCGTGTGTGTGTGTGTGTGCGTGTATGTACAACAAATCAGAAACTAATAATTACTACCTACCAGTGTTTGGGACATGTTGTGACCTAGCTACGGGCTGGTGCATGAGAAAGTCAGATCAGGTGCCTGTGATGAGGCTGTTACCACTGCATTTTCTCAGCACAAGCCTTTGACTATAAATATGTATATATATATAGCATATAGCATGTACTTTTGAAATCACAATATCAACCATAGAATGTGTTTACAGAATATTACTCATTAGTTTGTCCTGATCAAGTTTCAGCATAGCTCACAGGACTGCCTCTAGCGCGTCCTCGGCTTGATCCGAGGACCTTGAGGAACTACCAGCAGCAGCACGCCACAGCTGCCGCCCAGGAAATGGAGATGATGGCTCAAGCGACCTGAACGCAGTGGGATCAAAATTCTGGATGTTTGACATTTTCCCTTGGCAAGGTGGGGGCTTATCGTTTTGGGTGTGAAAAATACCTGTTCAGAATAGCAAAAGAAGAGTTGGTTCATTTTACCTTCGCATGGCTCCGGGTCAGAGTCAAGTGTCCGGAGCCGGCACATTTTTAGCATTTAAGCCCGCATCAACCGTCCAATTTTGGAGCTTTTAGTATCTTAATGATTTATGGTATCAAGCGAAGACCTCTCCGTTAGCTGCATGCTAACAGCTGCTAACATGTTTAAGTTTAACTAAGTTTCACTATCTCAATGTGATTTGCATCACCTGAGGCACATTTGCAGGCGCAGCGTCATCAAATGGAGCAGCAGCACAAGAAATACGGCTCCACGCAGACGCGCAGCACGGCTGTCTTTGAGCCGCCGGAAACGATGCAATTTGGAAGTTCCTTCAGGGTGCTCCAGGATGTCCCAAGAAAGAGGTGACTATACGCAACATATCTACCAGTTTGCTTCGTTCCATGTCCTATTTCACTTTCAGGACATTTGAGGACTTGATACATATATATATATATATATTATATTGAAATGTACGCAGGCAACCAAACAATTCAACAGCAATTTGTGCGCAACAACAAACAGTTTTAATCCATTCAAACAATATCATATGTAACTATGTAATTATTCAGGTGTACATATAGAATCACGGTTTCATACATATTGATACATATTGTATTTTCACATGCACATATTGGAAGATTCGGACCCTGACTGGTGGAATGACCAAGTTTCAGTGGTGGCGCTGAGCATAGCTGAGCAACACCGCAATGTAGTAGTGTGTAGTGTTCGTGAGATTGCGACTAACACGCCCCAATAACCATTTGTTTAAGATCGTGTTATACGATATATATAGTAGCAGTATTTGATAGCATTTGCTAATATCTTGAATCTATGCTCACAAGTTCTTGTTTTCATTTGTTTTCCACAAGCATCCTATTGATTCGTCACACCAGTGAATCCATCACCGTTGAGCGAATCAGCAAGGCTTGGCAACGGAGATCAAGGAGCTTCAGACAGAGGCCAGCAAGGCTGTCCATGACTCGTCCTCAGTCAGGGAGCTCGGTCTTCTGCGGGACAACTTACTTCGCGTCGGGTGTCTTGTGAATGATCCCGATCTACCAAAGGAATATATATATATATATATATTGTAATTATATGTAGTTTTATGTAATATATATATATTTATATGTGTAGTTTTACGTAACTATACATATTTGTTTTTATATATACATATACATATATATATATATACATACATATATATATATGGCAACAGGCACCCCTATGATCTACCTTTTACTTTTGTTTTGCAAACTTTTCTACATATTTCAAATATTCTAAATATCTCAAAATATCTTAAATATTCAAATTATTTCAAATATTTCAAATATTTCATATATCTTAAATATTGCAAATATTTCAAATATTCTAAATATTTCGAATATTTCAACAAATATTCCCACTATTCCACATAATATTTCAAATATTTCAAATATTCCAAATATTTCAAATATTCCAAATTTCATTATTCCAAATATTTCAAATATTTCAAATATTCCAAATATTTCAATTTTTCAAATATTTTAAATATTTCAAATATTCCAAGTATTCCAAATATTTCAAATATTCTCAAAATTTAAAAAATTTCAAATATTTCAAATATTCCCACTATTCCACAAAATATTTCAAATATTTCAAATATTCCAAATATTTCAAATATTCCAAATTTCAATATTCCAACAATTTCAAATATTTCAAATATTCTAAATATTTCAAATATTTCCAATATTTCTAATATTTCAAATATTTTAAATACTTTAAATATCTTTAAATATTTTGAATATGTCAAATATTTCAAATATTCTAAATATCTCCGATATTCCAAATATTTCAAGTATTCCACATATTTCAAATATTTCAAATATTCCAAACACTTCAAATATTTCGTATATTTCAAATATTTAAAATATTTCAAATATTCCAAATATTTTGAAATGTTCCAATTATTTCAAATTTTTCAAATTTTCCAAATACAAATATATCAAATATTAACAAAAAAATCAAATATTCTAAATATCTCCAATATTTCAAGGCTCGAACGCGCCGGCGCGCCCCCGGCCCCTTCATGGAACCGGCGATCCTCACCCTCCAGGGGGTCGAGGTCGCCGGTGCCACGGACGGCTCACTCGTGAGCCTGTCCGTGGCCACCTGGCTCCGGCTGGGAGGGCAGGTCGCCTTGGCGGCACCTGCCCCCCCCGGGGCCCCGGCAGCCGCCCCGGCGGCGCCTCCACCCCCTGCCCGTCGCCCCCCTTCCCCCTCCCGCTCCCGCTCTCGGGGGAGTGGCTCTTCCTCCCAGGGGTCGCCCCCCCGTGCTCGCCTCTGCCCGCGCCGGGCGCCCCCTCCCGAGAGCTCTCCTTCGCCCTCTTCGCCCTCGGCTGCGGCGGAGTTCGAGGAGATCCCGGTGGAGCCCGAGCCTCCTCTTCCTCCACCGGCGCACCGCCCGCCGGCGCGCCCTGCGGCGCGTGGCCCCCCACCCGCGCCTCGCCTTCCCCAAGCACCCGGCCGTCGGCCCACGCGCCGTAGCCACCGTGCCGGGCGCGCCGTCCGCGCAAGCCAGGGCCTTCCTCCTCGCAGGACTTCCAGCCCACCGGTCACTGCCTTCACGGCACCCGGGCCCATCCCAATCTCCGCCAACCCTTTTGCCCGGACGGGGCCTTCCCCGTTCCGCTGACCCGGTCGGCTCCGCCTGCGCCCTCCGCTTTTCAAGGCAGCAGGCACCCCACGCCACCCCCCGGCGGCCGGCACTCCGCCACCCCCCGCCACCTCCTTCCCCGCCCCCACCTCTGCTGCGCGCCATCCTTTCAAGGCAGCGCGGCAACTCCCAGGCCCTTTGAGCAGCCGGACGCACCTTTCACTCCACCCACATCTCTCACCACCGGTACCCCTGGGAAAAGGAGAAAAAAAAAAAAAAGGGAAAAAATCACAACAACAAAGGAAAACCGAGGTTTCGCCACAGACCCAAAAACAAAACAAAAAAAACTAACATACAGCAGACCGGGCGAGACCGAGGTTTCGCCACAGACCCAAAAACAAAACAAAAAAAACTAACATACAGCAGACCGGGCGAGCCTGACGCCATAGCTGCTTGCGAGAGACCGCTTGGCCGCTGCTCATGGCGGCGCCTTGGCCGCACTGTGATCGGGAGGAGGCACGGGCCGAAAATACACACAATGGTGACGGTGACGAAGTCGTTTTGGTTCAAGCGTTTCACCCTAGCGCCACCACGGCAGCTGGGTCCACCCTCCCGGATGTCTCACCCGCCCCCGTCGTCCTCAGTGACGGCGAGGACGCACCTCCCCCCACCGCTCCTACCGATGGCGCCCATGCCGCGCCCACATGTTGCACCTGCCTCGAGCCCCTACTCCCTTCCGGGGTGGGGCGCCGGGCGGTCGTGCATTGGCCCGGCTGCCGGCATGCCTACCATTTCGCCTGCCTCGCCAGATCCCGCGCGCAAGTGCACCCTCCACGATGTCCTCTGTGCCGTCATGCCTGGGACCCAGCGCTCGATGCCAGCTTGAGCAGCACTTGCCACGGGCTCCACTTCAACCCCTTCCAAGAATCCGAGCCCGAGCGCGCCACGCCGCCCCCTTCTCCCCGCCCCAGGGGCGCGGCCGCCTGGCGCCAGCGCGGCCCCCCAAGTGGCATTGTCCGGACGGATGCCAACTCCTGGCTGTATGTGCCCCTGCTCCTCGCCGCGACAGGCGAGCTCCACGAGGATGCCGCCTTGGCCTGGCAACAAGCCACCGCCACCACACGGTGGTGGGAGCGCGCCCGGCAAGCGCTGACTGCCGCGCCCCCCGTCCCCCTCACCACCCTCCTGGAAGCCCTCCACGCTTGCCCAGCTGCTGGCGCGCTTCCCTCGCACCAGCGCCTTTCCCGACAGGCGGCCGCGCTCCCGCCAGGTGCCCAAGCGCATCTGGGCTGGGCAGTTCGCCACCTCTGCGACCCCGACGCGTACGTCCCCGCCGCTGGCCAAGAAGTGCTTCTCCAACTCTATGGTGGCCTTCACCTTGCTGCCGACCTCGACCGGCACTCGGACACCTTCCGAGCGCGCCCGGACCCTCCGGCGCCCATCCAGCTCCCTGCCGATCCCGGCCCCGTGCATCCCGCGGTCGAGACTTCGGCGCCCAGAGAGCTGGCCACTGTCCGGGCTCTGGCCCAACAGGTGGCCCGTGCCCCCCGCCCCCCGCCGCGCCGCGGCGGTCGCGGCCGCGGGCGTGGACGACACGCAGCCGCGGCGGACCCTGCTCCCGCAGAACCTGCCGAGGTCCCAGACCCTCCGCCTCCCCCTCCTTCGCCCTCTCCAAACCCCGCAGCTCGGCTCCAACAAGCGCTCCGCAGCCTTGACGACCTCGACCTCGCCCACACCTTGCGGGTGCGGGTCTCGACGTTCCAAGGTGCGCCCCGGCGCTTGCAGGGGGTCCTTGCCTTTGCGCTCCGCCTGGGCCTCACCGAAATCTGCGACCACCCCGCCGACACGGACCCTGCCCAAGCACGTGGCTGGAAGCTCTTCCTCCTGGCCCCGCGGATGCTCTGCTACCGGTCCCGTCCCGGGGAGCGCGCCGACCCCAGCGACCTCGACCGCCGAGCCACTATGTTCCGGAACGGCCAGTGGCACCAGCTGCTCGGCGAAGCTGCCAGCAGCTTCCACCCCACAGCGCCGTCCTCGAGCGTCCCCTCTGCTGATGCGCGTGCTTCCCGTGCAGCCAGCCTGGCACATCAAGGGGAACTTTCCGCGGCTGCCCGGTCGCTAGTGGCCGAGCCCCTCGCGCCGCTCTCGTCCGCCACCCTGGCCGAGCTGCGCAACCCGTCCCGGCGCCCGCAAGTCCGGCATCGACCCCTCTCAGACGACGTTGCCTCTTTCCAGCCCGATGAGCTGCTCCACGTCGACGCCACCAGATTCCTGCAAAACCTTCGCCGGGCCCGCCGCGGGGCGGCCGCTGGTCCGTCTGGCTGCACCAATGAGCACCTCCGGGTCTTGCTCGAGTCTGAATCCGACTCCCGCCTCCTGTGCGACGCGGCCTCGCTCCTGGCCTCGGCGCGGGTGCCTCCCCTCATTATGGACGGCCTCCGAGTCGGCCGCCTTGTTGCCCTCCAGAAAGGCAACGGGCGTGTGCGCGGCCTCGTGATGAGCGACGTGTTCCGCCGGCTGGTCGGCCGGACCTTGGCGCAGCAATTCTCAGCCCAGTTCCAAGAGGCGTGCCACCCCTTTCAGTACGCCCTCAGCACCAAAGCCGGAGCAGAAGGCCTCGCACGCGTCGTCCGGGTCGCGACCGAGCTCGACCCCCGCGCTACCGTGCTGTCGGTCGACGGCGTCGGCGCTTTCGATCATGTCGGACGCCAGTCGATGCTCGGCAGCCTTCTCCGCTCCCCTGCGCTTCGACCCCTCCTCCCCTACGCCCGCCTCTTCTACGGCCAAGACAGCACCTACCTCTGGTGGGACTCTAGTGGCGCCTGCCACTCCGTTCAGCAAGCTGAAGGGGGGAGCAAGGCGACCCGCTCATGCCTGCCCTGTTTGCGCTTGCCCAGCACCCTGCGCTGCAAGAGACCGCGGCCACGATGCGGTCCGGGGAAGCGCTCTTTGCTTTCCTCGATGACATCTATGTCATTTCGTCGCCTGACCGCACCCACGCGCTCTATTCCACCTTGCGCGTTTCCCTCCGAGGCCACGCGTGCATCGAACTCAACCAAGGTAAGACCCGAATCTGGAATGCGGCTGGGGAAGAGCCGTGCCACCTCCCAGAGCTGCAGCCAGCTGACAGCAACGACCGGGTTTGGGTCGGCGACTGGACTCTGCCCCCTTCGGCGCAAGGCCTCCAGGTCCTGGGCACCCCCATTGGGAGCGCGCAATACGTGCAACATGCTCTTACCGAGGTCCGCACCAAACAAGACCTCCTTCTCCACCGCATCCCATGGGTAGAGAACCTGCAGGCCGCCTGGCTGTTGCTCCTTTTCTGCGCAGCCCCCCGGAGCAACTATCTCCTCCGCGTCCTCCCACCGGCGGACACCTCAGACTTTGCAGCCGCCCACGACCCCGCGGTGGCACATTGCGTCAGCACCCTGGTGGCGGCAGGCGCGGCCCTTTCGGACCTGCAGCTACACCGGGCCCAACTCCCATTGCGCTTGGGGGGGTGCGGCCTGCGCTCGGCCCACCGTTCGCGCCTCGCCGCGTATTGGGCCTCATGGGCCGACACCTTGCCCATCCTCCACGCGCGCCTTCCTCTTGTGGCGGACCGCCTTCTCCAGCTCCTCAGCGGCGAGGCCCGCCCACAACCACCCAGCATCCTCGCCGCCTCCCAGGCAGCCCAGCTCCTCCGGAACAGCGGGGCGACTGTCCCACCCTGGGAATCTATCATCGGCGGCCGCCATACCTTCTCGCACGAAGACCGGACCCCGGGCGATTTCCTGCGGGGGTGGCAGCGCGACATCAGTGCAGCCCAAGACTTGGACGAGCTCGCAGCGCTCCTATCTGACCTTTCCCCTCCGGAGCGCGCGCTTCTCCTATCCCAGGCTGGCCCACACAGCGGCCGCGCAGTCACAACCCTTCCTACCAGCCCGGAATTCCAGCTCGGCAACCCACTTTTCCGCACCTTGCTGCAACGGCGGCTCCGAGCCCCCTTGAGCTGCGGCCCTTCCCGGTGTCGGTGTGGCTTGGCACTCGACCCTTACGGCGACCACCGTGCCGCATGCGCCACCACTGGCGTCCTCCGGGCACGAGCTGCGCCCATCGAACGCGCGGTCGCCCGCATCTGCCGCGAGGCCGGTGCCCGCGTCGCGGTCAACGTGCCGCTCTCGCGCATGAACCTCGCGGTCCCGGTCACCGACGCACGCCAGATCGAAGTCCTCGCAAACGACTTGCCGCTCTGGCACGGGGCTCAGCTGGCAGTCGACGTGACCCTCGTCAGCCCCCTTGGCCGCACCGGACAGGTGCGCCACGCTTCCGACGCGAACCCGGGCGCGGCGATCCTGGCAGCCTCCCAGCGCAAGCGGGAACACACCTACCCCGAGTTTTCCGGCTCGCGCCGCTGCCACCTAATCATCTTGGGTCTCGAAGTAGGAGGTCGTTGGGGCGAGGAAGCCGCCGACTTCCTCCGAGCCTTGGCGCACGCCCGCGCCCGCACTGCGCCAGCACTCCTCCGCTCGGCGGCAGTTCAGGCCTACGTGCACCGTTGGGCCGGCCTCCTATCCGTCGCGGCGCAGCGCGCCCTGGCCGAGACTCTCCTCGAACTCCCGGCCGCGGCCGCACCCGGCGTCGATGGGGAGCCCCCGCCGTTCGCCGCGACCCTGGCTGACGTCCGGTGGCATGAACGCCCACCGGATAGTCGCCTCCCGCGGTGACCGCTGTGGCTGTACATAGCCTCCCCCAATGGCAAAGTCCATTGGCGCGTGAGACGCAGAGTGGGTCATGCAGCAGGGAAAAAAAAATAAATATTCTAAATATTTCAATTTTTTCAATTATTTCATATATTTCAAATATTCCAAGTATTTCAAATATTTCAAATACCCCAAATATTCCAAATATTTCAAATATTCCAACTTTTCCACATATTTCAAATATTTCAAATATTCCAACTTTTCCACATATTTCAATCAAATATTTCAAATATTCCAACTATTCCGCATATTTCGAATATTTCAAATATGTCAAATATTTCACATGCTTGAAATATTACTATTTATTTGCTTTCTAATTATTATTTTTTTGTTTTTTAAATTCATATTTTAACTTCAATATGTGTTATTTATTGTTTTCTTCATTAATGTTTTTCTTTTAATTACTAATAATTATGTTTTAAATCTATTTTATTGCTATTTATTGTGTTTTTTTAAATATTAATTTCTATATATATATATATGTATAGATATTTATTTATTTAAATATATATATATATATTTATTTTAAAAAAATATAAATATAAATATTTATATTTATATATTTATATATTTATATTTATATATTTATATTTATATATTTATATTTATATGTATATATATATATACATATTTATTTTTATAAATATATATATATATATATTTTATTTATTTACTTATTCATATATATATATATTTATATTTATATATATATATATTTTCTTTTTACTTTATTATTACTATTCTTATTAATTGAAATTCATTTATACTTTTTAATAATTAGTTGTTTTATTATTATTATTATTTTTGTTTTATTCTATTTTCTTGAGATATTTATCATTTATCATTTATATTTATATTATAATATATATATATATATTTATTACTATTCTTTTTTACTCTTTTTTTAAATTTATATTTTCTCAAAATAATAAATAACTCATTATTACTTATAGTTTTTGAATTTTTTCATTTTTAAATTCATTAGTTTAATCTTTATTTTTGGTATGTGTATTTTTACTATTTTTTTTGTTTTTTATCATTATTTTTTTTATATATTTGATTTTTATCTTCAATTTTTTAAGGTATTTTTATCATTTATTTTATTTATGTTTATTTATTGTTTGCTTTTATTTATTGCTTTTTATTTTTTAATTTTTAAATTAATAAATATATATCTATATATTTTTAAGTTTATTATTATTATTAATTCTATTTTTATTTTATTTATTTTATTTATTTATTATATTTTTTATTTTTTATTTTATTTTTGTTTATTTTTTATTTTTATTTACTTTTATTCATATTTTTTTAAATCTACTAGTTAGTTGCATTTTTCACATGTATTTAGATCAAAGAGACATATTGAATAAATATATTGTTAGGCAAAGGGGCTGCCTGTTACCTCATCTGTACGCACCCAAAGTAAATACTACCGCAACCTCCTCTGAGTTTTATTTTTGTGTATTGGTTATACGTGTCAGCAACCGATTGGGGCATGAAAGGTATTGCAGTTTCAATCTTTAGCGTTCATAGTTTCAAACATGCATGCTAAGTTCTTGAACAAAAACACGCACGGTCTTGCGCTGCTTTGAGGGTGGCAAGCTCACTACGCACGAGGCCATTCAGCGCCCAGCATCTCGGCGCCCAGCATCTCGCAAATGGTTTGCACATCCTCAGGGAGTCTGCTGCTTTGCGTCATACGTTGTCTATGGTGTCTTGGAACGCGGGCGCAGCTAGGCAGCGACTAGACGTGGGCTTGTTCTGCTCGAAATCCTTTGTTTGCGGGGCAATCCAGGAAGCAAATGATGAGGTCTACCAGCAACTGCTGCGGCACGGCTGTAGAGTGTTTCGGCCCAACAACGAAGACATTACAGCTTGGGTGTTTATTGGTGATCAATTCCTCGAGGGTGACGAAATTATTCACGAGCATCTTCGAACCGACGCTCAAGGGCGCTGGATTCTTACTCCCACTTTTGTCCATTTGAGGTTAAAGGCACCTCATGATTGGGGGGTCCGCGAGGTCACCTTAGGAAGTGCTCATTTGAACAATGTTGTTGCTAAATCACCAGATGTCGCGACTCAGGTGTTGGACGAGTTCTTGACTCTCGCGAACCAATACAACGTAGACTTGATCGGATGCGATCTGAATAGATTTTTACACAGCAACGGGCTTGCATGGGACAAAGGCGGCCTGTGCAGAGTGAAAGTGGCGAAAGATGGGAAAAGGGTGGCTAGTGTGAAATGAAAGGACGAGGAAAACAGCAGCAATTGCATTGCCGAAAAAAACGGAAGGAAGGGAATGAGAGGGAGTGAGAGGAGTGAAGGAATGATGACTCTTGGGGCTAAAGAATCATTAGGTTGCAACTGTGGTTCTAATCACTAGTGATTGGAACATCAAGACGATGTGATTAGCTGGTAAGTTTTAAACACGTCAAGGCCTACCACGGAAAGCAGTTTGCTCAACACAATGATGTTATGGGTGGTCTGCAAACAGTTGTGGCCAGCTGTTTTACATAGATGTACGAAGTTATGCATTTATCTATTAATCTATCTATCAATCTTGTAAATATTTACATAATATAGTAGATCACAGAGATGCCTCTTGGCATATATATATATATATACATATTTGATATATATATATATAATTATATGTGTTTTTGAATGGAGAGACCTGCAAAAATGTATTTACATATATATATATATATTTTTATAATATGTATATATATATATATAGGCAGGTAATACTGTAGCACACAGTATGCATATGGATACAAATAGATAATACATTTTCAAATAATTACATATACATATATAGTATATAAATATATATGTATATGCATATTTGTTTATTTCTTCAATGCCTTTTTTTGGGGGGTGAACTTAACTTTAGGCGTAAATTCAGGACCAGCGAAGACGTGGCTCTGCATTTGTTGGCAAGGAATCAGCTAAGTTTTGCAGTCCTTGATTGATTCTAGGCGAAAATCAACGACCTGAAACCCCAGTGAATACACATTTTAACACATTGATAAGGCATAGATGTGAGATTTTCTGACCAAGGGACTGGTGGTTTGATTCAGATCCCACTGAATCGGCTGAAGCGAGGATTTGGAGCTGGTCAATAAGGCCATTTCACGAGTCCGTGCCAGTGAAGCAGCCACTTAGCTGGAGAAATGCGCGGAAGAAACATAAGAAACTGGGCGCAAAGTGCCATCCACGCAGTTTTTGAAAACAAACAGGAAACCTTCTATGATCTTCTATGCATTTGCAGGGGTTCATCGGTATGCTGCGTATGCAGACTTGAGGTGAAAGTCGCGAAGGTGAACCAGCAAATGACTGCGGCTCGGTGATGTTTCATTAATGGTGCGTCAGTGCCGCATTTCAGGGTGTGGTTGGAAAATCATGGAAAATCAATGTAACCCCAGGATGTATATCTAAACTATCAGGGTTGTGGGGTAGATCCTTTAAGAAACCCTGTTTACAAGTAGATTGACTAGTTTTAGTGATGCCAGGGAACTGCACGCCTATAGATGCAGGGGTCTCCCCATAGGTGCTGATGAAGAGCGCGGCGGAGCTGAAGAAGAAGTTTCTGGAGACAGACTCCAAGGTAGCTTGAGGATCTGAATGCCTTGCGGATGTTTCGTTTCGAAGAAAAGAAGCTGGTCATATGGTTTCATGGTGTTTGACCAATTAATATTATAATTGATTATATACATGTAATCACATGTATACTTTTCCGCCATTGTGCAAGACTTACAGTATAGAAACTGAGATGTATAGCATTTGTACAGCATGTTCTCCTGATTCTTTCTCCTGACATTGCGGAATTCAATTCTGCGGGGGGTACCCGAAGATAGAACAGTGTACCTCTCAAAACCCATCAAAATCCAGAAATTACACCAATTTACCATATCTTAGCTGGGAATGAAACAGATCCACAACTACCAGCAGCTTTGATGTTGACCAAGATTTCATCGCCATTTTCCAAAGGTGATTTTTTTTGGACCCCCATCCTGGATGGTTTGCCGTCGACTCAGGTGGATCAGGTCATTAGCGCAGAAGCCTCTGCAGCTGAGAGGATGAAGCAGATGAAGCTCACGGTGGGGATCTGGATCTGGATGGCCTTAGGGGGGAAAATGATGGAACATGGACAAGACATCATATATTAGAAATGACGTTTTTTTTTTGGGGGGGGTTTAACTGCCAAGAAAAACAAGATGGGGGTGAAGAATGTAACATGTCCTATTTCGCCAACTCTGGTGAGTTTGGGGCGGCGTAACTCTGTAACTCTCCCAAAAATAGAGGGCGAGATTGGACAAATCCACTGAGCAACAAACCCGGATAAATGTGCGAGAAACCGTCAAGATTTTTTTTTCTGGAATCAGATGATGCACTGACCATGCAAGATATAATTCCCTACCATTCAGATCCAATCAGCATATGAACCATCTCTTGATTAATTGTCATCCCTTAGATCGTGGAAATGTAGCCCAATCTGTCAGCAGGTAGACGAGAAAGAAACCACGCCATCGGCTCAGAAAGGGAGGGAACAAATGAGCCACTGGCATGGCTCAAAATATCAGTCACTCTCAGGTTGCTCCACAACATGAGGAAGAAAACTGCAGGCCCATTAGTATCATATTTTGTGGCCACCACATACAATAAGATCCAAGAAGTTTAGTAGGCAAGCCTCAGGCTTTGGGATTCGTCCAGTTTTTCCCCACCTGCCAGGTGAGGGTTGTTAGATTTTATGTCAGTTGCCTCCTCCTCCTCCTCCGCCTCCTCCTGCCTCGTCCTCCTCTCCTCCTCCTCCTCCTTGTCATCCTTGTCGTCCTTGTCGTCCTCGTCGTCCTCGTCGTCCTCGTCGTCCTTGCTCAACTGCGACCCGCGATCCACAGTGTTCTCTGTCGGACCTCAACCACGACCACCCACGCCCAGTGTTCCCTGCCGGACCTCAACCACGACCATCCACGCCCAGTTCCCTGCCGGACCTCAACCGCGAGTATCCACGCCAAGTGTTCCCTGCCGGACCTCCACCACGACCATCCACGCCCAGTGTTCCCTGCCGGACCTCAACCGCGAGTATCCACGCCAAGTGTTCCCTGCCGGACCTCATGTAGGAAGATTTGCCAGATAGAATGCCAGAAAATATGCCAGAAGATATGCCAGATAGATATGCCAGAAGATATTCCAGAAGATATGCCAGATAGAATGCCAGATAGAATGCCAGATAGAATGCCAGAAGATATGTCAGAAGATATGCCAGATAGAATGCCAGGTAATATGCCAGAAGATATGCCAGATAGAATGCCAGATAGAATGCCAGAAGATTTGCCAGATAGAATGCCAGAAGATATACCAGAAGATATGCCAGATAGATATGCCAGAAGATATGCCAGATAGAATGCCAGGTAATATGCCAGAAGATATGCCAGATAGAATGCCAGATAGAATGCCAGATATGATATATGCCAGATAGAATGCCAGATAGAATGCTAGAAGATATGTCAGATAGATATGTCAGATAGAAGATAGAATGCCAGATAGAACCAGAAAATATGTCAGAATATATGCCAGAAGATATGCCAGATAGAATGCCAGATAGAATGCTAGAAGATATGCCAGATAGAATGCCAGATAGAATGCCAGAAGATTTGCCAGATAGAATGCCAGAAAATATGCCAGAAGATATGCCAGATAGATATGCCAGAAGATATGCCAGATAGAATGCCAGGTAATATGCCAGAAGATATGCCAGATAGAATGCCAGAAGATTTGCCAGATAGAATGCCAGAAAATATGCCAGAAGATATGCCAGATAGATATGCCAGATAGAATGCCAAATAGAATGCCAGATAGGATGCCAGATAGAATGCCAGAAAATATGTCAGAATTTATGCCAGAAGATATGCCAGATAGAATGCTAGAAGATATGTCAGATAGAATGCCAGAAGATATGCCAGATAGAATGCCAAATAGAATGCCAGATAGAATGCCAGAAGATTTGCCAGAAGATATGCCAGAACATATGCCAGAAGATATGCCCGATAGAATGCCAGATAGAATGCCAGAAGATTTGCCAGATAGAATGCCAGAAAATCTGCCAGAAGATATGCCAGATAGATATGCCAGAAGATATGCCAGATAGAATGCCAAATAGAATGCCAGATAGAATGCCAGATAGAATGCCAGGTCAGAATATATGCCAGAAGATATGCCAGATAGAATGCCAGATAGAATGCTAGAAGATATGTCAGATAGAATGCCAGATTGAATGCCAGAAGATATGTCAGATACTATGCCAGAAGATATGCCAGATAGAATGCCAGAAGATTTGCCAGATAGAAGCCAGAAGATATACCAGAAGATATGCCAGATCATATGCCAGAAGATATGCCAGATAGAATGCCAAATAGAATGTCAGAAGATATGCCAGATAGAATGCCAGAAGATTTGCCAGTAAGAAAATGTATAAATGTCATGGTGGGGATCACACGAAGTAAAGTATTTTTTTTTTACGATAGAACTTCGGCAAGCAAACATGGACGGATTGGAATTCAATTCTAGTACAAAAGTATCTCTATAAACATGTCCATGAGATAGCGTAGTTTCAATCTGATTTTACGTCTCCCGAAGGTGCTGTCTCCATTTTGGAAATTCAAGCGACCAAGGACCCCAATTTCTGCACCACCAAAGTAGAACTTGGAACCACACCTGGCAGCCCATGAAACTCACCTCTGATGAGACTGGGCTGCTGAGGTACGAAGCCGCCAAGCGACGTGTGGAGCAGATTTATGAAGAACTTCGCGCTGGTGTTAAACAAAAAGAACCTTGGCAGCTGCATGATTGGATGATTGATTGGTGAATTTGTGGCAACACATCCGTTGGTGTGTGTATACATATATATATATATATTATGCATTAGATAATATATAATTACAGTTATCTGTATATAATGGTCCAGCGTTCCAACCCCCCCTCCCCCTCCGCCATGGTCATGGCTCAGGATATTTCATGATTAGTACTAAACCCCCCTTCCCCCGTGGTGTGGTGGAAGGGGGGTGGGGGGGTATGTTGTCTCTATGATATATCATACATCATATTATATATATATGTACACATGATTTATTATATATACACATATAGATGGTATTCATGATATTATGATATAGGTATACATGATATATGTGCTATATTTATATGTTATCTTATATATATATATGTATGCATTGTGATATGATATATATATGTGTGTATTATATATATGTGTGTGTGTGTGTGAAAAATATGATGTAAATATATGATATATGGTGTATATATATATACATATATGATAATATAAATATGATAATATTTTTATATATATATATATATGTATGATATATATTTTTGATATATATGGTGTATATATATATGATATATATATATATGATATATATATATATATGATATATATATATGATATATATATATGATATATATATATGATATATATATATATATATGATATATATATATATGATATATATATGATATATATATATATGATATATATATATGTGATATTTATTATTAATATTCCCTTTTGATGTAGATTGTTTATATACACATATGATATTATACATACATATATATATAGTACGTTGAAGGAGAATGTGTACTATGTTGCAAATAGGTTGCAAATAGAAGCGCCGGGGGTGCTACAGGGGACCCATACAATTGGATGCCAAGGACGAGGATCTGAGGTTCAAGGGGCAGCTTTCTTAAGAACTCTTTAGGCAATGTGCGTAGTTTTGGCGCAAAACGCGGCAGGTGCTCACATGAAAATGGCACCGCCACCCCGTTTTCTATTGAAAGAAATTGAGCTATGGGTTTGTTTTACGAAATCCCTGTGTTCACCTATATTCACTGATAAGTTACAACAACATGGTTTCCTGAATTGTTGGCTGCAACCAATCCATTGGTGTGTGGAATAAACATAATAAGTTTATGCACATCAAATTGTAATTATATATATATATTATGTATTCATATATATATAATATATATATATATAGTATGAACATATACATATATATATATATTGTATATATATATAAATATCAGTATGCTCATGTGACAATCCCACGAAGGGCCTGAGAAAAATCACCATGCAACAAGGACTCCCAAGGGGGCCAAGGGCCCATCGGCTGAGGCGGAAGTGAAACGCCTCAAAAGGGCCTTGCAAGCTGCCAAGAAGCACCAGGACGCCCGTGGGGATGGCTGTGGAGGGGTTCGGGTCAATGCCTATGGGTCATTACCCCCCCATTTGTTGGGATCAAATTATGTTTCATGATACCAGGATTAGGTTGAATGATGGTTATATCTCAAGTATGATATGAACGGAATAGGTTGATATTTGACGATATTTGATGATGTCTACTGATTTTTGATAGGACTGCTTTTGACACCCTATCAACCGACAAGTTACTAAACAACTCGGAATGCCAAACCCTATGTTCGAAACTTAATTGTTTTTGAACGACAACATGATTTGCCTATGAGTTGTTTTGATGTTCATGACGTTAGTGCCGATAGGGAAGCAGGACATGAAATAAATGTTACTCTGTGGTAAGCACCCTGCAAACCATGTTTGGGTCGAAAGCAGATTGCTTCGCTCCACATCATAGTTCTAATCTGGTTATACTGCTTCTCAAACTCTTGGCTGATGGTGGTTTCCTCACCTCCAATCCAGGAGCAGGCTGTGTCTTTACTCTCCGAGAAGTTGAAGGAGTAGACTGTAGACTTGCGGATTGGATTGCTTGTGGTTGATGTCCATTTGCACTGGTGCGACGGTTAGCATCATGTGCTGTATTGATGTTACCCTCCGGTGTCATGAAACGTGGAAAATAGATCCATTTAGTTCGATGTTTCCAGCCAAAATATACTTTTTTCCAGCTCGCCATGTTTGATTACCAGGCCCGGCCCACTTCAAGATGCTGGAAGTAGCAGAACCCAAGGGATGTCTTATCAGAGTACATCCCTGCACCTGCTGGTTCTATAATGTTCTATACAGACTTCAGCAATTTGTCCAGGTACATATTACATCGAGATGCATGGATACATTATGATACATTCCATGTCGCTTTCGACCCTCACGGTGCTATGTCATGTGAACATGTCATAAGTGCCACTGCCACTGCCACGCAGTTCGAGCCTCCATTTCCGGAAGAGCCGCGGGAAATTTCTGCGACCGCGGCCATGGAGACATCGCGTGGCTTGCGCAAGAGGCGCCTCTCGCCAGGGATTTCAGTGGCCAATGCCAAACGGCAACGCAGACAGTCGGGTCTGGTGGACTTTTTGAGGCCCAGCCAGGCAGTAGCTTGGCGAAATGGGACTTTTGTCCCTCCTGGTTATTCAAAGGTTTGGCAAACTGGATACAACAAATTGCCCGAGATTAATATCGGCAAGCTTTTTCTGGCGCTCATTGGCTGAGTATGACGAACATATGTTTGAGAAACACATCGGGTTCTTATGATCAAGGCATATCAAGGCTAAATTCGCTGATGCTGGCAAGTCAACCATCTGCAAAACATGGAGAGGCTGAAGGGGCATAAAGAGTTATAAAGTCCTGTTCGTAGTGCCCACAAACGATTTGGGATTGGAATGTGATGTTGAAAGTATTAAATGATGATAAACAAATTCTTCAGTGTTAGCCATCGGGACAAGCAATTGGGTAAGTTATGGCAAGTTTGATTTCTGAAGCTGATGTCTTTGCTAAGGTCTGTTTCAGCAATGGATCGGTTCAAGGGGAAATCTACACGAAACCATGTTTTTTCTTCCCCATGAAATATGGTGGTTTCCAGGGGTTCGTGTAAAGCTTGCCTTAGATAACCCATTGATTTAAAGACCCCGTTTACCATATATCCCCAAAGCCATCAACAATAGCTATATAAATATAGCTATGTCCTTTCAAAAATCAATGACTGTTGATCAAACCTGAGCCGATCTCCAGGTTGGGGAGGCATGGCCTGTGTCAGACTTGCGAGCCTTTGACGCTCCCACAGATGCATGGCCCATGATGCCATGGCTGGGAAATTGCTATGGGCCATTCATAGATGATTTACCTATGAAACATGGTGATTCAATGGGCTTTAAATAGGACAATCCCCAAACTCAATCAAGATTTATAACTGGAAAAATCATCGAATCTATAGATAGATAGATAGATTAGATTAGATTAGATTAGATTAGATAGATAGATAGATAGATAATAGGGGATTTTCCGGTATGCCATGTTGGACTACGAGGGGAACGAAACATAGGGAGATTCCATCCAAGACATCAATTCGACTCACTTTACTACTTTAGAATACTGCTTTAGATGATACATCCCTCAAAACTTGGCAATGTCTGCCTTTTCACAGGCGCTTCACTTCATTTTGACTTCAGATAGTGCATTCAATGACCACTTGAATAGGAAACAGTGGTGATGGTGGTGAACCAACCATTTTGGCAGTCTGAGGAACCTTTTTGTGAGATCAACTACGGTCCCCTCCTCCGTGATGTGTTGCGTGCGCGCGGCTGGCGATATAGCACTGAACCATGCCACGGTGTCTATGACAAGGAAAGTGAGAAGAGCACATTCTACATCAAGGAGTTTGAGGTTCTTTGGCCGAAAAGCCAGCAGCTGGTGGGGTGAGAAAAACGGAGTGGGGGTTCACAAAAGTTTGCACAGGGGTCACCAAAAACAAAAAGATGCGTAACATGATATTGTTTGTAGACATTTCATGGCTGCTCATTGTTTTGGATACAAAATGGCACACATATTCATGCCATCATACCTAGCTGCATCCACCCATACATCCATGCACATATCACGCTCATACAGTTTTGAGCCAAGTTTGACAACCACTTCGCAATAAGTCCATGGATTTCAGAGTGTAGAGGAGATTTCTCTTTTTTTTCAGCCCTCTACCCCTTCCAATCCCTCCCATGCCCAGATATACCCAGTGGGCCTCGCTTGAGGCCTGCTTGAGGGGCAAGACGCCAGCGCAACTTTTTGGAAAGGCTGGAGCTTCTGAAGATGGCTATCGCTTGCAGACCCTCAAGTTGCCAAGGCCTGCGGAGATAATGTCTCAGAAAGCTTAGGCATAAATATATACATATATATATATAATTATATTATGAAGCATATATCATATATATAACAAGCTAATATATGCTATAATATAGCATGTGCAATATACATAATATATATAATAATACTATATATACAATATGATACTATAATATATTTAATACACATAATACATGTGATATATATATATATATATTTACACTAAAATATGATATTATGGATAGAATAATATATATATATATACATATATAACATGCATATATATATAATACATTTAATATATAAGATAATATACATGGTATGTATATATATATACATATATGTAGTATCTTTTAATATGCACATATATTTTTTTTTTATAATGCATGATATACATATATATATATGTGGTACAATTTATATGTATATAATATAAGATGATATAATATGATATGATATAATCTGATTTAATTTACTTTAATGTAATTCAATTTGATATATAATTTAATTTAATTTCATATAATGTATTGCAATTTCATATAACATAAGTCATATGTTAATATAATATATATATATATATTGTTTTTTTAAAATATAATATATTTTTCATATGTATAATATATTTTTCTATACAATATTTTTTTTACTATATAATATATTTTTACTATTTAATACATTTATTATATTTAATATTTATATATATATATAATATCGTCTAATTTATCTATATATATATAATATCATCTAATATCTATATGCAAAATATCATCTATCATATGTATGTATATCATATTATATATTTGAAAGGTATTATATATATATACCTTGATACTCCAACGACCCTTAATTATCGTTCAATAAAAATGCATTTTTTTCCGAAAGCACTTTTTTGAAATTAAGTCCTGTTTTTTGCATGTTAGTGATGTTCACTCAGAGGTGCGCTGAAGCTGTGGAAATCAAATAAATGTGCCACATTGCCAACTTGCAACTCATTGTTGCAGGTGCCGTTTTTATTTTGGCTGATTGAAGGTGCAGGAGCAAGATTTCCAAAGTATTGGTTCTCGTTTATGTGTTTGATGCCATGGTTTCGATCTTCCTTGCTTTGATTTTTGGCTGGTCTTTGCTATTTTATTTATAATATATATATATATATATACATAATATAATTTATATCATATATATATATATATCATATATATATGATAATATATATATATATGTATATGTATAATATAATGTATATGTGTAAAATAATGTATATTCAATATAATATATATATATATAATAATTTATATAATATAATATATATATATATATAATATGATCTATAATATTTTTGTTTTTTTTATTATTTCTGGTTGGTGGTTTGGAGCATTTTTTATTTTTCCCCACCTGCCAGGTGAGGGTTGTTAGATTTTATGTCAGTTGCCTCCTCCTCCTGCCGCCTCCTGCCTCGTCCTGCCTCCTGCCTCCTCCTCGTCCTCCTTGTCGTCCTTGTCGTCCTCGTCGTCCTCGTCGTCCTCGTCGTCCTCGTCGTCCTCGTCCAACTGCGACCCGCGATCCACAGTGTTCGCTGCCGGACCTCAACCACGACCATCCACGACCAGTGTTCCCTGCCGGACCTCAACCACGACCATCCACGCCCAGTGTTCCCTGCCGGACCTCAACCACGACCAGCCACGCCCAGTGTTCCCTGCCGGACCTCAACCGCGAGTATCCATGCCAAGTGTTCCCTGCCGGACCTCAACCGCGAGTATCCACGCCAAGTGTTCCCTGCCGGACCTCATGTAGGAAGATAAAATGTCAGATAGAGTGCCAGAAGATTTGCCAGAAGATAGAATGCCAGAAAATATGCCAGAAGATATGCCAGATAGAATAGATAGAATAGAGATGCCAGATAGAATGCCAGAAGATATGTCAGATAGAATGCCAGAAGATATGCCAGATAGAATGCCAGAAGATTTGCCAGATAGATGCCAGAAGATGCCAGATAGAATGCCAGAAGATATGCCAGAAGATATGCCAGATAGAATGCCAAATAGAATATCAGAAGATATGTCAGATAGAATGCCAGAAGATATGCCAGAAGATATGCCAGATAGAATGCCAAATAGAATGTCAGAAGATAGAATGCCAGAAGATATGCCAGATAGAATGCCAAATAGAATATCAGAAGATATGTCAGATAGAATGCCAGAAGATATGCCAGAAGATATGCCAGATAGAATGCCAAATAGAATGTCAGAAGATATGTCAGATAGAATGCCAAATAGAATGTCAGAAGATATGTCAGATAGAATGCCAGAAGATTTGCCAGATAGAATGCCAGAAGATATGCCAGATAGAATGCCAAATAGAATGTCAGAAGATATGTCAGATAGAATGCCCGAAGATATGCCAGAAGATATGCCAGATAGAATGCCAAATAGAATGTCAGAAGATATGTCAGATAGAATGCTAGAAGATGTGCCAGTAAGAACATGTATAAATGTCATGGTGGGGATCACACGAAGTAAAGTAATTCCATATATTGGGAAGAATCATCCCGACTGACTATTATTTTTCAGAGGGGTTGAAACCACCAAGCAGTTTTATATAATATATAGATATATAACATAATATATACAATATAATGTATATAAGATAATAATATTTGTTTTTAGTTTATATAATTCATATAGTGTATAATATTTATAATATAATCTAATACATATGATTTTAAAGCGACAATTTTTCCTTGGAAGATTTGCCGATACAATGCAAACATGCAAAGGCATTTTTTCCTTCAAACGTACCTTTTTTGCTGAGGGGCGTCCGGACGGCGTCCGAAAGTACGGAAAAATGCGTCCAAAGTACAGAAATATCCGTCCAGTTTGGACCTGTCCAAGCCAAAAGGGCTTAAAAAACACACACATCATTTTTTTTCACGTCCGTCCGTCCATCTGTCAAAACTGTTTCAGGGCGAGTGGATGTGCTCAAACCCCGTGTATATTCTGCAGAAATGTCGCAATGTGCAAATGTTTGCCCGTTTGCCCCCGCATCTCATTGTAAAAAGCAGGCAAAGGTTTGATATTTCGACACGAATCGTGGATCCAAAGTTGTTCAGCCATAGTAAGTTTTAGTCATGCGCCTGGGTCTGAATGATCTGTGAGGGTGCCTGATCCAACAACATCAGGCAGGACAAGCACAAAACACTCACATGATTTAGCTTAGTAATGCTTAGTGTATAGCCTCATAGCCAGCACCTGCTTGGAAGATAACATGTATTTTTTGCATGAAAGGGCCCCAAAAAGTATCAAACGTACCCAAAAATAATGTGTTGTGCAAACGATCTAAAAACGAAGGGTAGTGGAGACTCCAGGTATTATATATATATATGGTTATCTATATATATATATATATTATACATGATATATATATATATATATTATACATGATATATAGGGATGGTTCCAGAATGTCCTTCTTCCAGGCATGCTCTCTGGATGCTGGGTCGCCTCCCTTACCGAGTTCCGGGAACCGCACGGGACCAGTGCCTTGGAATTTCAGTGCCTTCAGCCAGGGCAATGTGAGTCTCATCCAGGGTGAACCAGCCACATACCATGATTGATATATATATATATATATATGATATATCATGGAATGTCATCATAATTTTGACATGTTTATGGTTAAAGAATGTTGAATACCTATAGTTTTATCCTGTTTTATCCCTTGATAAATCATCCAGTGGCACTTTGCACTTGCTACAGCTGGACTCTCAGGTGTCGCGACCGTGAGGATTTTGTACAGCTGGTCATGGAGCATGGCGAAAACCTTCCGGGCAAAGCGGGCAACTACCGCATCGCCAAGTTCCCAGGCACAGAACGGATCCTGTTCAAGACCAATTTCTCCAAGGCCTTCAAAGACAAAGCTTGGTATCCAAGGACCTTCATTCTTCCGGAAGAGAAGGCCCCGGCGCTGATGAACTTCTTTTGAACGCATGTTTGATCATGTCTCAAACATGTGACATTTGTGTGAGATTCACTGATGTTGCCTGATTGTTGGAGACCAACATTCGTCCTAAAAACCAAAGTTTCCACCTGGGATAGCATGTGACAGCATGTGCAACCATCCATGACCTTCTACGAGCATCCAAGACACAAGAGCAATCCATAATCACCTCAAAACAGGAACCCTCAATCATAATGTAGAGTCAATTGCACGACTTTGATTTGGTTCTTCATGTTCTGTTTCATGGAATGGGGCCACTCGAAAGAAGTATCACCCACCTCCGGGAATTGGTTAACCGTTTAACCTAGGTCAAAAATGGTCTTTCATGGTCTTCCTATGAATTTTCCCTTCAACCCAGAAACTCCAGTGAGCATGGATTTCCCTTAAACCAGGTGGATTTCCTGCGCACACTTCGTCTGCGGCCGCGCAGCTTTTGGATCGGCAAGCCACGCAACGAGTACGGCGGAGCCGGCATTTGCGTCTTCAAGGCGACGGATCAGGTGCGAGGGTGAGCAGGGTGAGCAGGGTGAGCAGCGAAGCGGGTGAATGTTGATAATGTCAACCCGGGATTAATAAACCTCTAGGGTGTTTAATTGGGAAGGGTCATTTAAATATTAGATTATGACTATTGGAGGAGTACCCCCCTAATTAATAAACCATGGTTTATTAATCCGGGGTTGACATTACTTGTTAATGAGTCTAAGGTCTTAAGGGAAATCTAATCAACGAAAATGGTGCTATACCGTCATTTTTTGGGGGAACAACGGGATGTAAGCCAACAATATGATATTTGATTGTGCGTTTGATGATGGGGTATACCCTTGAATAGCCATTTTGTATGGGACATTTATGATGATACAATGGAATTGGGCTGTGGATTCAGTCATAGAGGTTGTCAAATCTCAAAGTCTAGCTGCTGAAAACACATTTGTTGGACCAGTTGGTCAAACTTGCCAATTTACGTTTCAGAGGTACATCATGATATGGTTGCAGCATGCTGCAGCATTTTAATGTCACATTGCCTACTTGGGCCTACTTTGAAGTCGAAATTCGCCAGAGGGGGTACATCCGCAGTTGGTCAGACATTCTCCAGTTTTTCGATGTCTTCAGGTAGATCTCATAGGATGCACCGAAGGGTTCCAGGGACCTAAGGATTCTTACAATGTCATTCCAGTGCTTCAAACAAACATGGTGATTTTCAGGCACCCATGCCGACACCCCTAACTATAACTACCTGCAGTTTTTGCAGCGCTTCAGGCTTTGAGGCGCAGTGTGCGAGAGGCCAAGTGCGGCAGATCCATTGTGCAGCAGTACTTGGCAGATCCCTTGCTGAACCTTGGAATGTGATGATGGAATCGACGTGTGAGACTTATGCTGTGCCATGCTGTGCCCTTTCAGCTAACAGTGATGTGTTTGGTTGCAGTTCATTGACGGTTTTGACAGTCTTGTTTTTTCTTAGGATTTTTTGGGGTGCCCCATGTTTAACCAAAAAAATGGTTGACTATGGTTATGATTGACATTGATTGACTAATTATGATTGGTTAATTATGAGTGGTTGTTTTTTTCAGCACAGCTGTGTCACCGCAGATTGGGCCGAGGATTGGGGGCTACAAATTTCACATGCGCATCCATTTGGTCATCACCAACCTGTCCCCCCTTGAGGCCTGGAACAGGAACTTGGAGGGCTGAGAAATGTAAAGCAAAAGCTTGGAGAAAGATGGCTTTGTCTGAGAATTTGGTACCTCAGCATCCGTTTACTACTACCATGTTCCCATTTAAAAAGATACGATTTTGGGACAACCAACCATTTTCAGGCACAACCATATCCCCTAAGTTTAACCAATCATGGGGAAACCAAAACGCATGGGCACTTGCTGCAAGTCTGGATGGGGGATATTTCGAAAGATGACGAGGTTTCCAAAAATTGATTGGACTCAAAATACGATGCCGTAGCAACAGAAACACTATAACATATGAAATAGATGAACTAGAATTTAATTAGGAACTTTTTTTAATCCACTACAACTCGACTTCTCTCATGGGCATTATTTAGGTACCAGGAGCTATTTGTTTGTTTCCGCAATTAGTTGTGTGAAGCCGGCTGCTTGGTTATTCCTATGTAACAGTACACGTTTCCTTGCGTGGGCGCATGTTTATCTCACGACTCACGACAGTATATATACTGTAGAACCCTCAAAAAGATAGACAAGTAAGAATGCGTAATTTGAGTAGGATTGTACTTGTCTATTTATGGGGGTTGATATGCATGTTTACCCTCCGCATCCCTACCCATAGTATTTATCACCAGATGTAAATGAGCACCGTTCACTTGTCTTGCCTTAGTTGAAGGACCTAGTCCTACCTGAAACAACAACAACCAACCAGCCAGCCAGCCAATCAACCAACCAACCAAAACAAACAAGCAAGCAAGCAAGCAAGCAAAGAAACAAAGAAACAAACAAACAAAGAAACAAACAAACAGGCAAGCAGACAAACGAACGAACGAACAAACAAACAAACAAACAACAACAACAACACAAAATCACAAACAGAAACCTACATGCAAAAGCTTGCACGTATCTGGTTTGTCTGTAAAAACTGGCCACGCTGCTTCGGTTTGAAAGCCCCCCCCTTGAATCATCTCCGTTCACCCCAAGGGACAACCTCACCCTGGGTAACGGGAAGACAAAAACGAGAAAATGAGAAATGGATAGAAATGCTTGGTTTATGATGGATAAATATAATAAAAAAGTGCCTGTGTGACATATAAAAAAATCAAGTTGTGTATGTTTAAACGTTGTTGTGCCCCGTTAATTTTGTGATGTAAAGCTTGGGAAACGTCAAAACCAGCAGAAGACGATACAGATGCTAAGATTCTTATCGTCTATATGTGTGTTTAACGTATATATATATATGTACATTTAGCTGATTTTCTAAAAAATATAACCACCAACAAAGCAATTTATTGGTACTTATTCTTGACCATCTATAAAAGTAACATGCATATCATTGCACATCTATATACGTCATAGTCTTTCATCATTTTATTGATATCTGCATTGTTTTTGTTCATAGTTTTTTCAGAGCAACGATTTATATATATATATATTTATTTATATCTATCTATCTACCTATCTATCTATCTATTTATCTATCTATCTATCTATCTATCCATCTATCTATCTATCTATCTATCTGATTAATTTATCTATCTGATTAATCTATCTATCTATATATCTAATTAATCTTTCTATCTAATTAATCTATCAATCAATCAATCAATCTATCTATCTATCTATCTCTCTATCTATTTGTGTCTTGAAAAAAGAGATTTGGCCTATAGATCCACCAGTATGCTGGGGGATACAATCAATGGAAAAGTGACTACTGTTTCTTTAATAGCAACTAGATACTTAGATAGACAGATAGACAGATAGGTCTTGAAAGAGATTTGGCCTATATAGATCCACCAATATGCATGGGCGTGGTGAAAATGTCACACACAAGACCAGAAACAAAGCGACAACGAAGCGGCAGAAAAGTTGAAACCACGACAAAGAATCAGAATCCGGGCCTCTACAAAATCCAACAGAGAATTTTGTTGATTTTGAGACCCAAAACAAAGGATTCTCTACAAAATCCAATTGTCTCTGGGATGACTTTTGTGAATGTATTTGAACCAAGTTTAGTGCCTATATATATAGCAAGTGGATTTCCATGATTTGGATTTTGTAGAAGCGCCGGATGCCCAGGTCCCAGCGAACGTATGCAAAAGTGGGGTTGGGTGTTTGGATTTTGTAAGCCTTAAAGTTTCCTGTTCAAATGCTATGTTTTTGGTTTTGTAGAGGCCGTTTTGGTGTTTTCCCCCAACCCCGCCAGGTCAATTTTTTGGGGTTTTGGTCTTCTATGTTTTGTTCGTCAAATTTCTGTAGATTATACCACTTATATAATAAGGTAAACCGCCATTAAGCGCCCATTAAATCCCACTATTTCATGGCAATCCCATGTTTTCTCATCCATTTTGAGGACAAATCAGGGCAGCATCTCCTGCTTTCGAAACGTCGTGGCATATCGTAACATGTCGTGACTCCGTGAGGCTTTCGTGCAGGAGAACGGGCAGTGCCTCTTCGCCACCAAACCCTATCGCCTTTCCGAGAAGACCTTGGGGATGAGCTTTGATCCTCCAGTGCATGTGACTCGGCCGATGGCTGAGATTTGAATGAAAAACGGGGAGTCCATGTTTCGTCCAATTGGGGAGTTGCCCTAGGGCCTAGGGTAAATTAAGATGTGGAAACCCCATGGTTTCCCAAGGAACAAGATCCACAAATGGTGGGGTTTCCACATACTGTATAATACTTTAGTTTATTCTAGGGTAACCAATAAGAAACATGGACTTAAACCAAACACCCAAAATTGGAGGTAACCAACAAGAACTTGAGAGTTTCTTAATCAAACAAATTGGGAATTTGGGCTGCTGATCAGAATAAAAATTGAGCCAGATGCGTTCCCCAAGGGATAGAGAGTGCAAGTCTATTTGATGAAGATAAGCCGGCTGGTCTTTGTCTTCGCTATCCTCGCGTATAGATGTTGTATGATGCTAGCATGTGTCACGTTCAATGAAAACATGTTTGTAAATTTTGGGGAATCATCCATAAGGTGAGGACATTTTCATTAACAGACAAGATATGATAGGATATTGATATAGTGTCAGATTGGGATGGTCTCGCAGGTGACCAACATGGGTTTGAACGCCATTGCCGAAAACAAAGAAAACTTCTTGAAGGACCCTGATTCACAGCTGATTGCTGATTCACATCCGAGAACTGCCGCCTTGGGACTTCCACCCAGGGTGTTGCTTGATTTCTCGGAAGACTTAAAGCTTGCTACTTAAATATCAAAACCATCAGCTGCCTTTTATTGTTGCAGATATTTGTGCTGGACATTGAACAGTTTCCTCCTTCAACATAATTGTTAATTGGAAACAGTATAAGGGGTGACGCTGCCAACTGCAACAAAATCACTTGCAATCATCTCGCACGGGCTTCCAGCGGTCTTGATGCACAATTAGTAATAGACACGATGAAACAAGGCTAGAAAAAATAGTAAATATAGATTATAGAATAACCCAACATGTAGATCTGGTTGGTGTTTTTTTCTCCATATATTGGGAATGTCATCATCCCAACTGACTTTCATATTTTTTCAGAGGGGTAGGTCAACCACCAACCAGAGATATGTAGCTATTACGACTTGAGTAAAACTGACTGCTTTGATATCATACCTACATATCGTAATATCACTCAGTCAGTATGTATTACATATCGTTATCATACTGATTTGAGTAATACTGACTGATTTGGTATTACATTATGATTATATCGGTCGTGTTTCGGATACCACTCAGCCAGCTGCCAGGAGAAGCCGGTGATCGGCAAGGGGCAGCAGATCCGTGTGCGAGAGCTCATGGCTCACCTGGCGGCTCAGAAAAACATGCCCCCCCAGCTTCGGAAGCAGAAAAAACTATGGATGCAACAATGGTGATTTAACATATTTAACCAACAATGCGGATTAAAATAGGGATATCATTGGAATTTACATTGGATATCATGGAATTTAGCCTTTGGTAATTTCACGGTTTGCTATGGAAAGTCACCATTTTTCATAGGTATATAAAGTAAGATAAATACACATACATACATATACATGTATATACTGCATTAATATATATATATATGTTTTTACATTTATTATATAGATCATCTATAAATTGGCAATTTTCCACAGCATCTAAGAAGGAAGTTGCTGAATTTGACTGGTCCCTTTTTTTGGAGGAAAGGTCATGCCAGTCATGCCCGTCCTCGTTGCTTGAAATGAAATTGGTCGCCTCATATCATGTTAGATCATTTCTTTTTTTATGGAGGTTTCCTAAAATAGGGCTTCCCTTAGATCATCCATTTTTTTTGACCATGTACATCCATTTACCATGTTCGTAATGAAACCGAAATCTTTGGTTTTGGGGATTCACCATGTTAAGAACCCCCCACATATTCCGAATCTCTGCCATGGTGATCGCTGTCCAGGCAGGATTGGATCCCAACTTCGACAAGGCCGCGGGGATGCATTCTGCGAATTGAATGTCGTTGATATGATTATAAATTCATTATGACTCATCATGATTCATGGTGATTCATCATGATTCATTGTGATTTATTATGATTCATCATGATTCATGGTGATTCATCATGATTCATGGTGATTCATCATGATTCATTATGATTCATTGTGATTCATCATGGTTCATTATGATTCATCATGATTCATGGTGATTCATCATGATTCATGGTGATTCATCATGATTCATGGTGAATTAGTATGATTCATCATGATTCATTGTGATTCATCATGATTCATTTCGATTCATCATGATTCATTGTGATTCATTATGATTCATCATGATTCACTGTGATTTACTATGATTCATCATGATTCATTGTGATTCATTATAATTCATTGTGATTCATTGTGATTCATTTTGATTCATCATGATTCATTGTGATTTATTATGATTCATCATAATTCATTGTGATTTATTATGATTCATCATGATTCATTGTGATTCATCATGTTTCATTATGATTCATTGTGATTTGTCATGATTTATTATGATTCACTAGGATTCTGCGGTCCAATGGTAGTTACATGTAGTTACCTGGTAGTTTTAGGTCTGGTCGCTTCGAGGCATTCCAAGGAATCCGGCCCAGGCAGCCATTTGGCAGCAAATCCTGGACATTGGACTGGAAACTGCTGAGTACATTGCGCATGCCACCGGAAGGCGTTTCAAGCTGCTGCCGGATCGGCACTTCGATGCTTGGCCATCTTGGCCATGCACGGGGCCAGTGGCGTGCCCGCAGGGCCCGCAGCTTCGGCCGTTGTCGTTTTCGGCCACTAAGGAAATCTTTGGAATGGATCTGATGCTGGACAAAAAGATGAAGGTTTGGATGTGTGAGGTGAATACAGATCCTGGACTGGGTTATCCCGACAAAGAAGCTCCGTGGCTACGGTTCCGTCAGGTCGACTTTGTTGTGCTGGTTGGGTGACAGGTGTTGGTGGTCAGCCTGTATTTTCAGTACTAGCTGTGGAGTCGCGTGTCCCACTGTTCCAAAATCTTCAGGTTTTGGGATCCCCGAATCCGGACTACAAGATGCTTGGCTCAAAGGGATTGGCTCAACTTCCCAATGCCCGAAAAAAACTGTGAAATTTGGGGATACCTTGGGATGAAACGAAGGAATTTCATGAATTGCAACCTACAAAAACACTACGTGTCCGACATGTCCATCATTTTAAATCTTTGATAAGTCATGTCACTCGCTGCCAGCTATTCCACCCATGACTCACCATGACCGTCTCCTCGCCATGGCTTCACCGCGCGCGTCACAGGAAGGAACTCACGGCTTGCGCCGAGACGTTGCACGACCTCTTCACTTTGCTGGGCCTCGATGCGGGCGCTGAGCAAGGCCAAGGTGCCACCACCGGTGACCGGTGCCCCCACAATGAATAAAGCATTACTGACTAATCCGGGGTTGACATTAAACATGCTGGAATATATGTTATTATATAATATTATATAAAATTGTATAATTATTTTGAGAAATAGTGATCCTGTTTTATTATTATTTTTTTGATGTATGTATCATACAACTATGATTGTATAAATTGATGTTGAAATAGCTCGTGATTAGTTTTTTTTTTAATGTTGATGACACGCAGATGGTGTGTTTTCGTTTAGGTTCGATTCGATTTTAGATGTTCATGACCCGCGGCTTGTGTGCTAAATTATTTTGAACATCTCAACTGTTGACGACCTACAATTTGGTTTGTGCTGCTTGAGTAATTCAGATCCCTCGGAGATTGGCAGCGCTTCTAGATCTTTGGGTTGCACCAACAATTCACCAGTCAGTTTAATCACACGTTGGGCGTTGGCTGTGAACCCGTTGTGCAGCGTTTCCCGCTGCAGGACAAAATTGATTTCATTAAAAGTACCGTCACATGGGTTTTCCCAGTTTTGTTTCTGAGAGTGCTTGCTTAATGTAAACCCAATTTAACTCAATGATTAACCTCGAAATGTTGATGGTTGATAGTTGATACCATGGATTTCTTGCAATATTGTTATATAAGATGGTTGATTATTTGGTTTGCTACATTGCCTTGAACATTTGAACCATGTAAATTATGGCGATTGAAGGGATATGCCGACAACATTTTGCAACACCTTTGCGCTATTTGTCCACTGTACTATATATCCTTGGAGGAGGCAAGCAAGTGCCACAATTTCGGAAAGAACTACAATCCTTTCAGTTGGTTGTTTTGATGGTCCAGGGATATCACTCCCCGGAACCTGGTCGAATACGGTATTCAGTCCCAATCACCTGGCCTAGAGGCATTCATCACTCCCAATCACCAACTTAGAAGAGGCATTTGCTGGATTTTGGTGCAGACTCGCAGGCCGATTGCCTTCAAAAGCCAGGTTCTTTGCGTCACTGGTTTAAGCTGCAGAGGAAGGCGCTGAAGTGAGACCGTCCAAAATCTCTTGGTACAAATAGGCAGATTTTCTTCGGATGCGAGAAAGTGGTTGGTGCCCTCAAGGGTCTTCAAGAGGAAATGATCGATTTCAGGGGGTACATAAAACAATCTTTAGAGAAAGAGAGAGAGAGAGAGAGAAAACAAAAAGAGGAAGATAAGTTGCATTTGGTTGCAGAACGTTTTCACAAAAAAAAAACAAGAATAGCGGGTTTCCATCACCCACATCAATGTGCACGTGGAAATCCCACAAGTTTGTTCCAGGCCAACCACTTTCAAAGCACATGTGGAAGAAACTTGTATTCTTGACATATTCTTGACATATCTTGACCTGTTTGGCAGACAGGCTGTCAGATGGTAACGTTTGTGCATGCCTTTTGTTTGGCCCTTTTGTTTCACCAAAATGTTGGGTGAAACGGGGCCATTTGCCATTGCTGTGGATGGTTACATTTGAACCTGGACCTGGCAATGCAGACATGTGGAATACACAAGTCACCTGGCAGAGAAGCCCAGTTCTCGCCTGCTGGCGCGACAGATGTCCCAAAATTATCCGACTGCTACTGAAAAACAAGATGTCATATCTTTATAAATCGTTTGGATGAATTCATGTTTATGGCACTTCAATATTTTTATCACGGTGTTCATTGATAAGCCGTGCTGTGATTCAGAGTCATCATGAGGTATTGCTCTTACGTGCGCGAGCCAGCCAAGTCGGGGCAAAACTGGGCAGGCCTACCCTTCAAGAATTTCACATGGAACCGGCACAAACATGTTTTCTTTTCCCCAGATGGTTTTTCTCTCCAACATTGCCCATGTTGATCCATGCTTATCCATTTTCTGAGGGTCCATTGGCCATGTGAAATTTTGAGGGTCCAATCCCGTACGCTACATTTCTTCCACAAAGTTGCGGCAAAATTTGAAGAGCCGCAGCTTCCGGAAGCTTCCATGGCTCTCCTTTGAAATGGGGCTGGATCAGCGGCCGCTCTTTCCGAAACAGCTGCGCCACCCTACCGGAGACCCACCGGAGGGTTGGTGGTTTGCTGATGGCTCAAAATTGGCCAACAATCCAAGGGCGAGAACCGCGGCGGCTCAGTTGTTGAAATCATCTCGCTTCACCTGGTGAGCTGATCTGATTGGGAGAGCGGGCACCATGTCCATTGTTATGTGTTGCCACCGTGTCGCATCCTATCTTGGCACATTGATGTGACTGTCAGACACCTTGACCATGGTTTGCAACGTATGTTTTAACCAATATAAGTCGGACGATTAACTAAACATCCAGCAAGACTATGCTAGATACTGTACATGTCTTGCATGGGTGTCGCAAATCTTGTTCTGATCTGTAAGTAAGTATACCGGCCCCAACTGTTGCGCATGTCTTGTCTAGAAGCCAATGAATCTTTATGTTGTTCATATACGTGGCGTACAGTATACTTTATAAATAGTTAATTTCTGGTATGGCCTGTTTCATGTAGGTTTCATCAAATGACTAACCTGGAAGCTGAAAAAAAACGGCTTCCACGTTACCTAGACGGATAGTATTTCTATATATTATAAGTATACATATATGTATTGATAATTATGTATATATACAGTATATTTATACAAATGAAAAAACGTATACATACATACATACATACATACACACATACACACATACATACATACATACATACATACACACACATACATACATACATACATCCATACATCCATACATCCATACATCCATACATCCATACATCCATACATCCATACATACATACATACATGCCATTACATACCATTACATACCATTACATACCATTACATTACATTACATTACATTACATACATACATATATATATATGTATATGTATGTATATATATATATATATATGCATATATATATACATATATATACACATATATTTATATATTCCATAATATTAATTTGGGTAAACTATAGTGACCTCACGTCGTGACCTCACTGGAATCATGGTTAGGATTCCGGTTTTTTTCATATTTAAATTAAATGGCCTCACTATTCAGGTTCGTGAAATATTGTAATTTACCCAGATTCATCTATTCCATGATATTCCATGGTATTCAAAATACTTATGTTTATAAATATTTCATGTATATCCCAGATACTTGTATTCAACTATATACTAATATTCCATGTATATATGTACCAGTAGTACCGCACAAGGCGGTGGCGGAAGTTTCCAAAAATAGGAAACCTATAGGAGAGGTTGGTTGTTGTGAATCAGGGATGGCAGAGCGAAGCCACTGATGGACTGACTGAAAGGTGCTTGAGGTCTCCTCTCTTTCTCTTTCTTTCTCTCTTTTTCTCTCTGTTTCTCTATCTTTCTCTGATTATCTACCTACCTACCTACTGACCTATGTGTTTACCTATCTATTTGTCTGTCTGTCTATCTATCTGTCTCCCTATCTATCTATCTACCTATCTATCTAGCTGTCTAGTTTTCAAGCTATTTGTCTATCTATCTATCTATCTACCTACCTACCTATCTTATCTACCTTATCTATCTTATCTATCTTATCTATCTTATCTATCTTATCTATCTTATCTATCTTGTCTATCTAATCTATCTTATCTATCTTATTTATCAAATTTATCTTATCTATCTTATCTATCTTATCTATCTTATCTATCTTATCTTTCTTATCTATCTTATATATCTTATATATCTTATCTATCTATCTGTCTGTCTATCTATCTATCTACTTATCTACCTATCTACCTATCTACCTATCTATCTATCTACCCATCTACCCATCTACCTATCTACCTATCTACCTTTGAATCTATCTATCTATCTATCTACCTAACTATCTATCTATCTATCTATCCATCCATCTATCTATGTATCTCTATTTCTTTCTATCTATCTATATTTCGATCGATCTATAGATCTATCGATCTTTCGGCCTATCGACCTATCGATCTATCTATCTATCTATTTATCTATCTATCTATCTATCTATCTATATTATCTATTTTATCTATCTTATCTCTCTTATCTATCTTATCTATCTTATCTATCTTATCTATCTTATCTATCTTATCTATCGTATCTATCTTATCTATCTTATCTATCTTATCTATCGTATCTATCGTATCTATCTTAGTTATCTTATCTATCTTATCTATCTTATCTAACGTATCTATCGTATCTATATATCTTATCTATCTTATCTATATTATCTATTTTATCTATCTTATCTATCTTATTTATCCTATCTATCTTATCCATCGTTTCTATCTTATTTATCTTATCTATCTTATCTATCTTATCTATCTTGTCTATCTTATCTATCTTATCTATCAAATTTATCTTATCTATCTTATCTATCTTATCTATCTTATCTATCTTATCTATCTTATCTATCTTATCTTTCTTATCTTTCTTATCTATCTTATATATCTTATCTATCTGTCTATCTATCTACTTATCTACCTATCTACCTATCTACCTATCTACCCATCTACCTATCTACCTATCTACCTATCTACCTATCTACCTATGAATCTATCTATCTACCTAACTATCTATCTATCTATCTATCTATCTCTCTATCTATCTATCTATGTACCTACCTACCTATCTACCTACCTACCTACCTACCTATCTATCTATCTATCTATCTATCTCTCTACCTGTCTATCTGCAAGCCTGAAAACCAAGCTATTCTGCGAGATGTCTTCATTGTTCAAAGTTGACAACATCAAAAACGAAGCAATTCTGCGAGACTTCACTTCCTCAATGTTTGAACTTGACAACGTCAAAAACGAAGCAATTCTGCGAGACCTCTTCATTTTTCAAAGTTGACAACATAAAAAACGCAGCAATTCAGCGAGACTTCCTCAATTTTTGCATTTGACAACATCGAAATCAAAGCAATTCTGTGAGACTTCCTTAAAAAATAGAAAGTTCAGTGCAGCGCTGACAGCCTCGTACCAATGCGTTTTGCGATTTTTCCACTCCACCTGTCTAAAGTACTGCGCCTGCCACGAAAAAGTGATGCCAGGTCATACGAGGTGCTGCACCTGTCACGCAAAATCATCTTAGCAAACCTACAGATCTGATGCTCCAAAATGCAACCCCTCGCAGGAAATCGGCGCCCTGACCTCCTAACATCTCTCATGAACACGTCTTTTGTACTGCGCCTGCCACGAAAATGCATCTTTGCAGATCCTCTTCAAATGTCCCATGCCTGCCATCATTCTTGGAAATGCTACCAAAACCCCCACGTTTTGGTCACTTTTGACAAGGTGCACAATCCCCTGCGCCTGCCACGCGAAACGACATCTGAACCTCCAAAAATGGTCCGTACATGGTGTGTTTTGTACATTTTGACTTGGAAATGTGCTTCGCGCCACAACGGCGTGCACTTTTTCGACATCTCAACTTCCAAAAGTGGTCCGGAGCTGGTGTGCTTTGTACATTTTGACTTCGAAATGTGCTTCGCGCCACAACGGCGTGCACTTTTTCTACATCTCAACTTCGAAAAGTGGTCCGGCGCTGGTGTGTCTTCTACATTTTGACTTGGAAATCTGCTTCGCGCCACGACGGCGTGCACTTTTTCTACATCTCAACTTCCCAAAGTGGTCCGAACCTGGTGTGTCTTGTACATTTTGACTTGGAAATCTCTTCGCGCCACAACGGCGTGCAATTTTTCATCCCGCACCCGCCGCTTTAGCGAGCCTACTTTCGGGCCCTCCGGAGACACAAATCATTGGAAAAACACAGTGTTTCGCGACTTTCCTACCTTTTCGCGCATCTGCATCGTCTTTCTTCTGACTCTTTCTCTTCTACTCTTCTCTCTTCTAATCTTTCTCTTCTCTCTGCCTCTGCCCTGCTCTGCTTTTGCTTTTCATCTGTCCATATTGTCGGAAGTTTGACTTCTAAACTTCCTTCGATCATATATCTATATATTCCATGCTAATTACATCATTTCAACGTCCATTTCTTGGTGTCCCCAGCATCCATCATTCCGCAGGACGTGTGCCGCCAAGTGGACACGGAAAAGGCCAAGATGTCCCAGGTGGGCCGCAGCTTGAACGGCCTCACAGTGATTTATCGCGGAAAGTCTCCAAACAATGCCATTCTCCCAACAGTGTGTTAATGTTGGGTGGGTTACCCTATGTTTCCAGAATTCCTACTAGTTTTTTTTCGTGCATTACTTCGTTGCCTATGTTTCCAGATCTAATTGTGTAATCAAACCCTTCTATTTGGACCCCCCTGCCTCACAAAGAACCGCATCGTATCCCAACCTGCCAGGCCCAAAACGATTCGCTCGAAGCAGCGCGGCAGTCGTTGGAAGACTGGCAGGTCCTGGCTGCGCCGCAGTAGGGCTGTTTGAAGTGGTAAATCTGGAGAGCTGAATGCTGAACTAGTTAATTGTACAATATAACTAGTTAGCGGCCACAGTGCTGTGCTACCATGGGTTTTGCCCGCAACAGGTACCACTGGTGGTACGAGAACATCTCCTGAAGTTCACTTGGATGATTTGATAATATCACATCACAATGCTTGATGTGGCGGAAGTCCTCTGTGAAATTCACAATTTTTCTTTCTCAAATATGTGCAAATTTATTTGCTGAGGCTGAGACTGCCCCATTGTTTTGTTTTTCAGATGTTTCAAGTGCCGTGCATTTGGTGGTTGAAGAAGAAGATGGTGGCTTAGGACGCTACGTTTCTTAGTTAAAATTGCCACAATGTGGTGCCCTCCTATAACAATTTTGCGTGCAAGCCCATTTAACACCACTGTCTCCGGCCACAGGCCGAGTTCGACTCCCTGCAGGCTCCCGATCTCTCGCCACAGGATGACTCCGTGGCGGCCGTGCTGAGGGAGGCGGATAGAGCAGGGGGTTGTCATAGAAAATCTTGGGAAAACTCCTGTAGATCCACAATGATCCACAGGTGAATCACGTCTTCCCTACAACAAACTGCCATTTTGGGGGGCTATAGTGTCTACTTCTGCGCAAAGCCACAGAGTTTAGTTTGCATCAAATTGGAACTAAACCAAATTGAGCGCATGGATGCCCAGCAATTCATGGGAATACATGTGATTTCCTACAGTGGAGACATGAGTACCGCTGCTGGTGTGTCTCAAGAGTGTTCAAAAACAAGGAGCCAATTTAGAAATGCAAATGCCACACAGAGCCCCCTGCTTCTTCAAATCGATGCTGTGCATCATGATCTATATTCTCCGGTAATCTATGACTATTCTGAGTTGGGAGATGCTGGGAGTAGGAAATCTTCAGTTTAATTCCAAGGACATTGTTTGCAGGGGATCCATCCAGCCATCCTTTCAGGTGGAGGCATCTTCGAAGGAGGGGGAACATCCACAGCTGTTGGCCCATGCCTAGCAGAGTGTTGGAGTTCAAGTAGAATAGAATATGTTTTAATATGTTTTAATATGTTGTTTTAATATGTTTTAATATGGTTTAATTAATGGGATGCAGTTGCGCCCCATGCCGAGTGCAGATCGTCTCCAGGTTTTAAAGGGACACCGATGCATGCCCATGCCTCGTATCGTCTCGTTCCTTGACAGGCGTGAACGAGGATCCGGCAGGATCCAGCGCCAACTGATGGTGTTGAGAACAAAAAGGGCAATGGCTGCCTTTGATGCCCTATGTTGGGTTTGCGAAAAGAAGGTGGAACGGACAGTCCCAAATCCGGAAATGTTCCTCATCATCATAAGAACCGTATGTACATATATATATAATATATATATATAATAACCATCTTCGGGTGCTCTACGACGGTATAAGCCCTGTAATCAAAGTTCCATGATGGTCAGTTGCTGCAATTCGAATTCTTTCTTTGTTTTGTTTTTTGGAATCTCTGTCTCTCTTTCTCTCTCGAGATCTCTTTGTCTCTCCTCTTCTTACACGTGCTTAACGCAAACAATTTGTTTTCAGACTTCCAGTGACTTTCGCCAATGTTTGTCAATCATATAAATGCCTTCAAGAGGGGGCTGACATTTGTTTAACATTTGAAGTGTGCAGTTCCAAAATGATGTGATATTTGTTCGTTGGGATAACGGCCTAACGGTATAACTCACTTTAACAATCAGCCCCGGATGTACTGGATCAGTTCCTGGAGAAGCCCTTTGGGGAACGTTCTGCAGGCTACCCACTGCGGCAAGACGATTCTTTGCTTCCGCAGCACAGGGTGGCCAACCAGCACTAGTCTTCAGGAGGGTTGGCAAGTTGGCAAGTTCCAAGTCTGCAGTGCTGTAAAAATTGGAATTTTGGGACCTTCCAGGAAATCAACATAGATAATTACGGAGAATTATGGGAAGCAAAAGGAAAGTGTTCTATATATATATATATGTATACATGTAAAAAGCACTTTCCATTTGCTATTTAATGATTAATGGAAAAATAAAAACAATCACCTTTTTTTTAAGGAAAAGTAGGATATATATATATTGTTCCCATTCATATAAATGTTTTTGTGTCGTTTTTTTTTCCATTTGTTTCCTCATGTATTTAATCCTAATTTAATGGTGAATAGGTGATAGTAGGTAGGTGTGGATGATGCCGCAGTGTCAGTGATTTCTTGAATGGATCATCTTGTTGGGGAGTCATTCCTTGAAAGGGCAAGGTTCAAGTCCCAAAATGTTCCGAACATCGGTGCATTGTAGGCAACCTGTGAACCCTTGGGTGGTCGACAGGTGATTATCAGGTTGGACCTTGATCAAGCAAGTTCTCGACAAAGCCCAGGTGGCGCTCCTTTCAGGTCTCTAGATTTTTTTACACATTGAGATCTGGCGCTGGCGGTTGAGGTTCGGCAGTGCCCATGTCAGAGAGAATGTCAGACTGCTTGTAGATGCCAGAGAGAATGCCAGACAGAATGCCAGAATAGATGCCAGATAGAATGCTGGAATGAATGCCTGAATAGATGCCAGATAGAATGCCAGAAAGAATGTCAGATAGAATGTCAGAATATATATATATATATACATATTATGCTTTATTATGCCATAAATACTTCCAGATGGTATGCCAGAAACTATGTCAGAATAGTGTGTAAGGGCGGGGATCACTCGAAGAAAGTACCGTAATTGTTTGGGGGTCTGGCCCACGCCTCATCAGAGATCAACAACATGATAACATGTGTGCATCCTTTTGTCAACTCCATCCCCCAAATTAGATAAATTTAGCCTAAACTATCTTAAACTATTCATGGTTCAAACAGGCTCCAACAGGTGTTTCTAACTTGTCAACATGAGATAAATGGTATCATCGTACTGTGAGCCGCCCGAGGCACTGCAAAGACGCGGTCCACGTGGTGACTCGGATGCCGATGACATGGTCCGCGGAGATCATTCTGCAAATCTTTGACTGAAGATGAAACGATCACAATAGGGCAACATAGGGCAACAGGGATAATAGATGATACTAGGGCACAAGAAAAAAATACGAGACATGCAATGATTCCAGAATTTGGAGAGCTGCCAACTTCTCGGACCAATGGACCACTCGGCTTGGGCTCCAGCCAGTGGAAGACCCACCATTTTTCAGGGGTATTGTTTGGAGGGTCTTTGCTGTTTTTTTGGTTTCAATGTGCTTGTTGTCTTGCTCGTACCAACTCATGGGCCGAGGGAGATTGTATGACTGTTAGTCAATGCAGAAAACACCCCAAACCTGGGGTAGGTGAACATCCCAAATTCACCCGTTCTTTGGTGGGATGCTAAGGCCTGGGCTGCCTCCAGTTGTTTGGCTCATTTTCCTGCTACGCCTGGCTATGGCTCAAGATGATATGACCCCACAATAGAAACGAACTTATTTCCACCGATACCTGCATTTACAAGTTCTTCTTTGGCCTCTAAAAAACAAACAACATCATTTTCTATCAGACTTCTTTGGCTCAGCCCACCCATCAACCATAGATTTCATTGGAACATATTGGACCCCGATTTGTTCAGGTGCATGTGAACAAACACACACAGATATACAGTAAATATTATGTATATATATATATATGTAATGTAACAAAATGTAATGTAATGTAATTTAATGTAATGTAATGTAATGTATTGTATGTATGTATTTTTTGCACATACACACACATACATACATACATATATACATACATACATACATGCATACATACATACATACATATATACATCCATCCATCCATCCATCCATCCATCCATCCATCCATCCATCCATCCATCCATACTACATACATACATACAAGCATGCATGCATGCATACATACATGCATACATGCATACATGCATACATGCACACATGCATACATACATACATGCATACATGCATACATGCATACATCCATACATCCATACATCCATACATCCATACACCCATACACCCATACACCCATACACCCATACACCCATACATCCATGCATCCATACTTCATACATCCATACACCCATACACCCATACACCCATACATCCATGCATCCATACTTCATACATCCATACATCCATACATCCATACATCCATACATCCATACATCCATACATCCATACATCCATACATCCATACATCCATCCATCCATCCATACATCCATACATCCATACATCCATACATCCATACATCCATACATCCATACATCCATACATCCATACATCCATACATCCATACATACATACATACATACATACAGAGAGAGAGAGAGAGAGCAAGGTATCCCACTGAAAGTTGAATCTCCTCAGCTTAAGACATGCCCAAAATGTCACTGTCATCTCAATCTCACCCCAGGTTTTGGCCAACCGCTTGGAGCGCAAGCCTCAATCCAGCACCAGCTTGGAGGTTTTTGAGGATTCAAGTTTGAGACACACCCCATGTTAAAATATATCCTAGTTTAAATGGCCGATGGAGAGAGAAATGGCACCCAAAAACCTTGGCTTTGCATTGGATTGGACTTGTTTTGAGGTTTTTTTTCCGGGTAGGTTGTTGGATTTAGATAAATCTATCATCTAACTAGGCTAGGGTGATAAATTGACGAACAGATGTTTCAGCCACATACATATACATATATATATATATACATACATACACATATAATTATTATTGACCTGACGAAGCTAATTTCCACTGTGGTAGGAAGCCTAAGCAGATAAACCAGCTAAAATCAGACATTAAGAGCCATAAAACCAGCTATATCCAGCGCAGCCTCTGAGGCCGACCCGAAATTTGCTGGTGCTGAACTTTGATTTCGCACCCCTTGAGGCCGTTGCGGAATGTTGTTTGCCGCAATGATTGGCGCGTTATATGCAGATCTGATTTGATGATTCTGATGGTGTCAAATATGTTGCTTGTGGCCATAAAACGGGATGATAATCCCTAATGACATCTACTGACAAATATTTGCCAGATGGGTTGAAGTCGCCAGCAGGTTGTTTTTGAACGTATTGGATGTTGGTTATTGCCAGGTTTTCTTGGCAGTTGGCCTTGTCCCCAGTATCTTGAGGCGCCGTGTTGATGCTGGGGATGTGCAGAGTTTGGCTCGTTTGTTGTTCAATTGAATGCTAACTACTAATACTATTGCCACTACTACTGCTGCTGCTGATGATTATGTGCTCAACATACTAGTTTTTTTGGTACGTATACATTTTCTCGCGAAGACATTTTTGGGGCATATTTCTGTAAATGTATGTGCACACACACACACACACGTTCTAGTCTTTGTGTCTCCCTCATTGGTGTCACCCTCATTCCGGGGAGTGAACCATTTCAATGGTAGCCTTCAAATCCCTTCAAAGACTTTGATCTCCGTTGTAAATCCTCATAAATCATCATGAATCATCTTAGATCATAAATTGGCCATGGCTTCCATAGCTATCTCAAGTACAGTAACCAGAGGCTGTCCATTTCTACTGTCGCCAGTAACAGGTTTTTTCAGCGCGATGCCGTGGCCTTGACCAACGCCCCCCCAGTGCTGGAGGATGAGGAGCGGATTACCTTTCACGGCACCCTCAGAGAGAGAGGGAGAGAGAATTGTCACTGGTGCGTTGCCCTGGTCAGTCTGTCAGATTTTTTGGGATATATTTAGTATATCCCACCTATATATACATGAGGCATGAGCATGGCTATGACCTCTAAAACCATCATAAACAAGTTATTGCCCGATCGCGCCGGGGCGGCATCTTCACCCAACTTTCAGCTGCGTTTTTCCTCAGCCAACTCGTCTTGCAGTTACATTCTTTCTGAGTTACATTTCTCTGGGCCACATGTTCTACATTTTCCCTGAGCCATTTCTTCAGCCACTTCTTCTCTTTCGTTGCTGAGCTACCTCTTCTCTGAACTGGTCTCATCTCTGAGCTTCTGGAAACCAATTCTTCTCTTTATGCAGATATACGCAGATTTTACGGCAAGTTTAGCAAGTTCCGGTTGCCTTCCAGACACTTCCAGACTGCTGGTAGCACAAGACTTGCACGATCTCCAGAAACTCTGTGCGCAGCGGTTACAGCCAGTGTTTAGCAACCTCCAGGCCCTTAGCACAGGAGCGCATCACATCCTCCGTCAATCCATATTAAGCCATGGTGCGTTTTGCTGGTGCAGCATTTCCCATGTTCTTGTGCAAACTCCTGGAGCCACCCCGAAGAAGGACACGCCAAATCGACACATTACATAGCACAAATCGCTGCGAGTCATTTTCGCGCTAGTCTGAGACCTTCAGTTTCTAACCTCATCTTCAAAAAGTGTTCTGACCATGTGATGGAATGATTTGCGTTTTGCAAAACCGAGTGTCTCACTACAACCCCGGCCAAGCACAGACCCTCTCTTCACTGCGCAACCTGCAAACACACAGTGTCGATTGCGCGGTTGACTCATGTGCACACATCCACACCCAATTTTGCACACTCTATTTCATGCTTCTGATGTTAGCTCTTGCATGAACTTCCCAACTGGTGACGCTTCCTGCGCGGTTGGATTAGTGAGCTGCCAGCTACCGATTAACTTAACATTTGTCCGCAATTCGGATGTATATATGATACAATTATTATACGGTATATATGAATGTATGTATGTATGTATGTATGTATGTATGTATGTGTGTATGTATGTGTGTATGTATGTATGTATGTATGTATGTTATGTTATGTAATGTAATGTAATGTATGTATGTATGTATGTAAGTAATGTATGTAATGTATGTAATGTATGTAATTAATGTAATGTAATGTAATGTAATGTATTGTTTGTATTGTTTGTATTGCTTGTATTGTTTGTATTGTTTGTATGTATGTACGTACGTATGTACGTATGTAGGTATGTAGGTATGTAGGTATGTAGGTAGGTAGGTATGTATGTATGTATGTATGCATGTATGACGTATTTCATCATGTAAACATACATGTATACACAATTTGATGTCCATGCTCTACAGATACATACATGACCAGATGCGTCTCGCCCCAGGAGTCCCGCGAGACGGGGGCATTGACGCAAGATGTGGTGGAGAAGGTGCTTGCTGCAGATGGTTGAAGGGTCTAGGGGTTGAATGCAAATATGGCTATGGATCAATACCTATACATACCATTTTTAGAGGGATGAACATCCATTTACCAGCTATTTTGATGTTCACCAGGGGGATAGGGTTTTGACCCATCCCCATATAATAACATATAATTAATATCCAGATAGATCTGGGTAATTAATGGTAATTATGGATGGGGTCTTCAAGCTAATATACTTGACAATGTGCAAGTGGTGGTTAAAACAGAGGAAAATCGGAAGGTGAACCAGAAAAAAGGTGGATAGCTAGGATGTAAGGATGATACTGATGAGGTAAACCCAGTGCCACCAACCATCCCCAACCGGGGCTTCTGGCATGAAATTGAATATGCCTTTAATTATATAGTTTAACGGAATGACACAAAAATACTTCCTTGGGATGGTTTATGGCAGTGCGGCACTGCCACATCGATGGAGCCACGGGCCTCCATTTCCGCCAGTGTCACCTCAATGCTGACTCCAGAGCCCCAGGTCAGAGGTTGGTAACTGTCCCATTTTGGGTATATTGGACATCACCTAAAAAAGTAGCCATCAAAAAGACCATTAATACCATTCATGGTTGGGTGATGAAAAATGGGGACATCAGTCATGACCCAGGTCTATGCGCAGATCCCGGATTTTTTGACAGTCGACCTGCGCATAGCTTCGCCTGTGTTGATCGCGCGGCAGCCCAGAGCCAGCAATCCTGGTACAGGAGTCCTGGATGTTACATAAGTTGAATGCTGGTTAGATATTCATCCATATCATATATAATAATAATAATATAATATAATATATATATATCCATATCATTTAATATGATTATTATATTATATGATATTACATGATATTATATGATATTGTATTATATCATATTAAATTATAATATATGGCATTATATTATATGATATTTTATGATATTATATGATATTATATGGTATTCTATGAAATTATATGATATTATACTATATGATATTATATTATATTATATGATATGATATTATATGATATTATACGATGTTATATGATATTATATGATATTATACTATGCTATATTATATTGTATTATATTAAACTAAATTATATTATATTTTATTAAATGATATTAAATGATATGATATTATATTATGATATTATATTATGATATTATATGATATTATATTATTTGATATGATATTATATGATATTATACGATATTATATGATATTATATGATATTATATGATATTATATTGTATTATATTATATTATATGATATGGTATGATATTATATTATATGATATTATCTTAATTAATAGTTTATTATATTATATTATATTATATTATATCATATTATATTATATTTTATTATTTGATATTATATGATATGATATTATTATATTATATTATATTGTATTATATTATATTTTATTATATTATATATATTCTATAGATCCATATGTTGTATATATAAATACCTCGTTCAACATGTAGAAACATCCAGGGCCATCCAAGGCCATCCCCAAAATGTCACGCCGGTTGTATTGCAGGGAAAAAAACACGCCAGGATACACCAGGGATGTGCAAATTGCCGGTTGCTTTTTGGAAAAAAACCCGCCTGAAATCTTGAGTAAAAGAAGGGAAAACTTGCAGGAATGTGCAGGAAACCCTCCATATTTCATCCTGTGTCTTGTTTTCGTTCCATGTTTTTGTTCCATTGTTTTGCCATTGCCACCTGTTTTCCATGATGTCCACGTGATTTCTCCCATCGATTTCACCCATCAAAAAACCCTCTCCAGATGAGGTCCCGGCGGGAGAGGGTGCAGCTCGCTTCGGTGCCTTGGGCTGGAATATCATGGAATATCTCTCTGAGAATAGAGCATACCTTCTAAATGGCCGGCCATTGAATGGGGAAACTGATGACCAACCAATGGGTTTCGAGGTACCATATTTTCAGGCAACCCAAATGGCCGAAGATTCTCCAGGGGCTGGCACGAGTCCAAGTTGGATCGAGGGCCCAACTCAGGTGAATGTCCCAAATGGCTTGTGAAGATGTGTGGCATATGGATGCACATGGTCCTATGGTGGATTCTCAAAATGAAGGGGGGCCAAAATGATCCCAAAAAAAAGGGGCCCGCCATAAGATAACCAATCCAATGGTGGACTGAAAATGTTTTGGCCAGCAATAGGGATAGATATTGTATGCATATAGATGCATATAGATGCATATAGATGCATATAGATGCATATAGTACATATAATGCGTGTATGTACATATAGTACACTTATGTATGAAAGGAAATGAAATGAAATGTAAGGTACTACCATGTAATGTAATGTACTGTAATGCACTGTAATTTAACCTAATGAAGTGTAGCGTAAAGTAATGTATTATATGTTATGTTACCTTACGTTGCCTTACGTTATGTTATGTCATGATGTGTGTGTATCTATGTTTTTAGGTGTGTATACTATACACTATCTACTGTACTAATCAGCTCAATTACCATCTGGTTATTTAACATAGCCATGGAAAATCACCATGCTATTAATAGGTAAACCATCTATTTCTATAGGTCATCTATACCATGGCTATGTTAGTCATAACCAGAGGGTATGTTTTTGAGGCTTGGCCATGTTTTTGGGGTCCCTTCCCGCCCCGAGGCTTGGGGCATTTGCACTTGACTTCGACGGAGCCATGCACCTATGGGACCTATGAGCGCTGGAAGTCCAAGGATGAGTTGGATGACGTAACGGTGACGTATGTAGAATGGAGATTTAAGCATTGAACTGATGGGATTTCATGGGATTTGAAGTGTTTTTTTTTAATGGGATCTAAAACTGGGATATGAATGGGTTACCCTCCGGTATTAAGAAACATATGGAATATTGATGAAGATGGCCCATTTCGTTCGATGATAAGTTACCAGGTGGTTTTTGTGTTGGGAGACCCTTGGGAAGATGACAAAAAAACACGATGAATTGTGGTTACCCAACCTCGTAATGACTATATAACAGTTTGCTATTGAAAATGGCTCATTTATGTAATGTTAAGATTTACCTATTAAAAATGGTGATTTTCCAGTTCGCTATGTTAGTTTACAAGAGGTTATTTTATTCACCGTTTATTCACCAGTTCATTGGGTGACTATAGTTTTGGGATGATCACCATCACAATCCATGAGCTGGAAGTCTCCATTAATAGTTAATAATATTGAAATCTTCATGACTTGACCATCAGTACAGTAGGCACAAAGCTGCCCCTGGGATGGGCAATCAGTTTCCTCAGTTGTTTGCCACGCTATTGAACACCCACGGACCCGTGGATGATTGAATATTCTTGACAAGTGACTCAGTGGATGTGAAGCACAACGGCTGTGACTGGTTAAAAGCACTATGGCAAACTCAAATATTTTTTTCCAGGATCTTCTGGAATAGATCCAGCACATTCTCCACCATCTGAGGCATGGATTTTGACTTAGATTTGAAGGACACTTCCCTGCGTCGGGCTGCCCGGGCGCCGTCCTCACAGACCAGCTTATATCATGAGAACCCGCATCAATCACCTTCCATTCATACCAGCAAATTTGAGGGGCAGTTTCTGCTCGTGGTGCGCAATTTCACGTGGCCTGGGTGCCCAGTGGAACAGATGCATGGGATAAAACATTGCCAATATCCATGTGTTCTTTTTTTCAGCACTCCCAATGATGTGACCTTGATTCCCATAATCATCCTATAGTCCTATAACATGAGTGTTTGGGGTTTCTTGTGGAAGTAGTATGATAGTATGGGAGTAGATTTTGGGAATGGGGGTCCCATCATTGGGGGGCCCTATAAATTCATACTTCTAAATTGTTCTAATTTCCACTAATAACATTGCCGTAAATGGGTTGCAACAACCATCCGTACATGGTAGGTATTGGGCATTGATTCTGCCGCATTCTCCTGGGGTAAACCAGCAGTCAGACATCGGAAAGCCATGGTTTCCCTATGACCTGATTTGTATAATATGGTGAATTTTCATTTTCACCGCTTCCTCTATTCCAGTCTTATCTCATTTCGCAGCAAAGCGTCTTTCAAGGGTTGAAGCAGTGTGTGTGTCAACACCCATTGTCACAAGCATGAGGATGTGTTTCCAAGCACACGTGTCTTGGTAGGAATTCCATCATCGAGACATGAGCACGAGAACTCTTAATATCACTTTCCAAGAAGCATTGAATATTCACCAAACCATCCCGAAGTTCTGAGCATTGCATTGATTTATATTGATTTCATGTATTTGTGGTATATCTCTACAAACAATGGGAAACCAAACTATAGGGGCTTCCATCCTGGGTTCAAACAAAAATGTCCTCAAGCTGCTGCGATGTTTGGAGTTTGAGGTGAACCCTTTGCACCTGAACGCCCGCATACAGTCGGGAAGATCCCAGGAGTGGTAGACATGCCCCTGATTGGACGGATTGTGAACTGTGACGGTACATGGATACGTGGGCGTATATGTTTATATATATATGTTTATAATTGTTTATATATATATATACATACGGATATGCTTGTACATGCATACATAAAGACATACATACGTTGCAGTGGCTTCTTTGCCTGCTCCTATCACTGATTCCAAGGCTGCAGCTTTTAGCAGAAGAGACTTTGCTGGACATCAAGGGTCATGTTAGCCAGGCACGGTGCTGGGCCCTGCTGACTTCAATGGCCCCAGAAGTATGACTTTATATGGCTGCTAGCTCAAGGTATAGTACCTCCATTTTAGGATCCTGGAATTCCTATTGGCTTATTGATGGTTCTTCAAATATATATATATATATAATGATCAGAGAAGATGGTTCAGCGCAGAAAAACAGAAATCACAAGACCAAATGTAGCTGATTTCCATCAATAAAAATAACAGGGAAACTAGCCCAACTTCTGATTCTGCTGGACATACGTCAATTTATGTCCGTTTATGCTACTGGGAGAAATAGATGATACAAGCGCTAGCGTTAAGTCGTATCAGCTTGCAAAAGTCGTATCGGGAGGCCGTGCGCCTGGAAAAAGTTCAAGTTTGGCATCACCACAACTTTTAGTATTTGAACGATTTCATTGTTTTGGGGCCGTGCGGCTGGAAAAAGTTCATTTTTTTATTGCGTTGATTTTCAAAAAATATATTTGATTATTCTTTCAAGGGGGCAAACGCTGGTTGCTGCTTGCCTGCTGCTTGCCTGCTGCTTGCCTGCTGCTGCTTGTTTGGCGCTGACGGGAGGTACGGGCGGGAGACACCAGCAGAGAGAGGGAATGTTTCCGGCTGGTTGGAATGAAACACTGCTGTCGCATAGCGCGGTTGTGTCGCTGTGCTCACCATCTGCGCCATCTCGCACCATCTCGCAAGCTGCCCACAACATTGATGCACATCGCCCCAGCCATAGATTTGGTTGCGGAAACAAGGGGCCCCCATATGCTTATATCATCCTAGATCACAGCCCTGCCAATAGGATTTGCTACAATTAGCCCACTTGCATTGCAAGAAATTTGAGGCTGTACCAATAGGGGTTTGATTTGATCGCGCGACGCAGGACATCAATATAATATATTCAAATCCAATAGGATTAGCTGCCGAGAATTTGTTTGTATTAACTTGTGCCCTTCAAAATCATCACTGTGCGCAATGCTTCGGCTACTTTTAACTACATCTCCAAGTATAGATGAAACAGGCTGTGCCATGGTGATTCTTCTTCCCTGATGTGACTTTCCACTACCTGATGTGACTTCTCCTTATCGCCGTCGTGCCATGGGGATGATGTGACTTTTCCCGCCTGATGTGACTTAAGTACGGTGCTTGTACAACGTAACTTGTCAGCCCACTGTTCCCGAGGATACACATACATACCCCGATTTGTGATCTGTACAATCATGGTACTGTATCGTCATTATGTCATGATCATCCAAGCAGAAACTAGATGCACTGATAAACCACCAATGATACAATCATATTATGTTAGTTTTGTATTTTGTATAGTCCTATGCCTATAACCTAATCTATTCTCATATAATATGCTGTCATCTATTTTCATCTAACTGTCATCTAACTAGCCTCATGTAGCTGCATGACTTCAATTTGCTTCAAATTATCGTCCAATCTTGCTATCATTTATTCTCATGATATATACATATATATATTCATTTATTTATAATGTATGTATTATGCAATATTTACGTGATCATTTGTCATATTATTGTAGGTGTATAACATATGATTGCTAGATACCAGATTGTTACCATGCTATATAGATATACCATCTAGTCTAGTAGATATAAACTACATAACTACATATTATATGTAGTATATAGACTATAGATATAGTATAATATAGTAGATATATCGTAAATATATGTGTATGATGCTAGATCATCACCGGCCCTGGCTTACCAGGTTTCCTTGTGCCTGGCCCCTCAAGCCTTGCTGGCTATCCCAGACGGTCCATGGGGAAACTCATGGCTTTTTCTGGTGAATGTTCCTAGGGAAACCAGGGAAAGATGGAGCATTACCGCACCAGGGATTCGAAACGATTATTTGTTGAGGATATAAGGGAGATAGGGGTATCAACAGATTTCATCAATGATGCTCCAGGAAGGGGCCTCCAAACGGTAAATATCTTGCGCTGGGAGGCCTTACTGTATGGCATGGTTTCCATGTGTTAGTTCTGTTAGTCTGTTAGTTGATTGGGGGTAAAGGAAGGAAGGCAAGCAACCTATCCAGTTACAGGAGGGTGCATCCCGACTTCTGGTTTTTAAGACTATGGAAGTTCAAACCAGTGCTAGGTTTAAAACACTGTGACTACAGGAGGGTATCACCACGCCACTGCCATTTTTTTCCGCAGTGTGAATGCGTACCCTCTCTAAGCTAACGGAACATCTAGCATTTAGAGATGGTTGTCCTTTGTTTTTCCTTAGTTTTCCTGTTGAACATTTAGGAGTTCCCACTGATTGCCATATGTGAGTTGCCATATGGGTTGCCATATGGGTACAGTACATGCACGTTACTCACTGCTGCTACCCTTTTTGGGGTTACCTTGTAAGTGGCTTTATTGCATTTTTATATAAATATATATATATATATATCATATTAACATACGTGTATTAACATTAATATATATATACGGTATATATATATATATATATTACAGTAACATCTGGTTGGTGGTTCGGAACATTTTTTCTACAATATATTGGGAATAATCATCCCAACTGACTTTAATATTTTTCAGAGGGGTAGGTATACCACCAACCAGATATTGACATATACTAAGCCATGTCACAGGGATGCCATGGGATTCTGCAGATTCCTATTCATCAAGCAGATGGGTTGCCAGACCCGCACCGATCCCAGGCAGATTCTCCTGGGCTGCCGTTCTGCCCTGACATCGTCACCCTGGCATACCGAAAACTGGGGGGGCACAAGAGGCTGGGTTTGTTCAGGGGAAAATTTACAGGAAACCCCTATAATCCCCTATATTTAATGGGCAAATCCATGGTTTCCTGTATCCCTTGAACCAATCCATTGAAACCATGAAATTTCATGGAACATGGCCCATTAAAATGGACGAGGTTGCAAGTTACCTACTAAAATGGCCATGAGAGAGCATGCAGGTTTTATTCTGTAGTTGGCAGGGTGGGAAATTCAAAGTCTGTCCACCACCTTTTGGCTCAAAATAAAGTTAGTTACCATATGACATTTCATACTCTCATTCGCTGGCCAGTTGCAATGGAAACTGCATCTTCTTCATATTCCAAGACATTGCGAGCCTCATTCGTCGCCCCTTGACCGCATACGATGGCTTCGGAAATATCTACAGTACCCAATTTACTTGGATGCACCATGGTTACCTGCGGAAGTTTTCCCTTGGAATGAAGCCAATTTAAATATATCCGACTTGGACCGTACCTTGATCGGCATCATGCCTCTATACCACCCTTGAATATTGGTGCTGTCAAAAATGTTGGCTCATGCTGGTTTAGTGTTGTTTGGCCGTCCAATTTCCATCTATATTTAAGATATCTAATGCGCCCTGCAACCTTTCCACGAGGCGACTCGTCTTGGGAAACCTGGAAACTGAGGCCTTATTCTTCTTCCTGTCCTTTGCGGTGGCAGCCGAGCCGTCATGTGAAGCCCGGCAGATCCAGGAGGCTTCAGAAGCTTCAGCCCTCTTGCAGACGAACGGACCGAAGGATGTCGCCGCGAACCTCTTGCAGACGATGGCACCCAGGGAGGTCAGAAACGTGCTGACAGAAGCAGCTGGGTTTCCCACAATATGGGGTGAGTCTGTGAGGATTGGACGGGAGTCCTTATTGTTTGCTTGTTGTTTGCATTGCGGCACTCTCGTTGCCGCTTAAGTAGTATATTATAGGACCGTGAAGCAAAGCTATTAAGAGGCATTAATTCCGCATCCCAAAAGGTGATCTTTAGCAGAAGATTCACAGAGCTTCATGACCCAAATCGTAAAGCTGGCAACATCGCAGCCCAGCTGGCAGAAGTCGCGTTCCCTTGCGGGCCCTGCATCACACCACCCACATGTTCTAATAGTTGTATCATGTTGCATCCTAATTCTGATTCAATGGTGCAGTGTCCACCTCCAGGCTTTTTCAGATGAGTTGTGTGTGACTGTTTGTGAG
>CAMXCT020003190.1:345000-387500 GCA_947184155.2 Cladocopium goreaui | reverse complement strand
AAATGCATCCATCTTGGGCTTCCCTTAAGCAGATGGGATTGATTCAGCTAATATGAAAAAGTTTCAACTTTGGGTCTTCTCCCCAAGCCTGTAAAATAAATGAACACACTGTGTCAAAGCAATGTTGCATTTTCTTGAAGGAATGCCCCACCATGTTTAACGCATGTATCACTCTTGTCAATGGAAAATTGCAAAAAAGTAATGCTCCACTACAGCTCTTTTGGAACTATTTTGTTTCCAGTGAATACTGCGTAGACTAAGAGAGCTTTCTTATTGAAGTTATGCTGCGCCCTTTCAAGTCACGTTTCTTCAGAAGGGGCGCTGTCAACCTCACAAAGGTAGCATTTGTGATGTTTTTGTTTAAGCAAAGACGGCTTGCATTTTTTCATTTCAAGTATACACAATTACCGACAAAACATTAGGGCATACTGACTCTAGAAAGCACAATGTAGCAGTACTTGTGCCACATGTGCAGCATGTTCTTTTAAATATCCAACTTGTTTTTCAACAAATATAGTGTCACTTAGAGAAAAACATGTATGTTCTTCAAACTAATGGCTACATTTCTGAAGATAGTTTTTTTGGGATTTTGAAGAGATGCTGCATTTGATTGGAAGATGCCTTGTATGTTGCAGGGACTGTTTGTGCAACGTGTTTCTTCCTTCCAGAAGTATTGTACTTAGTACGTTAATGCATACTTACATGTTGGAAAAAAACACCGATTGATCGAAATCGAAATGAAGAGATATATTTTCAAGAGAAGTGGCTTTCTGCAAAGGAATGCTACCTATTGAAAAGGAATATATACTCCTTTGGCTTAAGAAATGCTACACCCTTTGAATGAAAGTGTCTGTTTGTAAAGCCTGCTCTTGTCACTTAGAATTGGTTAAGAGAAGGGTGCATGTTTGATCGTCTCTTGTAGTCATTTACAGTGTTTTCACTGCCTTTTTCAGGTTTGGGGAAAAGACCCAAAGTTGAGGGATCTTTTTCATATGGGTTGAATCACTACTTAAGGGAACTTTGCAGAGAGGTTGGGGTACTTGGAGGTACGTAAATTATACTTAAGACCTAGTTTGGAAGGGGTACGAACTAAGAGGCCCTAGGACCTAAGAAAGATCTGCAAGATCTGAAGGTGTCCAGAATCCAAAGATTTCATGTGTCACAAAAGGGGAATAAACACTCCGTAAAAAACAATGTAAAGCTTAAAATTGACATTTGGCCACAGTGCCGTGCGCATTCTGTCAATGTTTGAATTGAATTTTGTTGGGAACACAACACAGTAGTCGAAAACGCTGCAAATACCATCAAAATATGTCATTGTATCTCTAGATGAAGCATCATGACTCATGATGATCAAGCATCCAAAGTCTTCAAATGAATGAACAAATGGTGATCGATCTAAAGGTCCTTGTAAGGAGTTTTAATTGCGAAAGCCGTGCATGTTATGTTGGAAACCCTCGCGAAAGTTTTTTTTTGAGTTCGCGAAAGTAAAATTTTATTTCGCGAAAGTTTCGCGAAAGTTGGGTATCATAATCATATATAATCATTATATGTAAAGGGCTGCCACCCCACTGCCGCCCGGGGTCCGGCAGGAGAAGGGCACCAGAGAATGCGAGTAGCAGTAGCCAAGTTTCCAAAAGTGAGGCTTTGCGAGAGCCAAACACCAAGGCCCCTGGTCTTCGCTTTTCCTTCAGTGCACCTGCTGATGGCCGGGGTCTGTGAATAGGGATATTTTCGCGAAAGTTCCGCGAAAGTTATGCGAAAGAGCGGGCGAAAGTCAAAGTGCATGTTGAAGGGGCTCGGCCAGTAAACTTTGCAAAAGAAAATCTGTCCTGAGAAGGGATTCCGTGATGCTAGCTGCATGTTTAAAAGGCTACCAAGAAGTGATCCGTGATTCTCCGGGGTAATTTGGCAGGTGGTGAACGAATCTTCATAAGAGGTGTTGTTGGCCAACATGGGCCCCGCGAAAGAAAAACATGGAGTTCGCGAAAGTTTCGCGAAAGTAAAATTTTTATTAGCGAAGAATGGCCGTTCTGGGATAAAGGAATTTTGATCAACAACCAAATGATGGCTATTTTTGAAGGCAAAAACCAAAAATCACTGTAAAACACAATAAAAAATCGACACGGTAGGTTTCAGGGGGGTTAGCATATATATATATATATATCTATGTATATATATATATGTGTATATATATATATGTATATATATATATATGTATATATATGTATATATATATATGTATGAATTAAAAATATATATATACATGATAATATATATATATATATATGAATTTTTAAAGATATATATATATATATATATATATATCCAAGGTATACTTACTTGGAAATGCTTTGTCAGAAAATATGTTTGAATAGTGTTTCAATTTGTTGCTTTTTCTCAGTGTAGCTCGTGTGTTTTCCTGATTTTGTGGACTGAACGTGTCAAGAATAGATTGGGATGATCGCGTACTGGCCCATGTATTGAATTTCTTTGAAGGTGAACCAAACTGTGGTTCATCATTCTTCCCGTGTGCCTTGCAATTCTGGGGGATTTGGCGGCATACCCCATTTTCAGACACACACACAGACATGCACACACTTGGATACACCCCGAAGGGAGAAGGTGAAATGAGATGAGATGAAATGAATTGTGACATGTGGCTACCATGTATGCAACATGACCATGGTACCTACCCTAGAAAACGCATGACATGACATGATAATCGGCAAGCCGGTTCTTGGGTTCGCCGGATCCCATACAGAGAGCAGGTACAGGTTGATGCGTCCATGAACCCTTCCACCACATCTTCCATAGCTTCGTTGGGCAACCTAGGAAGATGGGCTGTTGTCCCCCTGCTGGTACCCTTTGATTCAGGGCTTTCCACACACACAGCAAGCCGCTGGGGCACAATTTTGCGAACCAGAAAATGGTCCTCAATCTAGCGTGCTGTTTTCCAAGGTTTTGTGTTGTGACATGGAACATGGTGCTCAAATGTCTGTGACGTTGTGTTGCTTGCTCCAACATAAAACCAAGGATTTTTTCACGGCGTTCAGCGCAAGTTCCTGGGAAAAGGCCGATAACAGCAAACCACTGCATCAAAATTTCCGGCTGTTCAGCAAGCAATCAACGACCGACAAGCAAGGCTGGTAACGGCATGGTGCTGTTTCCCTCGTTGCTGGGTTGTGACATGGAACGTGGTGCTCAAATCGCTGTGTACATGGGTCATGGGTGTCCCCAATGAGGTGTGGTGTTTTGCTCGCTCAAAAAAAAACAAAGGAGGTTTCACAGCGTTCAATGCAATCTCCACTGAAGAAGGCTGACAAAAGCAAACCACTGCATCAGAATTTCCGGCTGTTCAGCAAGCAACCAACGACTGACAAAAAAGGCTGGTAACGGCATGGTGCTGTTTCCCTCGTTGCTGGGTTGTGACATGGAACGTGGTGCTCAAATCGCTGTGTACATGGGCTATGGGGTGTGGTGTTTTGCTCGCTCCAACAAAAACCAAAGGAAGTTTCACAGCGTTCAGTGCAATCTCCATTGAAGAAGGCTGACAAAAGCAAACCACTGCGTCAGAATTTCCAGCTGTTCAGCAAGCAACCAACGACCGATCAAAAAGGCTGGTAACGGCATGGTGTTGTTTCTCTCAGTGCTTGGTTTTGACATGATTGCTAGGTGAACATGAATCGTGGATGACACGTTGAAATCTGGGGATGAAAGATCTGTATACTGGCGAATTCTGAACATGTAATCTGGCGAATTCTAAGAAATTCTGCTCCTGCTGGAGAATTCTGGATGATTGTGCGAACTCTGGATGCTTGTGCGGACTTTGCTTCTGGCAACATGATGTCTGGTAAATTTTGAAGTAATCTGGTATCCCCGGGGGACGCACCACCAAGCTTCCCCGGCACTTTATCAGAGATCTGGGTGCACGAAAAGACACACTTGGATACACCCCGAAGGGAGAAGGTGAAATGAGATGAGATGAAATGAATTGTGACATGTGGCTACCATGTATGCAACATGACCATGGTACCTACCCTAGAAAACGCATGACATGACATGATAATCGGCAAGCCGGTTCTTGGGTTCGCCGGATCCCATACAGAGAGCAGGTACAGGTTCATGCGTCCATGAACCCTTCCACCACATCTTCCATAGCTTCGTTGGGCAACATAGGAAGGTGGGCTGTTGTCCCCCTGCTGGTACCCTTTGATTCAGGGCTTTACACACACAGACACACACACACATACACATGCATGCATGCATGCATGCATGTATGCATACACACATGCAGACACATACAGACACATACAGACCCATACAGACCCATACAGACACATACAGACACATACAGACACACACAGACACATACAGACACATACAGACACATACAGACACATACAGACACATACAGACACATACAGACACATACAGACACATACAGACACATACAGACACATACAGACACATACAGACACATACAGACACATACAGACACATACAGACACATACAGACACATACAGACACATACAGACACATACAGACACGTACAGACACATACAGACACATACAGACACATACAGACACATACAGACACATACAGACACATACAGACACATACAGACACATCAGACACATACAGACACATACAGACACATACAGACACATACAGACACACACAGACACACACAGACACAGACACATACAGACACATACAGACACACACAGACACATACAGACACATACAGACACGTACAGACACGTACAGACACATACAGACACATACAGGCACATACAGACACATACAGACACATACAGACACATACAGACACATACAGACACATACAGACACATACAGACACATACAGACACATACAGACACATACAGACACATCAGACACATACACATACAGACACATACAGATACAGACACATACAGACACATACAGACACATACAGACACATACAGACACATACAGACACATACAGACACATACAGACACATACAGACAGACATACATACAGACATACAAACATACAGACATACAGACATACAGACATACAGACATACAAACATACAAACACACAGACATACAGACATACAGGCATACAGACATAGAGGCATACAGACATACAGAAACATACATCCATCCATCGATCCATCCATCCATCCATACATAACATACACCACACGCATATACATACACACACGTATACACACACACATACACACATACACATTTTTTTTTTCGCCGGGTCTTTCAGCCAGCAACCAGTCCAGTCGTCCATGAGTCATGGGTCTTGAGGCTTAAGCGCATCAGCAGCCGATGCAGTGGCTGTGTCGTTGCTTCTTCTCCAACTAGCAGCTGTTAGTCCCGTGGGATACTACGCACCTTGGCAGATGTCGGGATAGCCTCCACATGGTGAGTTTTTCCAATATGAACCATATATGTATATTTATATATGTATATATATATATATATATACAAAGAGTTCAATTACTGGAGGGCAAAACATCTTGGAACTCTTAAAAAGATGGATGGGACTCGGAAATTTGATGAAACATGGATGGATTGCTCACCTATATCCTCTAACTATATCTTTAAGAGAACTGTTGGTTCGCAGCCAGAAAAGGATGGTTTTTTTCCTCAAGAAACGATTATTCCAATAGCTCTGTGCATAATCGCATCCTGATTCGCAGCTCGGATGACGGGAAGGCTTATATACAGGAACCCCCAAAATATAGTAAATATAGCGGGATTTCTCAAGTTTTCCTGGTTATTTCATATGTTTTACCCATTTTTACTCATAGGCTGACAGAAACGAACGGATCCTGAAGTCCACAGAATGGAATTTTCGAAATACAGCAGATTCCACGTGAAGAAACGCAAGAGACACCTGTAGACCCTGCAATTCAGCCTCCTGATTTGATAGGCATTCACCTGCCTCTCCAGTTCACGCTTTATTTTTCAATTGGTTGCTTTATGTGGTTTGAACATGGTTTTACGATGTTTTACGCAAATCTGGTTTGCGGACTGAACCGGATGAATTATTTGATGGGCTGCGCGTCGCTTCCACTGTAAATGATTAATTCAGTCTGTAAGTCTCCATCCCAGAGATAATGAACACAGGATAATACAGCTATCCTAGGTCCTAGTTCCAATCAGATTCTCGCCACCCTTAGCAAATGGCACCAAAAATATGTTTCTATGAAGTTCCCCAACTCTACTGTTGCGAGGGGATGTAATACAAGCCAAGTTTGTAAGTCAACCAGAGCCACATATGTATAATATGTGTATATGTATACAATGTTCATCAATGTAACATCATGTCATATATCCTGACACTCTCCCCTAATTTATCATAGCCATTGAACCTTGCCATTTATAGATTATTTTCCCATGAACAATATGAACATATATGAACCATGGTGAATTTTCCATAGTAAACTCTTATTTTACCAGAGGATATATCATGTTTGTTTGCCATTGCTTTGGAGCGATGACATCATGAGTCCGTGCACTGCAGGACTCCGTCTCAGCCCTGATCGTGGTCCTCGTCTACTTGTGTAGCGTGACCTCAGTGAAGTTTTTCGTCAAAGACGCCATCAATCACGGCTTTGCTTATCCGGCGTGCATCACCGGTTCTCATATGGTATTCGTTTGCATCACGATCTTGGCGTGGGGTGTCTTGGAGTGAAGTCAGGGCGAGGACGATTCGAAATAAGTGGAATGGTTTTAAGAACCATCTGTCGGGGAAACTTTTGGCGGTGTGAAATTCAGGATGGCTCTCCCGTCCTGCCAACTTTATGAAACTGCTACTGTGTAGGAGCAACAGCCAGGTGTGACCAATAACGCTGGCACCCAAAATTCCCACCCCCTTGCAGCTGCAGAATCAGCCCAATCTGAGTCACAAGATTGTTGTGCATTTGTAAAGCGAATCATTCTTGGTGATCTTCAGCAGGTCTTTGTGAGCAGCCTTAAAATAGGGAAGCCTCCAACAGCTCAGGAGAACGTCCTCGATGGCAGGAGGCCAAGGCAGTTTTGCCCATTTCCCTGTTGAATGGCGCATCACTCTTGACCAACAATGCAGCTTTAGTCTTTGGAGGCGCGCTGGCGTGCCGAGTTTTTTGAGTGATGCAACTTAGATCTTAGATTCATAGATGTTGGACCGGATGATGATGGTTTGTAAGGGGAATCAATAAAAAACAATTTCAACATCTTTGTTTTGGAACTTCAAGTCAAATTCAAGTAGCATGGTTGAGCTGGGAAAGGTATCGGGTGCCATGTCTCAAGAGCTCCAACGGTAATAGCATCAACGAAGTTCTTGGTGTCCAAATGTCATTACCGTTACTGTGATTTTAGGGGTAAATCTGTGTGGTAAATCCAGACACAACCAGTTACACCCAGTTTACCCAATGATGCTTCTAGAGCCTTCTACACATAACATAGCGAAATTGTGGCCGTGGGGCCTTGTACACCATATACGAAAGATGGCTAAAGATGGGTTTGTCTGAAAATAGGGTAGTATAGGGTACACCAAACTTGAAGATGTTTTACTATATTTTCCCATTAAAAGACAATTTTGGGTAGTATACCCCATTGTCAGACACACCCAGATGGATGGGCTATCGGCGCTCTGACAAAGGCCTAGCCTTCGTGTCTATGATTGATGCCATGGGACCCTTTGTGACCTTTCTCTTGGAAGCTTGGCTCCAGTTCGGATTTCGGCATGGAACCATGTGGTCTAAGGGGCCAATTGCGGATATACCGTGTGGACCATTTTAAATCTGATCCCGTTGTTCTATTAGATCTTTCAATGGTATTGTTTGATGATGTACCCTCTGGTAAACTAACATAACTATGGAAAATCACCATTTTTCATGGGAAATTTCACTATAAATGGTGGTTTTCCATAGTTATGTTAAATTACCAGAGGGTAATATTTCAGATTGGGCAGAAGGTTTGCTGACGTGTGGATGATCAGAGGTGCAGTCACTCTAACTGCTCTAACTTGTCGAAGTTCCGTTCGGATATACCTTTTTTTTGCATGGAGATATGTCGGAACCTTTCTATTCAGCCTATATAGTTGCATAAGATATATACATATGATTATATTATGATCACACATATATATATATAATATATATATATATATACTTTCTTAGTGAATACTATTCGTCAAAATCTTATTATACAGTCAACAGCCAATGGTCAGCCGACCTTGAAAAAAAAGGCTCTAGAGATTCAAGCAATTGTCATTCCAATTGCATCTCCAAGGTGTCCCCCCCAAGTATCATTGGGCTTCTATATTATGACTCACTAGAAATTAGTGATTCATGAATGCCATTTAGAAATTAGCATGTTAGGAATTGATTGAAGCCCCATCATTCTCCATCATTCTCATTAATTTTCAGGAAGTGGCGAAGGGCAAACGACCCTGTCTCCACCTGATGACCATCTTCTCCGTGACCATCGCTTCCGTGGGCTCCGTGCTATGCGTTCGCGGGGAAGCCAACACTGTGCCCTGCAAGATCCGAGGGAACTACCCCCTGGGATTGTCGTTTACATATTTTTATTGGAAAGATCCACCATTGTTCATGGGAAATTTCACTATGATAAAAATGGACCATTTTCAATAGCCATGTTCAATTAACAGAGGGTAGGTGTTCTTATTTCGTTGCTTCATTGATATATTGATATGCAATTTCAGGATCTACATATGTCCCTGTGACTTCAGTAGACTTCTTGATGATGGTTCCTTCAATGGGGAATGCATGACATTGTCTATGATGCAACCTCACAACTTTGTGCACATATTATTTGGGCCAACCTTTGGTTGGTAGGTGAACGGGTCATGTTTATTGCCTTCTGGATGAATAAGTGGATGTTGAATTTGAAAAAAAGCTAGCCACGTAGCCGCAAAAAAGACTCAATCAGGTGCATGACAGTACAATCCTACTGACTCTCTTGGTAAGTTGAACATGTTCTATTTGTTGGTGGCTCACCGTCTATCTATATCATATAAATATTGTGTATAGATATAATTATATATAAGTATACATATATATATATTCTACATGTTTTATTTTTGTTTACATGACATTACACGCACAACCATTGAATTGCAAATTTGAATATGGAACGTAAATTATGCAAATATGGACTTATACTGCATCAATTCTTCCATAATATTCAATTCATCCATAATGTTACCTGATTGGATTACATTGACTACATCATATATACATTTCATTAAATACATTAAAATATTCAATATATTACATCCATTACATTGCAATACAGTAATTACAGTACATTACATGTTCATCACATCAAGCATTATATCTCGATATGGTATTTATATATATATGATATACTGCATATATGATATATGCAGTTGTATTTACTAAAAATAGTTCTTGTTTCTGGATGTATTTCTCCATGCTTTTTGTATCCCCAGCATGAAGAGAGCGGGCGAGGTGAAAGGCATCAGCGCCATGGCCATCAGCTTGGCGGGACTCAGCGCCGTCTTGCGCTCCATGCGGGCCGTGTGGCAACACGACATCCTGACCGACAAGTCCGTCACCGTGTCGCTTGAAATAGAGCGTTACTAACGGTGGTGCCCCCGTTGAATAGCTAAGTTGGTGAACATAACTCCAATAACTCTAGTTTATAGGTGATACATCTATAGTTAATGGGCTTATAACCAATTTATAACTGGGGGGGCACCAACTTGTATAGGTATTACAGGGCAAAATAGGGAGTTACCCTCTGGTAAACACACATAGCTATGGAAAATGGCCATAGAAAGAGTTGATTTGCCCATTAATAGCATGGTGATTCTCCATAGTTTTGTAAACGTTTACTAGAGGGTATACTACCTGGCTGCCCTGGTGATGAAATATGGCCTGGGTTATGAAATAGCCTAGTTGATTGGTGACCTTGAATAGGGAGTTATAATGGCTTATGGGATTGTGATAAGTCATATGAGGATTGGGTTATTTTCAATGGCTCGGTTGATCCAATTTGAGTTGGTCCGACACCACAAATTAGATTCAGCTGGGGTTGAAGCACCAGTTTACAGGAGTCGTTTGTTGGTTCTGAGTTGTTTTGTTCGTGTACATATGTCATGTGGGATCCCAATTGGCAACTAGTCCTGGGATGGCAAGCATGGCAAGCATGGCAAGCAGCAACAAATCTGGGCGTTTGGCATCCTCTTTGGTTGTGGATAGCCTGCTGCATCCTGGTGGTTGAAGCCACCAACCAGTAATTGTGATAGGGTGCGTTAAGTGGGTTCAGTTTGACCACTCAGAAGAGGGGATATGATGTGAGATCATTATAATATATATATACATTATGATCATGTGAAACACATCTAAAACCAACTGAGCTCCAACACATTGGGACCACTCGGATAGCAGCTTGCACCGAGGTCGCCCTTGCACTTGGTCTTTTGGAACGGTTTTTGGACATTTTGGACGACCGTCATCACCATGATGTTCACCAATGAGGGCTTTCAGGGCTGCCGGGCTGCGCTTAGATATCTGAACAAAAACCCAGCTGAGCTCAGAGACTTGCCCACTCAGATGAGCTCAGATCTACTTAGAGATGTGAGACTGTAACAATATAATCCCTATGCACTGTACACACACATAATATATATATATATACATATAATTATATAAATATATACACAGTACATGCATGTACATGCTACAGTAATTGCATCTAAGGTCTATGGAGCATTTTTTGTAGCACTTCATAGCACTTCAAGAGTCGGAACCCATCAATCTGAATGAGGAATGTGATTTCGAAAGTTTCGATATGTTTCGATCGGCCAAGGCATTCAAAATCTGGGCACCGTCGCCACTCCAGCCTTGCTATTTCTCCTCCTCTCCATCCCCGCGGTGCCCCGGCGCGAGTTCAGAGAGGGACAGGGACAACATCCACAGATCATGTGGTTTTTCAAGATTTTTCAATGGTGAATTCTCCTGGAATATGTTTCAATATTTTTTCTATGTTGGTGGTTTGGAGCATTTTTTTTTCCATATATATATATATATTGGGAATTTCATCATCCCAACTGACTTTCATATTCTTCAGAGGGGTAGGTATACCACCAACCCGATATAGTCCTGGAATTGGTTGATGTGCTCTACCTGAAACCGGGGAAACACACCTCGGAAACATCGCCGTGTTTCCCCGGCTGAGGCGGTGACCCTAAACATCACCCAGTGGTACGCGGTGAAAAAGCACGGTGCACTGATGCAGAACATCATTGGGAACTTGAACTTGGTCACAGTGATTGCCATTTCCAAGGCCATTTTGTTGGAACCTTGGATTCCAATGGATTGGTTGAAAGATGTGTAAAGTTTGAAGATGCCTTTTTTTTGGGGGGGACCGGTTAAACCGCTTTTTTACCATCAAATCAATCGGGGGGTTCCTGAGTTTGTCCATATTCACCATTCATGATGGATGGTGATTTATCCCTTGGCATCTGTCCAGATTTCCGTGGAGATTTGTGGCAGTTTTACCGGCTGGTCGTCGATCTAGTTTTCCCAAGGATAGTCATAGGATAGTCATAGTGGGGAGTGTGTTAAGGACTGAGACTCTATCGGAAAACTCTAGGGGAAAATCACAGGTGTTCAATGTTTTACAATTAGGTCGATCGGTTTCCTGTGTTCTTGCCTTAAATGGAGCCAATGATGAAGTCCTTAACTTATCTTAGTCGTTCTTAATCTAGTTATTCTCCTCGTTCTTCAGGAAGATGTCACTGTTTCGCAGTACATCGGGACGTTACTCCTTGTGGCCGGCACGATCCTGAACAAAGCAGTGGATGTTGAGCAGGCACATGCCGGAGAGGGGAAACAGGCATTGAAATAGAAACTTTGATTTGCTGAAGGAAAGCCTCTGGTAATTTAACATCATGTATAATATAGCTACAGAACACGGATGAACATGACCTGTGTACATATGCTTACTGTTAAGAACTGCCGATTTTCTATATGTTAAATTACCAGAGGGTTTTTGATGTTTTTGTTTCCCTGCATTCTTTTGAATCCACTGGGGAATCTAATTACAGATGATAGCTACTTTTTTTTTTCATAGCCTGATGGTGAATCCAAGGAGCATGCAGACGCAGGAAAACATTGCCATGACCAGCCCGTTCCTGACTACTTCTGACTACTTCCGCACTTGTCAAAAGCCGTACGCAGCTGATGGGAAGATACGGGAAGGTTGGGTCCAGGAGTCTCTCCAAGTGCTGTGCAAAATGACATGTCTCAAGCCAAAACTGTGTTGAATGAATATTAATACATTTATCTTAAGATTCTGCTTTTTGTTGAATGGTTGCGTCAATTTGCCACGGCCTCCAATTCCGTTTCGAATTGTGACCAGCTTCGCACGATCCAGGGAATCCAGGCGAAGTACCAAGTTTCCCGCCCCGCGGGTGGCTGAATGTTGCACGATGCAGAGCCCAGGATCTCATCCCTTTCAGATCCATTGTGCAGTGTGTTCCATCCATTTCTACAGAACACCATAATATCATCTCATCCCAAGATGAACTAGCCCTATTGATAACCTCCATATAAACCCGATAATATCGCATCCCCCGTTCTTGTTGAACAGTATCAAAATATATTTAACAGCCCTATATGTCATAAATATGTGATTTCATCTACTAAACCATGGTTAAAGTGCCTAATGTGCCAGGTTGTGTCCAGAGGCGTGGGGCGTGCGGGTAAAACTGACCCGGGGCACGAAACCCAAAGATGTTTATATAATATATATATATATATGGATATAATTCAGTGGAGATACAATGGAATATCATAGGGGTTATCCTCCGGTATTTTAACATAGCTATGGTGACTCATCAAGTTTCAGTGGCAAATAATATATTATAATATATATATACAGATAGATGTGAATGGGTGATTTTCCGTTGCTATGTTAGTTTCTTCAATGCATAGTATGTTGTGTGGTCACCCCACCAAAAATGACCAGCATGAATCGGATTCCCTAATTTTCTGGGTATATTGTTAACCGTTAACCCGTATGAAAATCGGGGGATGACCATCTCTGAATTTATCGGAAAATGGATGAAAATGGCACATGTTTTTACCATGCCACGAATTGTATCACAGAATCATCCTCTTTAGGAGGGTGCCCCAGGTTGACCTAAAGCCATGCGGATTGTTGCAATTTAAACTCTTGGAAGCCAACATATGGAAGAGGAAAAGACTCGAGAGACATATCAAAATGGCTGCAAAATGTGGATGGCTCAAAACACACCATTTCTGGAGGATTGTTTCAAGACAACTGATTGTGGAAAGCTAACCAGTTCTCAGGATTTGCTCTTTTGCATATCCAGGCTGTGAACCAACCCAATTGGTAGACCTGTAGATGGGTCACAGTAACACCATCATTTTTATTCATTTTTTGTTGCCATTGGAGATGATATCTATATCTATATCATACCTGTATATGTATATTATATATATATGTATATGTATATAGTATATCGTATATAGTATATATATATATATCAATGTGTATCCGATACACCACCTCTGGTGGCAAAAAATAGGGATGGTCTATGTTTCACAGGTTCTCCACCCCTCAGGACTCCAACACAGCAGGGGGAGGTGCTACAGTTTCCAGCCGGGGGCCTTGCTGTTGGATGTTGGATATGATGGATATTTATGAATTGCGTTTGGATATGTTCATTGGATTGGGCTATGGGAAAATCTACAGGAAACCACTTCATCAAATTCTGGGATCGTACCCAGCTACAGGCTGTTGAAGGCCGATGCTGAATGAGCTTAGAGGCAAGAAAGCATCAAACCAAAACGTTTATGTTCTTACGATCTTACAGGTACCGGTTGGAGGACATGGCAAGCAAGGACATCCTGCTGGTCATGTGCCCATGTGCCCTCAAATCCCATGGTTATCGTCCTGTTAGTCTGTAGAACATTGGAAAACAAGATGGGTCAAAATCAAAACCTTATATTGCATTTTATTGCCATATGTGGGGGAATCAACATCTACTAATCAACAATTTTATTATTTTGGGGTGCCTGGGGCACCATGGTTTTGAGTGCTTTTTGACCCATAACCACATAAATTGAGACTCCATTCGTGGAACGGGGCACTTCCAGTCATCCGGCTTCCGCAGCCGTACGTCTTAAGACGTTGCTGGTTCGGGCGAGACAAGCTGCGCGTTGCACCCATTGCAGCCATGTTGGCGGCTGCATCCATCATGCAGGAGCCTAGCTACAAGGCCCCAGATCCCCTGCGCAGAGATGAGGATGCTATGCTGCAACGATTCGAACAGGTGGACCCTGGTGGACCCCAGATGGCAGATGCCCAAGAATTCTGCTTCTATCAGGTGCCCTTGCATAAATCGAAGCAGAAATTCGTAGATTTTCATAGATGTTCCACATACTCGTAAGTGGAAACCAAGGGTGCGTGTTCTTTCAAATATTCGCAATTCAGCACCTGTTCTTTTGTCCTAAGATTTGTGTGATCCCGTCCCATGAGTCGAGGTGAGAGAAGACCTGCAACACAACTGGGCGGTACACCCTTGTCATCTGGCTTCTCCCAGATGGGGAAGTGAATCAGAATAAACCATCATTTTGAATAATATCATGAAGAAAACTATAGGATCAATCATTTCTAGGACGTATGTAGTAGGTGTTTTCTTAATGCATTCATGCCCTTATCATTTTCTGAGGTCTGAGATGGTGTGGGGTAAGTTAAGGTAAGCCCTCAGCAACAGCAACAGCCTGGTGTGAAGTCAGGATATCTATGGCAGACGTCAGAGCCTCCAAGTGGGACCAAAGACATTCAAGGAAGCCGTGGATCCTTGGTTTGGTTTAGTCATCTAGAAGGTGTAGAACTTCAAAATATGTTGGTTTCACCCACTGGCACGATCTGGCACGTAAATTGTGAATGGTGTATCATTACCCTTCGAAGAAAAATGAATGATTTACTCAATTTGTCTCGTAGAATTGCATGGCCTTGCAGTATGGATATGACCGATATGACTCTATGACTGACTCCGCATTCAAAGTTTCTTATACCGAGCTGTGGATCCAAAAATGGATAGCAATTTCAGGAGAACTTCTGGGGCACCCAGATGATAACCATCCTATCACTTCCCCAAGAGTTGGATATCATAAATCATACCCTCTGGTGCTAACAGTTAGCGAACTGGAAAATGACCATAGAAATCGTGGATTTTCCCATTAAACATGTTGATTTTCCATAGTTATGTCAACGTTTACCAGAGGGTAATTCTCAAATATATGAACATGTGGGTTTTGAAATGGAAATTGGTTGCATGCTAAGACTAGGTTCATGATATTTTCGCAGAACTGATGTTCTTTCTCAGTTCTGGCCATGTGAGAGACTCTATTTCCTCAGGCCTCCCATCAATTGGATTCAATTGAGGTGTACGAAATTTCATAAACTACAAATTGGGCACATTTGGACAAATGAATTCGGACATTAAATGTCATAAACCAAGAAACAATGATGTACCTAACCGACCTAACCATCAAGTGTCCTTATTCTTCTTGGGGTATATTAGTGCAGTTGAGAATACTAACCACTGACAATGATTCGACATATTTGGTTTAGTATTAATGAGTTCGTTGGTGTGGCCGCAGACAGGGCCAGTATTGCCACTATTTTATACTATCTTGGGTATCCACCAGAATAGCTGGGCACCTCATGACCCTTGTGGCAGTGTATCGGTTTGTCAGTTTTTCTCATTTCAGTTTGTCATGCCTGGACAGTGAGGCGTAAGCATTAATGATTATTCATGCTATCTTAATCATGATACATAAATTAGGGATGGTGACCATCAGGGCGGTCGATTTCCCCAGGGTGGTAAGCAAAACTGGCTCAGGATCAATTGTCCATGATCCATGTGTCAGAGATTCAAGAGGTGAACCTTGGAAGAAATCCTTACCGGACCTTCCCGGTTTGGGCGGGCAGATGTGACAGATGTGAGCAAAAAAGGATTAGGTAACCTCTACATGATGGAACATGCCTTTTAAATCCTTTAAATGATGAATGATCATCATGATAATGCAGACACACACATATATACATATACAATCATATATATATATATGTATATCTACATGTGCATACATAGATGCACAATAGATGCATACACACACAACCACACACACATGCATATATGAGATCTGCTCTAAAATGCCTTTAAGGAATTTTCAGATCCGAAGGCCCGAAGGACATAAATACTTGGGCAGGGGAGCATGTTAAATTTCATTTGAAGGCAGGGTCCTGTATATATGCAGTGAAATCGCTTTCCTGCAGCTTAGCACTAGATTTGCGGTAGTGTGGCGCTAGATACTTTTACATATGTATATAGATATATATATATATATATACCCAGGGCGTCAACGTTGAAGTTTAACTTCAACTTGGACAACTGGCAAGTTTTGGCTGCAAAACTTAGGCTTTGTAAATGCTAAGTTTTTGGGGATCCCTGGCTCCCCTTGCCCAACTTCATGGCTCATAGCTGGGCAACTCCTGACCAATGCGGAGGGCCTTGAGGAGGAGCAGGGCACCCCAGCTTCTGGATCTATTGGTTCCAACACCATCCAACACCTGTCCCCTGGTTCTCGCTTTTTGATGGATTCTGAGGGCTTCATGGTGAGAATGCTTACAGACCTGGCGAAGGTGCTTCCACCTCTGCCACAGGATATTGGAGTTGGTGTGGCCCAACTTCATACCAGGAGAGAATTGAGTTTGTCTGAAAAACCAATTTAGTTTATGATATCCAGAAAAATATGATCAAGCGTTATCAATTTCTTGGGGTACTTTATAAATTGGCTTTCAGACAAACTTTTTTTGGGGTATCACCGAGCCAATCCTTCAACTGATTGAAAAAAATGGTTCGGTTCGAGATTGGATGAAATCATCTTGATGTCCCATCAAGAAACATTTTTTTGTTTGGATTGTTTTTTGGGTGGCCCTTTGCAACCTTCTTGAGCCACACCTAGTGCAACCCAGTGCTAGACTTTGCTGGATGCAGTCTGGGCTTTCAAGCGATCCACATTCGATTGTAAGAGAGGTAAAATAAATCAAAAAGACACAAATACAGTATACTCGAATTACAGTTTAGGTATATAAGTAAGTGCTTGGGTTGATTGAAATATTCACATGGGTGCCAGACCACACCAGTCTCACTTGCTGCCGGGCTATCTCAGCAGAAGCCATGGCGTCCAAACCTAGTGTTCGGAAGGGTTTGTTGAAGGCTTGGGGGAAGTGCAAACTGGTGATCCCTTTTGATCAATTCATGGACCAATCATTCCCAAACAAATGCCCATGCCAGGATTTCTACGACAGCTACATGGCCAATGGATTCCGTGAATCTCGTTTCCTGGACATTGCCAAAAAGGAAGGGTTCCCAACCAACCGGATTGAGAGATGCCTTTCGACCGGGCAGGTGCCATGTTTAGTCCGATTATCCATTGTGTTTGTAACTTCGGGGGTTCATCGTTCATCTTTGGTTCCCTGACCTCCCTGTCCTATTAGTTGGCCAAGAAACGCCATGATGACTGCAGGTGCCACCGCTTGAGTTCTCCTTCGTTGAGATCACGAAGAAAGGAATGAAAGAAGAGACCGCACAGCCGGCATGTTTGTATCCTACCCAATCTGTTTTTTATTTCCAGGGAATTGTAAGTTTATGGTAGTCGCATTCTAGCTATCTAGTTTTTGTGGCGCCTCGGGCCAGGTGGAAAAAGATCTCAACACAGAGTTTCTCTTAGCATGGCTTCCTTACTTTGCTGCCGACCCACCTACCCAAAAAGAATGTGAAGTGCCCCAGATGCAAGTTCAAATTGGGGATCTTCATTGGTTCCAGGGTAGCATACGTATGTTTCACCCCCCTTTTCGCCCAAGGAAGTGCTGCAAGATGTTGCAGTTTCTTGGAAACTGGTGGATGGAGAGCCGAAGTCTTTGAAATTAGAAGACGCTCATTGTGCACTATGGTCTTAAGATGTCTTAGGGTAGATATTTGTGGGGCCTTAAAACTATATCAAATCGTCCCCCTGTTTCTGCACTGATCAGGATTGGGCTTCGACAGAAGCTGGGCTTCATCGCTGTTTGAGTTCATGGATCCTTTCCAGCTATACCAGAACACCTCTTGCTAGGAGCGGGGTTGTGGCATTCTTTGAATTCGCAATAGCATCTATTCCGTTTACAGGAGGGCTGACTCCAACATTGCGAAGCTGAAGACATTCATCGGTGGAATCTACAAGGACTGTAAAATGTCAAAAATGTCACAACATGTTCATTTGTGCAAGAATTGGAAGTACTGTAATGTCAACCCCAGATTAATACCCCATGGTTTATTCTTAATTAGGGTAGTACTCCTCCAATAATCGTAATCTAATGCTTAAACGGTACCCTTCCAATTAAACAGCCCATGGGTTTATTAATCCAGGGTTGACATGAGATGTCGTCATGCACAACAATAGTGTCCCAGTACTCTACCCCAAAACAAATATGTTTTTCATTCACAATCAAATCAGGAGCATGGAATTGAAAAGCGTACAAAGTCTATTCGAAAGCCTTCCCTACAAGATCAGCAGGTGGGCACAGGGTTGGGGTCATCTCAATTTTGGAACCGGGTCTGGTTGAAATTTCCCATCAAAACTTTCTCCGGTCTCCATCGGCCTTTTCAGTGCTGAATTTAGCCATCCAAATTCGTCCAACTACTGTCGCAAGGAGGCAAAGAAAAAGGATGCAAAAGAAGCAGAAGAGAAGAGCGCAGAGGAAGAGGAGGAGGTTATTGTTGAAGAAGAAGAAGAGGAAAGCATTGCCGAGGATGATGAATTGGTTGAAGTTGAAGATGAAAGCAGTGATGAGGGACTAAAAGCCGAGAAGTTCCAGAAGCAGGAAGACACAAAGGAAGAGGACACAGAGAAGCTAACAAACGAAATGGCATCTATGGAATTGAAGAGTGCGGTGGAGATGGAGACGGAGTCACAGGAAGCAAAGGAGAAGTCGTCCATGCAGGCAAAGCGGGATGCTGAACAAAAGCTGAAGAATGCACAGGAGTTGATCGATGCAGAGAAGAACATGAAAGCTGCGGAGTTGCAGAAGGCAGAGGAGATGAGGAAGAAGGCAGAAAAAGCGAAGAAGATTGCTGAGAAGATGGTTGAGGCTGAGGAGATGAGGAAGAAGGCAGAAGAAGCAATGGAAGCTGCTGCAGCAGAAGAAGTGAGGAAGGCAGAGGAGATGAGGAAGAAGGCAGAAGAAGCAAAGAAGCTTGCTGAGAAGATGGTTGAGGCTGAGGAGATGAGGAAGCAGGCAGAAGAAGCAAAGCGAGCAGCTGCAGCAGAAGAAGCGAGGAAGGCAAAGGAGATTAGGAAGCAGGCAGAAGAAGCAAAGCGAGCTGCGGCTGCAGAAGAAGTTAGAAAGGCAGAGGAGACGAGGAAGGAGGCAGAGAAAGCAAGGAAAGCTGCCGAGGAGATGGTTTTGGCAGAGGAGATGAGGAAGAAGGCAGAAGAAGCAAAGCAGGCTGCTGCAGAGGAGATGAGGAAGAAGGCAGAAGAAGCAAAGAAGCTTGCTGAGAAGATGGTTGAGGCTGAGGAGATGAGGAAGCAGGCAGAAGAAGCAAAGCGAGCAGCTGCAGCAGAAGAAGCGAGGAAGGCAAAGGAGATTAGGAAGCAGGCAGAAGAAGCAAAGCGAGCTGCCGCTGCAGAAGAAGTTAGAAAGGCAGAGGAGACGAGGAAGGAGGCAGAGAAAGCAAGGAAAGCTGCCGAGGAGATGGTTTTGGCAGAGGAGATGAGGAAGAAGGCAGAAAAAGAAAAGAAGGCTGCCGAGGAGATGGTTAAGGCAGAGAAGATGAGGAAGAAGGCAGAAAAAGAAAAGCAGGCTGCAGAGGAGATGAAGAAGGCAGATGAAGCAAAGCAGGCTGCAGAAGACGTGAAGAAGGAGGCAGAGGAGATGAAGAAGGCAGAAGAAGCAGAGCAGGCTGAAGAAAACGTGAAGAAGACAAACAACTGCACAGAGGCAGAGCAAGTGCTTCTGCTTAAGAAGATGTTGGAAGAGGAGAAAATGAAAACACAGGCTTTGCAAATGATGATTCAAAGGCAGAAAGATGAGGAGGAGGAAAGTCTCGAACAGGAATTGGAGGAGTTGCGCAAAGGAGCAACCGGAAGGAAGCGCGAAATGGTTGAACGGTTATTACTGTCAAGGGTGAAGGACCAGGAGCCTACCCCCGAGGCAGGCAAAACAGAAAAGGCAAAACCAGTAGCTGAATCCAAAGAAGACGATGACCAAAGCAGCGAGGAAGACATGAGCGTTCAGAGTGAAGCGGAAGAGGCAAATCAGAAGAAAAGGAAAGAAGAACAAGTTTCAAGGGGAACTTTCAAGGCACCAAATATCACCGGATTTTGCAGGTTGTAATGGGGCTTCAGCCCATGTGTGCCCACACCACGTGAAAACATGTGCCACGTCTTGTCACACCCTGCAGGACAGAAGGCCTTTGATTGCAAAAATACCGGCCCTCAAATCTGAACTTCTGCTTGGAGATGAGAATGACCATCCTGACCTTTTGAAGGACCAGTTACACTGTCATTATCTGCGAGTCACTTAAGTATGAGCTATTTCTGAAGATTTCTGAAGTAGTGGTGTAGGAACATTGCATTTTGCGCTCCTGTCTTGCATGTCCAGGAACAGGCTACGCTGCGAAGGGATGTAAAGAGAGGAGCACCTAAGGAGGAAGAGGGAGATTCGTCAAAACCAACAAAGCCACAGCCGAAACGACTGAGAAAAGCGAAGAAGCCAGAGAAATCAAAGAGAGCCGAAGAGGGTTCAAAGACTGATGATGATGAAGATGGCGCTCAGGAGTCAATGGATGAAGCGCTAGAGAGGGAAGATGCCGAGTTGAAGCAGGAAAGGGAGCTGGATGAAGAGGAAGAGGCAGATGCAGCACCAGGAGCTCGCAAACCTGTCGTCCCAATAGGAAAGCCACCCAGAAGGAAAGCAAAGAAAAGTGCAGGGGCACCAGCAAACGGTGCAAAAGGAGCTGAAGCCTTGGATGCTGATGATGAGAAGAAGCCAAAGGAAAAGAAAAGAAAGGAAGCAGAGCAGGAGCAGGCAGAAGACAAGGGACCTGATGATTTGAATGAAAAGAAGCCAGCAAAGTCAAGAAGGACAGGCACAGGCAAGGCATCAAAGGTCAAAGCTGAAACCGGAGGCAGCAAGGAAGATCAGGAAGGTCCAAAGAGATCGGAGGACTCCAGCATGTTTTTTGCAATTTTAACACTTTCGGCTTGACTTTGAAAACCAAGTTTAGAAATCAAAACCTCCAGAGATACAGTGAGAATGGACCCCTTGAGCTGCACCATTCTTTCCTTCATTCTCTTGGAGGAGCGTGCGGCCCTCGCTGCCAAACGTGAGGACTGGACTGTAAGTGTCTAGCTGTTGCTTTCTTGTCTCCTAAAACCTCCTACATCCTGCCCTTGTTGTTTTTTAGTTTCAATACGAAAAGCCAGAATGCCAAATCCCAGAATGAACCGAGGATGCCATACACAAAATTATATACAGACCAATAAATTAACTAATTAGTGATTGACAAATTAGAGATGCCAGATAAATTATGTAGATCTAAATTAGTGATTGACAAACATATAATCCATTTAACTTGAATTTGTCAATCACGATTGCCACCAATCCTTTGCGCCCTGCTCTCCTCCCCGCTGAAGGAGTTGCGTCGCTCAAACTATGAGCTGGTTCACAGAGTCCTGGCACAGGACTCGGCAAAGACCATGTATGTGGCGAATGTGCTGGACCTGGACAAATGCTCTACCGGGTCATGCACACAGTATTGTGCATTACCTCCTTTTGTCTCGACAAATTAAGTCATCAATTGAGGGTTGAGAGGGAATCAAATTTCGCAGTATTCATCGAAACTTCTCAGGTCGTGGACTGCGCATCCCCCTGAAGAGTACGTGAGTGAGGAGTTGTATCCCAAAGCCATGCCCATTTCGACACTGTCTTTCCCTTATTTGCTTGCAAAGCTCATAACTATCAATTTCAATCCCTTCATGGGCACACTTCTAAGGCTCAGCGGGTCCTTCTACGTCAAGGACCTTGACCCCAACCATTTGGAGAAAGTGAATTCAGTTTTGGGCACTGAGTTCAAACGGAATGCCCAAGAGGGCGTCACAATCGCTTGGAAGAAAAATGGTGGAGTTGATAAAGCGTTGGGGACCTAGGCTGTGAAAACAAAATTCCAAATTTTACCAATAAAATTCTTTCTCATCGCCCAGGTGGGACTACAGCCGCGCCCTTGCCCAGTGGATTGTGTGCGAGCCTGGACCTGAAGCATAGTGGAGCCCTGGCCCTGGCAGGAAGACTGTTGCAACACTGAACCATTGAAACCACACTTTTCACTTGGATTTCTGAAAAATTATCCAGTTTTGGCCAGAGAGGTCCAATGCTTCAAAAGCTGTCGTAACAGCTACAGTACTGGATGAACAGCGTCGATGTAAGCTGTCGAGACTTTAGGGGCGTTATGTCAGTTGAGATCTTTGTGACTCAACCTGGGGTTTCAGAGAAGTGATGAAAAGTGCAGTGCGCAGTTGATCAAAAGACTTGAAATGATCATGCAGCCACACATTGCAACATGAGGAATGGGTTTCTTGGTTTCTCTACTGCTATCGAATTTTCTTGTTCATTGCAGGGTGGCTCATTCCGATCAAGGCCTTGTGATAGATAGTAGTGGCAATGGCGCCCAGTTGGAGGAGAAGCACCTTAGCGCTGACACCATGCATGGCCATGATGCTGCTACACCTGGGTTGTCCACATGTCCTGTCGAAGGCCTAATTCAGTTTCCAGTACACACTTTGATGATTTTTCAACTCTGAAAGATTTACAAAACAGAAGGATTGTGGGCTGAATCTATCTTGACTTTCCTGATCTTCCCTGAGTGGATAACCTAGTTGATCTATCTGTTGTGAACTTAGTTTGGACTGTTGCGACTTCGTGGCCAAGTCCGCACACATGGAGTTTGAGCGGGTCTGGTATCCCAGTTTGTGAAGCTGTCGCAGTTCCAACTATAGTTCTTGAGAATTAAAAATGTGGATAATTTGCAGGTTCCAGTAAATACGCTAATTCTATCTAATTCCAATATTTGATTTTTGCAGGTGACAGGTTGAACTTCTCCTCGGGGATGTGGCTGATGCTCTTCTCAAAAAGCTTTTAATGGCAACATTTCTTTGATCCACTGGCTTGGCCACTCAGTCTTGCAGTTGCCATTCTCAATTCCGACATGTTGTCCTCCAACAACTGTTGCGATATCCATGGAGAAACCTCTCGCTCATCGATTGTGAGGATTTGGATGCATACGATGTCTTCGCTGGACAGAGAAGTGTGAGCAATGGTTTCAGTCAAATGCTCAACCAAGACCTGCGTTTGCTGAATCCAGTTTTAGCCTGATTTGATCTGATATGATGTTAGAATGGACTTCTTACTAAGGCTCAATGGGAATGGTGGCGTCAGATCCCTCATGAAAACAATTGACCTATGCATTTATTTTGGGTGCCAATTCAACATCTGAATTGCCTCAGTGCCATGTTGAGTCTGACCCTCTTTGAACACCTTCTTGTACTATTATTATTGTTAATTTATTGTTATATTATTATTCTTATTATATATGTGCTCTTGCGTTTCTTACTCGGCATGGGTGCCATTAAAAGAATGAATCTCCGCCCAGGGGCTACTTTGAGAAGGAGGCGAGAGGTGAGACCAACGACATATGCACTGTGTCTGGCCCCAAGTCATTTTGATTTCACTTTGGTGGTCTTACTAGAGCTATCTCACTAGCTTGAAGTTGGACAATGTTTGGTCACTGCATAGCTTAGGCAAGGATTCTTTCAAGCAGTGCTTGGTGTGTTGCGCCTCAAACCGGACTCACTTATGCATATGGGGTCACCATGCACAAGCTTCGTATGGGTAAATAAAGCTACCCACAAACGTTCTGCAACTGCTCCATACGGCGACGAGTCCAAAGACTATGTTTCACTGGGGTCACTGCCACTAGACTTCAAATGGTTTCAATTGCAAATTTTCAATGGCCAGGAACTAACATGTTTGTGAACTTAGCCATGACAATTCTTGCTTAGTGATTTCTGCGCCGAGGATTTGTTCCAGAGCACTGCTCTTAGTGGCACTTGCCACGGTGAGGGGAGCATATGTTACAATTGAGCAACCAAATTCTTCGTCTATGGGTTTTTTCCCGGACCTGGTCATGCTGGCAAGCCGTGTCAAAAAACTGCTTGGTTTTTGGAGATCCCAGTTTTTGCCAGGGGCCCAGAATTAGTATAGTGAACACTTCAAAATGGTTGGCCTTGCTATCAAGACTTGAAAACAATGCAGTTTAGTCGTGTCCAAATTCTTTCTGAGTTGGATGGCTACATGGGGATCGCCCACACCAAAGCCGAGCAGGGTCTGGGGAACCTGGCCAGTGCCTCAAAACAACTCACCAAGCTTTGCCGCACTATCCTGCGCAATTGCAAGCCAGAGTGAATGCAATGCAAAATTCAGACTATGGAGTTCATATCTTTGACAATCCATAACTGTATTGAAATATGACATAAATCTTCCATGATCTTCCACTGGGGCCAGCTTATGTGCTGAGGGGGTGGATGTCAAAGCTCCGGAAACCGTTGACAAAGCTTCATCGCTTAAAGCTCAAGGAAGCATCCAAACACTTGAAGGTTACAGTCAAGAAGAAAAAGGCTGATGGCTCTGTATCAGTGTCGATGCCTTAAATTCAAACGATCAGGTTTCACAATGCAGCGTTCACATGGGAGAAGTAATCATAATTTCAGACTGATCTGATTTTGTACTCCAAGGACCGGAGGCCCAGATCTAAAAAGAACACAAATCTATCCAGTTGGCTTTGGTTTACGATTGGCACAGCTACAGAAACAACACAAGGACAGATGTTGTTTTGAACTAACTGTAGTCTAGTATTACAATCCATTGGGCTTCCTGCCAGGATGCAAACGGGTTACGGCTGCAAGCAGCTGTGAAATCTGCTTGGCACAAACAAAAGGGGAAAAAACCCGCATTGGCCTTATGATGCCTTATGATGAGTTGTTGCATTGGCTGATTGCTGTATATATTTGTTGAATACATACATTATACCAGAATAATCCACCCCCTTGGCCCAGGTACGTGCCAAAGGAGCTTGGAAAGCTGCCAATTTGAAACAGCTCCGCAAATTTATTTCAAAGGCGAAAACCAAATATGGTGGTAAATTCGAGTAGTGGCCAAGAAGGGCCAAGGTGACCACACACCCAGGCCCGTTCCTGCCCAAGGGCCTGTGTTGCAGCCTGAATTCGCTGGCCTGCCAGCGATTTAAGCGGAAAGGTCATGCAGAATGTTCTGGTTTGGAAATCTAGGGCATACCAAACATAGTACCAACACCACTTTCAGGGTACTTGGGTAATGTTCAGCACTGCTCGCAAAAAATCCATTCAGCAACCCTCGCGTGAAGTTTGCGTGAAGTTTGCGTGAAATGGCAAGTTTTTGCGTGAACTGGCAAGTTTTAGCGTGAAGTTGCGTGAAGTGTGACCTTTCAGAAATTCACTATTTCTGATGGATTCAAACTCGGGTCTCACACCAAATTGTGGGAATCTCTGATGCAAATGTAAAAAATGTACCAAACAGCTGTGTTCACATACACTTTATCATGCCATATCATGCCATATTTTGCAATTGCACAGGTGACAAAGGGCGAAATCGAAAGAAAAACAACTTTGGTTTGCAGCCATTTGAAATTTTCCAGGGACTTTGAAAATGGACGCGGAACTAGCGGGCCGCGTTCGGGCAGCAAGGGCTCTTAGGGAGAAGCTGGTTGCTGAAGAGATCCAACGAGCTCCAACACTTACACTTGGGGAGTGCATCTTGCAAAGTTTAAAACGTTGTTCACAAATGAGGTCACTGTAATGCGGATTTTGGGGTGGCTTTCAACGCGCCAGGACACCAAAAGAAGAGCTAAACCATGTGGCTTCTGAACCAGCAGAAGGTGTATATACTGAAATCACCTGGGTTACTAGGGTTTTGTCAGATACCAACTGTAGAAACTCTTTTTGTAAAGTTTTGGATTGCAAATTATGCCATCCTACGTCTAAAAATCAATTGCATCAACTACTTTTGGATCCATCACAATTTTTGAAGGCAGCTGTTGCACTATCTACATTACCAGCTTGTGACCATAACTGAATTTGGCTACTTGAACCAATTTTTTCAAAAGCGACACCAAGTATTGCATCTTTTGCAGGTGAAAAGAAGAAGAAAGTGGTCAAGCGATTCGTGAAGAAGAATAAGAAGGTCAAAGGTGAAACGAGACCAGTCAGCACTGCTTGCCCAGGTTCAGGTAGTGATGACTGCCCAGATACCCTCCGTATCGATTCGCCCGAGAGAGTAGATGATGATCCAAAAAAACGTGAGTACTATGAAGGTGGATACTCTCAGTGGCGTGAGCATTGTGAGGACCAATGGCAGAGTTGGAACTGGCCCCCGCATGGGTGGGCACCGAGCACTTGGCAAAATGCCTATTGGGATACCAAGGACCCATACCACAAGTACAAAGAGTTTGATTGGAGTGCCCCAAAAAAAGATGATAGCACCCGTAGCACTTCACCACCTTCAGTTGCAAAGACTTTGTTGAGCAGGTCCAGCAGCTCCAGTTTGACCCAGAGTTCAAGCCAAATCAGCCTTGTTGCAGAGCAATTGCGACGCAGTTCTACGGGTGATCAGCTGTCTTTGCAGGAAAGGCTTGAGCTTGTTGCTCTGGAAGAGAAAGAAGATACACCACCGCTGGCCCAGCAGCTGGTTTCCCAAGCAAAGACCTTGTTGAGACAGGCAAAAGCTATGCAGAGTCCCAGCGCAGCAACACCAGATGATGTGATGACGAGGGCGGTAGAAAATGAAGATCCAAAGGATGAACAGAAGCAACCCGACAGCATGAAGAGCACCCAGCATGTGGCTTATCTGCAGGCCATTGAGCAATCCGAAAATATGATCCAGAAATTAAAACAAGAAAATTTTGACACCAAAGTGAAATATTGGGATGCCAAGAACAAGAAAGATATGGCAGATATGAATGTTGCAGATGCCATGCGGCAATCTAATCTTGCTATCCATGAAGCGAACCAAGAGGCTGGTGGGCCCTGTGCTAGCACATGTGACCGCATCAGCAAGTTGGGTTCGGAAGTGGTCGACAAGATTGCTCTAGCAGGGCGATACAAGCAAGAATGCAAAATGCACAGCACGCACAAGAAGGTGTTGGAGAAGCTATTTGACATGGAGCAACGAAAACTACAAAGGTTGAAGTCGGGAGAGGTGGAGACAGACGATGACGAGCAGAACTACAAGGAACTTCAGCAGTTAAAGAAAGATGCAGAGAAGGCAAAGGTCCACTATGAAGATGTTTCGATGATGAAAGCTGAAGGTGAAACACGAAAAGCTGAACAGAACATGAAAGAGAGTGAAATGTATGAGGAAGAAAGACGAAGGGCCCAAGAATTCAACGAGGAAATGATGGACCTGATGCAACAACAAGCCGATGAATATCGCGCTCGGAGGATCCAGGAATTGGCTGACAAATTGCTTGCTGAGGAGATGATGAAAGATCAAGCAGAGCAGGCTGCAGAAGACGCGAAGAAGGCAGAGGAGATGAAGAAGGCAGAGGAAGCAAAGAAGGCTGCTGAAGATGCAAAGATGGCAGAGGAGATGAAGAAGGCAGATGAAGCAACCCAGGCAGAGGAGATGAAGAAGGCAGAGGAAGCAAAGCAGGCTGCAGAAGATGCGAAGAAGGCAGATGAAGCAAAGCAGGCTGCAGAAGACGCGAAGAAGGCAGAGGAGATGAAGAAGGCAGAGGAAGCAAAGCAGGCTGCTGAGAAGATGATTGAGGCAGAGGAGATGAAGAAGACAGATGAAGCAAAGCAGGCTGCAGAAGACGCGAAGAAGGCAGAGGAGATGAAGAAGGCAGAGGAAGCAACCCAGGCTGGAGTAGACTCGGAGAAGGCAGAGGAGATGAAGAAGGCAGAGGAAGCAAAGCAGGCTGCAGAAGACGCTAGAAGGCAGAGGAGATGAGGAAGAAGGCAGAGGAAGCAAAGCAGGCTGGAGAAGACTCGGAGAAGGCAGAGGAGATGAAGAAGGCAGAGGAAGCAAAGCAGGCTGCAGAAGACGCGAAGAAGGCAGAGGAGATGAGGAAGAAGGCAGAGAAAGCAAAGCAGGCTGCTGAGAAGATGATTGAGGCAGAGGAGATGGAGAAGGCAAAGGAAGCAAAGCAGGCTGCAGAAGACGCTAAGAAGGCAGAGGAGATGAGGAAGAAGGCAGAGGAAGCAAAGCAGGCTGCTGAGAAGATGATTGAGGCAGAGGAGATGAAGAAGGCAGAGGAAGCAAAGCAGGCTGCAGAAGACGCGAAGAAGGCAGGGGAGATGAAGAAGGCAGATGAGAAAAAGAAAGCTGCAGAGGCCAAAGAGACCAATTGAACAGCTGAGCAGAGCGCAGGAGTTGCTGAAGATGGCTGAGCAGCTAAAGAAGGAGGCTGAGGATATGCAAGAGGAAGAAGACGAAGAAGGAGAAGCACAACCGGCCAGCGAAGAGGTGAAGCAGCCAGACAAGGCAAAGACTGCAGCACAAGACACACTGGCTAGCGAAGAAAATGCCACTAAAGAAAAGACAGCTGACGAGAAGGAAGAACAGAGCCAACAGGATGAATCGCAAAAGTTGATGGCCCAAGCCCAAGAATTGATGAGGAAGGCACAAGCGATGAACCAGAACACCGGTAATGATGGTGGTGGGGGCAGCAACCTGACAGAGACACCAGAAGAGGAGATGGAGCAAGCATTGAAGTTGGAGAGAAAGAGACTGGACGCTCATGCAAGGTATATGAGATATTACAGAAACATCCGCCGTTGGTGCCTGAGCTTTTGATGTGAATGCATATCTGCATTGTGTACATAATATGTGCGTGTATGTGTGTGTGTACCAAAAAAGTGCTATGCAGCATTCTGAACCCCTGCATTTTCAAGAAATTACTAGCCTAGCGCCTGCCTAGATCGTGATACGCCGATCGAACTACGCAGAATGGGGGCTGAGGCCAAAGGAAGTATCTGGGTTTGCATTGTGTGGCTTTAAAGGTAGCATGCCAGCAAACAGTTGGCATCAGCAAGTTTCGAAGTTTCGAAAATGTTTCATCTCCTTGTTCCTTATTCTGTTGGCCCATTCGCTGAGGCAAATCCCTCAACAGCATTTTGTATGATGCTTGGAATGCTTGTGGTGAAGGAAACTGGTCAGAAAGCAAGTTTTATCTCAGCGTGAGAAACCGGTTCACCAAGAAAAGAAAAGGAGTGAGGAAGTGGCTTTTGCCAAAAGAGATGGATGCCATTTTTGGCCACAATGTTGCTGAAGAAATCAGAACCCGCAAGCTCATGGTCCCTGAGCTAAAACAAAAAGAAACGCGGTTCCACCCAGAACTGCCTGATGTTGAGGCCAAGCTACACGAACAAGCTTCCATGTCTAGCAACTGATGGAATATGTTTCATGTGTCTACAGGAAATCATTTTTTTAACCGGTTTTCTTGTTCTGGCCTGGCAGGAGCACCGGCAATTCTTGACGCTGGTGGAGGATGCTGAGGAGGAGGAAAACTGTGAGGAGATTGACCGACTCTTCAAAGCAGTGGACAAAGATCAGGATGATGAAAGCGATTCTGACAGCAGCAGTGCCCCCAAGAAAAAGAAACGCAAGGCGCTGTTCTGTGTAAAGTCAGTGTCTTTGCAAGTCTTTGACACATCCATTCCAGCTATCCATATAGTTTTCCGACCACTTCCCTGGCCACCTTTCAATTTTCAGTTTGTTTTGTAGGTAGTGTGTATCATTGTGCCTGCAAGGTGGTGAAAGAATCGAAAAAGAGATTGAACAGTGATTCCAGAAAGGAATCGAAAGAAGAGAAGTCTCATGATGCTGAACCAGAAGAAGACAAGCCAGCCAAGAGCCCCGAGAAGAAGGCGAGCAAAAAGGACAAGAACAATAAGAAAGAGAAGAAGGAAAAGAAGAACAAACGTGAGGAGAATGCAAAGCCTGAGACTGAAGAAGAGAAGCAGGAGCGAGAGAAAAAGGAGGCTGCAGCGAAGTTGCAGAAGGAAGCCAAAAAGGCAGGCTAGTCAATCAATTTACTCTAGCAGTTTATGGTGGTTTATCCTCTCCGACATTTTGAGGCTGTCTCTGATGCCAGCTCGAAGATCAAATGGGCAATTGGCTTGGAACCGAACATCGCACACTTGTACAGCCCTAAGCTTTTTGCTTGGGACAATGATTTTGGACAATCTTTTTGCAACAAAAGCAACTTTTTCAATAACGCGGAGGAGTGAGAAGTTTGCAGCATCGGTGAAAGCTGATGTGGACGAAAAGAAACACGCTACTGAGGCCATTAAAAAATGTAGCAAGTGGGACTTTTTGGATAGATCAATCTATAACTTATCTATCTACCCTGCCACATGTGGAGGAAAAGCGCGGACTGCTGCAAAAGGCCTTGGACCTTGGCAAGGTGCTAGTGTGGTTGTGTCTGTGTGTGTGTGGGGTTGGAAATGTGATTGCATGTGTGGATGTGCAGTTTTTACACAACATCTGCTTGTGCTAGTGCTTGTCTGCATTTCTGTTGTGATTGTGTGGATACCCTGTTGCAGGTGCTATCTGAGCAAATCAGAGACTTGGATGCTTCTCGCAAAGAGCTTGAAATTGCCTGTGAGCCTTTGAAAAAAAGGCGAAAAAAACGAAGTAGGATTTTCACAAATGACAAAACCTGCAGTGTGACACCTAGATCCTGAGATGCAATTTCTATTTCACTTGTCGGCCGAACCAACTAATCAGTCTTGAACAAAAATCGACCAAATGTTTTACAGTTTTTCATCGGTGCATTTCGGGTGGGGTCGCATTGCAAATATGGTGTGCAGATCAGAGCGCTCGCTGGCATAGATCAGCAGGCATGTCTGTTGTGCAGTGCTTGTGAGGGTTGCAGCCACAAAGGCTGCGTGGGATCCACAGGCATCTATAGCGCATACAATACTTAGGTCTGCTTCAAACTTTCCCAGCGAGCTGCTTTCCGCAAATCATCAAACCAGCTTTGGACGAAAATCAGCGGAAACACAGTTGGAGCAGGTTTTCATGGTGCATGTAGGCACAGGGTTAACTGTTACAATCCCAACGCGCACGCAGGTGAAACTGATGCTGGTCCTTTTGAGAGGGATGTCACAGAGAAGCTGGCATCTGGTGATCCTAGGCTCGCATTTTCCTGTGTCAAAGATTTGTGGGGGCACTTGCACGAAAAATTGTTTGTAAAAAAAATTACATGTTGCTTAGATTTCTCCAAGGAAGCATCAGCTGATAGCGCAATGCGTTCTGCAAAAGCAACTTTTCTGGAAACTTGACATTTTTCAGCACAATTTTGAAATGATGTGTGTGTGTGTTTATTTAGACACGCTATGGCACATTGGATGGGAAATCAAATCAAGGAAGCAAAGGGGCACACAGGAACTTGGACAGCGAAGTTGGCCAGATATGTCCCTGGCAATTCATCCAGAGATTTCTTTCGAAATGCTGACTTGCCCTTGGCCCGCTAACAACATTTAGCAAATTCTGTCTTTTCCCACATGGTTTTGAAATTTCTCCTGAACTTGTGGGCGCATTTAGGGTTGTTGAAATTTCTCCTCAATGTGTTTTGTAGGTACCTTCAAAGATCAAACTGCCTGTGAAAAAGTCAGATGGGAGTTCTGGCGAAGAGATTTTTCCACTGCAGCTCCCTGAACATGTGCTGGAGTATTTGATTACAAAGTGCAGGATTCAAATAGATGATGCTTTGGTAGAACGCTATTGGAGACACCTTACTCGCGTTGGTGATACTTTAGCCGTGAGCAGTAAACAATTTCGGGAAGGTCTGGAAAAACCTGTGTGGGCGCTTGGCCTATATGGGGATGAAGCTTGTATGGGATTGATCAATGCACCCAAAAACCAGATCTTGGGGATCTACATGTCCATTGTCCATTTTCGACCTACAGCAACCCGTTTGTCGCGCTGGCTTCTTTTCAGCATTGAATCCGAAAAGTACCTTTCGATAGAAGCAACAATTTATCCAGTGCTGGAAAAGATCGTGGAATCTTTCAACTGGTTGACTGACGTCGGCATTGAGGGGAGACACTGTTTGGTTTCGGAGCTGAGAGGTGACCAGAAATACTTTTACCAGGTTTTCAAACACAAATCGTGGTGGAAAGACACTCAACTTGTTTGGATAGTTTTATTTTTTCTTACTCTGTAGCTGTCGTCCTTTTAAGAAACAAACTTCCAAGTTACAGCATGTGTGCAATTCAAAGTTTAGAGGCCAACTTCCGAGTTACAGCACGTGACAAAGTTTAGAAGCAAACTTCTGAGTTACAAGAAAACAAAGGATGGGATGGAGAGGACAAAAACTATACACTTGTGCACATGAACAGTAGCTGAGGCAAACAACGTGTGCTTTCGTTGCAAAGCTACTTGCAAAGTGAATAAGCCAAACAATTACTTGCTCTATGACGGCTCCTGGTCTGGCACTGTTCGTACAACCCAGGAGTTCATAGACCAAGAGCTCAGGCACAATCGGCAAATTTGCTCTTTGGCCGTGCTTCATATGTTTGCAATTTGGAAGCCGGTTTGAATGAGTGTTCACTCGAATTTAAAGTGTGTGTGCGTGTGCCTGGATGTGTGCTGCATGCCTTTTGTGCAGTCTGTCATTTCTAGATGGGAATGATTCAAAAATGAGGTACCAATAACCCCACAAAATTGTTCATATTCTTATCATGTTGGCTACTCATGCTTCAAGCCATCTATTTTCAGTGGCCATATTTTTGATCGATACCCAAACAGAACAAAGGCCCTTTGACGAGTCTACGCTTCTTCTCCGTAAATGCCATCAAAGCCTGTACTCTACACATTCTCAATTTGGGCCTTTTAGGTGTTTCAAATGGATCTGTGTTGCAACATGGCTTTAAAAGAGTGTTTTATTTTTTGCGGGGGGAGTTGGCAATATTTGTGGTTGATTCATTTGATCCAAATTTGTGATTGGTTGATGTTTAGCCCCTAAAACACCAAGGAGAATGCTTTTGGACATGCACGTGTTTGGGGATGTTACTGATGACTACAAGCCAGCGATCAACACAAGCTTTGACGATTTTTCCTCATGGTGCAAGGCACATGGAATTTCTACCTCACAGAAAAGATGGTCTATTCGATCACTTACCCGAGATGGCTATGGCTCGTATTTGAACTGTAAAGGCTTTAACGCACGCGTCATGACTGAATGGCTCCTCCACAAGGTCACCCAGGTTAACTGTGAAGTAGATCGCTCTCAATTGGTGGAAGATGAACGGGCTCCTATTTGTGAATCAGCATTGATACTCAATTTGTTTTGATTATATTTTAGGGAAACCCCCAAAGTACAATGTACAATGTTCTGGAACTATTCCATACTATTTCGCTTGGAATGGGAGCCAACTAAATTATCAACGTCACTCCCATTCCAAGGAGGGGCATCAGCCGCTACTTTGGACTGTCAGAGCAGGCCTCGCGTTTCTTGATGCCCGGCTCAATGGTCACAGCATGCAGCGGCGGAGGTTGTCTTCAAAATTAGGGCTAAGGGATATTTGGGGTTTGGGGATTGGTCACTTCTTTGACATAATTTCTCAGAATAGCATATCGGTACAATTAAAGGTCCATCAATCTTAGATTCTTCGCCCCAAGATCCTAGGACTCAATCTGAAGCTGATGACATCGAGAGGGCTGGAAAGGCATACTTGCTGGCCTATCGTCAACTCAACCATATGAGCATCAGGCTGGATTCCAGTGGTGGCTTAACTCCTGAAGTTTGAGCCCTGTGTAGTGTAGTTGTTGTTTTTCCCAATTCGGGATTTCCAAATCTATCCTAATCACTGGGGGATCCCAAAACAATACTAAAATGGTCTTTCGATGAATTGGGAGTACTCCATTTTGGAAAACCGCTGTTTGGTGGACAACCCCCTAGCCCTGACAGGTCCAGGAAACTCGCATGGGTACTTGTACCCAAGTGGCATGTGTCTTGATTGATTTCAAAACTTTTTGACAATATTTGCATGCACACATGCATGTGCAACACTGAAACTATTCTGATGTGTTTGCGTGGCTTTTCTGTTGCCCCTTGAGGTGATGTCACATGTGCTGAAGCATGACGTGCAAGCCCGACGATGCAACCCACGCTTTTACCACACTTTCTGTGATGAAGATGGCATGATGGTCTTGAAGAAATGGGCTAGAAGGGCTGATCCCAAACACCGTGAAAATGGTATTATGCGGATTGCCAGGCTTAGGATGAAGACTTTGTCTTGGCGATTGAGACATGTGAACCAAAAACGCAAGAGATAAAAAAGACTGAGTTCTCTGATGGGGGATGATGGGTACATGTGTGGTCTTCTGAAACTGTATACTTAACAAATCTTAGCGTTTGTTAATAAAACTTAGGCTTTACAGAACGTGGAAGTTTAACTTCGACATTCAACAACTGCCAAGTAAAACATCGACTTTGGAAGGCTAGGGTATATATATAATGTGTGTATGTCCGTATATTGTAACGAAATGCAAAGCAATGGGAATGCAATGCGAATTAATGCATTGCATTGCAAAGCATGCATGCACTATATGTAGGCATGGATGGATAAACAAATGCATGCATGCATAATATATTGCATGTTTGTTGTGTCAATTGTGTTGTTTAGCATTGTATAATGTTGTAGTGTAATATCATTTAACACAATTCAGTGTATAATGTAATGTAGTGTAATGTAATTTAATGTAATGTAACGCAGTGATGTAATGTAATGTAATTTAATGTGATGCAATGACAGTATTTTTGTATGCTATGCGAATCTATGTATGTAGGCAGTGCAATATACTGTGATGTATGATACCGTACTGTAATATAAAGATTGTACTTTAATGTAATGTAATGCCAAGTATGTAATGTTTGTTTTGTATGTGATTTATGTAACGCGATGCAATGCAATACAATATAATGCAATTCCATACACTGCAATACAATGTAGTGTAACATAATTTATGTGTGTAAATGTGTATGTTTGTATATACGTTTGTTTAGAACTGTGCAGCCCAATGCTTTGCTTAAAGAAGTTTTGATCCAGTCAAAATCGGATCCACCACGAGCTGGAAAGGACTCAGGGGTTAGGGCACCCCAATGGACCTGAGGAAACTGCGCTTAGATCACTTGCAAGCAGAGAACCGCTTGTTGCGGACGAAAATTAGGCATGGTTGTACTGGGACTCCCAGTGGTTTGCATCCCAGATATCCCAGTTTTTGATCGCCGGAGATCCAGTGGACTAAGTCTAAGTGGGATACACCCGCAATTTTTTGTTGGATCCAATCAATTTGGTCCCAATGTATATATATATGTGTGTGTGTGTAATTTGCAGTGCTGATTTGAGTGATGCAAATCATGTGAAATAACATGTCTTGGAAGAGGATCTTCTTTGTCACTAAGACCATTGGTTTGCGTGTCACATGCATGCGCAAGTGCATGGTAAAAGGCAACACCACAAGGTTCACTAGCTGTTGTTTCGATTTTGGTTGTAAGCACTCTTAGGCATTGACATGGATACTTGGGGGCGCATCCCACTTAGTAAATGGATGTAGATGGGTTACACCGCCAGTTAGATATGGAAGATTCTCATTTATACATGGTTTATACACCACTTACTCAGTGGGATGCACATTCTGCAGATGATCAGTGGCCCCCAGCCAGGGAGAAAGGGACGACATCGCGAACCCAAGGCCGTCGCACGCAAAAGTGTCCTGGATGCAAAGGGGCGGGCAACTCGGAGTCATTTGCACAGTAGTGGGGGTTATATAACCATCAATTCCATCAAGAATGGGAATTAGTAATAATGATTACTTATTTCATCATATTACATCATATTACATCATATTACATCATATTATTGTATATTATGCCCTATAGCTATTATTCCATATGATTCCATTTATTGATGATGACCTATCGTATGACCTATTGTAGGTGAATGATGCCAGCTATGAAAAACCTGCATCATCAACCAATGGAGCCCACTGTTTCTGGGGTCAGGTCGCCAGGTCGCCCGGTCGTAGCCACTGAATCGAGGTCAATGATTCACACAGCGTCATCCTTTGATGGCTCAGAGTTTCCCGAGGACGGTGAAGCCGCAGCGGCACATGGACACCATGGGACACCACTCCCGTGATGATTGGTGATTAAAATTACTTTACTTCGTGTGATCCCCACAATAACATTTATACATTTTGTTACTGGCAAATCTTCTGGCATTCTATCTGACATATCTTCTGGCATTCTATCTGGCATATCTTCTGGTATTCTACCTGGCGTATCTTCTGGCATATGTTCTGGCATTCTATCTGGCATATCTTCTGGCAAATCTTCTGGCATTCTATCTGGCAAACATTCTGGCACTTTATCTGGCATATCTTCTGGCCTTCTATCTGACATCTTATCTGGCATTCTATCTGGCATACCTTCTGGCATTCTATCTGGCATACCTTCTAACATTCTATCTGGCATATCTTCTGGCACTCTATCTGGCATATCTCATGGCATTTTATCTGGCATATCTTCTGGCATTCTATCTGACATTCTATCTGGCATCTCTTCTGGCATTCTATCTGACATTCTATCTGGCATCTCTTCTGGCATTCTATCTGGCCGTTGAGGTCCAGCGGTGCGCACTGAGCTCGGAAGGCCCCAGGTTGAGGTCCAGGGGTGCACACTGAGCTGGGCAGGTCCCAGGTTGAGGTCCAGCGGTGCACACTGAGCTGGGAAGGTCCCAGGTTGAGGTCCAGCGGTGCACACTGAGCTGGGAAGGTCCCAGGTTGAGGTCCAGCGGTGCACACTGAGCTGGGCAGGTCCCAGGTTGAGTCCAGCGGTGCATACTGAGCTGGGAAGGTCCCAGGTTGAGGTCCAGCAGTGCACACTCGAGAAACTGGAGGAGGAGGAGGCGGAGGAGGAGGAGGAGGCGGAGGCGGAGGAGGAGGAGGACGAGGAGGAGGACAACAGCTCTGATAAAATCTAACAACCCTCACCTGGCAGGTGGGGAAATATATAACATATATCAGTGTGCATATGTATATATACACATGTATACTTACCATAAATACAGGCATCTATAGATGCAGAAGGTTGATTTGTGGCACCCCAAAGAAAAAAACAAACACAAATCAGCTGCAGGAAGAGGAGGACTTGGCAGCACGAGCTCGCGTGAACACCACCGAGTCCGACGACGAGTCGCCCAAATCACCCAAGGACGCGTTGATTCCCACGGAAAGGCCCGACGGCATCGAAGAAATGGAATGGTATGGGATGGTAGGGTTTTCGGACTCTACATTTTTGTCTATATACTGAATGCCTTCATGATGGCATAATATGTGTTTGTTTTTTCATTGCTACCAAGATTTGACCCGGATGAATAGCTAGGTATTCATACATATCATGCATGGGGTTTTTGCATCCGTGACACCTGAGCAGCTCATGGTGCCCTCAAACCGACTCCGGTAGTGAGAGAAACGACCTCCTTACTGTAAGTTGGGCCACATACATGTGTAGGATGCGGTTAGCACAACATGGTTCTCTATGTGCAGATGCTACTCTAGAGATTACCAGAGTGTTCCCTGCGGATTCTCTGACCCCATGGGCCAGTCACCCAATCAATTAATCATTCCATTCATCACTCGATCAACCAGCCAACCGGTCCACAGACGTTTCCAGTTGGCTGCTTGAACTTGTCTGTCAGTAGAGTTCTTGGTGCCGTAATGTGGATATGGGGTCAGAATATGTTTTCACACAGCAGAATTGAATACGCAGGAATTGCATTTGGATGACGGGCATGTTTTTTTCCCGGCGATAACGTTAAATTGTCAAATACCCACCCAAAAACATCCCCAAACGAGGGTGGAATGTATTAGATTGAAACATGTGAGCGGTATTCTATGCTAAAGAGATGTAAAGAGTATAGTCTATATTGGATGCTATCGGATATTGTACACTTATTATCACTTAGTTATTTACATCTCTCTATGTCTCTCTCTACATTTTATGGTGGGTCAACCATGTTGAACCAATAATCGGGGCAACACTTCGACCCGGAAACAACGCGTGTCGATATCCAGAGGTTGATGGCCGACGATAGGCCGGGGGGGCCCTGACGGGTGGTTGACTTATTCATAGTGAATAGGAAGTTTGATACCGGTATGTTTAGGATATATTACTAGTTATAATGTCAGTGGTATTTTGTTAATGTTTAGGAAGTATAAGGTTTTGGATCCAACACTGCAACTTCCTGAGGATTGTTCATTGGAGGGTGATATTGTTGTCTATTTTATCTTGAAGATCCATTACCCCCCCGGAAAATCTACTTACCTCGACAAAAAACGGAACAAATTGGGTGATGATGGCACTGGACTACAGCTGGGTCGAAAACCACCAACCGTGATGGAGAAAGCCGTGTCGGGTTGCACTTGTGGTCAGCCAATTGTAGCAACCACATGGAGGCAATTGGGAGAATTGCAATCTTACATTACATGAGTGCACCGTGAAAGCCTGAAGAGAGGTCATTGTTGGTTAAGTCACTTTTTCAGTGTTTGGTTGTTTTTGATGTTTTTGGCAGGTCTCACCTTGTAAAAAGAGTCAACCTGAATCTTTTTACAGTAGAGGCAACCACCAGTCACAGCGGATAAATTGCATGTGCTCACCGGGATCGTCCCAGTCTCACGTGCAACGCAGTCATGGCAACAACATGACTCACGCGAAGACGGCCACAGAGAATCCAGACGCAAATTCTCGGAAAAGCAATTTGAGAGCAACTCGAATTGTGGGCGCCTTGGCCTGAAGCTGGCAAACAGTATTTGATTGGCTGGCATTTCGTTACACATCCTTGATTTTTCATGATTTATTTACTATAATTAACTATCTATAACTATACCTTTGTGATATATATATATATATATTACAGATTGCAGTATGTATTCTTTGTCCCTTTTGCAGAGTCTTCGGGAAGAGCAGTCTAGTCGACATAGGTGACTTATTTTTCTTTTATTGGGAGCTTTAGTAGAGACGCATCCAAGATAGCAAAGCTGCATGAAAGGTGCCCACCGGTTTCCATTGTTAGTTTTTCATTCTATTTCATTCTCATTTGCGATGACCGTACCAAGGACAAGTAGATAACGAGGTCGACATGGGTGCGGGCGGTACACCAAAGACTTCTTTCTTCATCAGAGAGATTTGGATGCGACACAGCATGGGCTGCCTGGTTTTGATGCCAGCGGGAGGGCCTCCAAATGAATTCCTGATGGGCATGCATGAGAAGGTATGAGAGTAAGAGATATCATGCGATTAAGGTAGCACAGATTAGCACAGCACAGCATTGCATGTTTTTACTAACTGCTGACATTTGACACGGAACGCTGAGCGGTGTCAGACTCAACACAGCATCAAAAGGTCACAAAAAATCCACATGTCAAACCCACTTTTGGAGCTTCTAGTGGTCTACTGTGGATGTCTATTGCGCTTCAATGAATTTGTGAGCTGTGATTCAGAAATTCGCCAAGTTTATTGGTGCTTTTCTGAGGCGGCTCTGCGAGGTCGCAACAGCAGGTGGGGCGCATGGAATACACACAGACATCATCAGGCATACATATATATATAATTAAATATATAATAAATATTCTTACACAGTCATGCATCACGCCATAAAATCTGCTACCCTATGGGTTTGTCTGAAAGGAGGGTACTTGTATAGTGAATCTTCCAAGTCCACTGGTTCATCATTTTTCCGTCCAATGAAATGGCCAGAACTTGTGGGCACCCCAAGTTTCAGACAAACCTATACTGTGATGGGAATTAGACCCAGCTATTACCAAGAAACCAGCTATTGGAGGCACGGACCTTCCAAGTCGATTCCATGCTTCCGGCTTCCGGGGTGGATTTGCATTTACGAGGGCCCTCTTCATTGTCCTCCTCGTCATCATCAGCATCATCATCATCATCATCATCATCACCACTGATTTGTTTTTAATAGCAGAACATATCAGAACTATTATTGGCATCAACACGTCCAGCAGCATCTTACGCAATGATATCAATGTCATTGTCAGGCTGGTAGTGGTCCATGATTGTCATGCCGCCATGCCTTCGTTTTGCAATGTCATTTTGGCGGAAGGAGATCGCCATGGCCGCCATGGTGGTATGTTTTTGTTTGAAGAAGAGGTAGCCCAGAGAAATCTTATGGTCTATATTGTGTTTCAAGTAATCCTGGAATCCTCAATAAGACAGAAATGTTTTTCATTGATCACTACTTTGGTATGTTTTTACCAACTTATTACTGTAGCAACTTATTTTCCAAGGTTTTCTACACAGCTCTTCACAAAGTCCCCCAGTTTTTCATTGCAAATTGACTTCGGTGATTTCCCAGCCAGTCATGTCAGTCATGTGCCAGGGTGGTGCCCCATAGTTGGCTAACTTGCTTTATAACTAGCTTCATCACGCTCAACTATGGATTATGGATGATTATGGTGATTACAACTATAATGCTATATAATGTTATATGCTAAATTGTATAGTGCTATATACTATATACCTAGGTGGGAAAAACAATGAACAACATACACGTTTTGATAAACTAGCTTACAACTAAGGGATACTCACCCCAACATCAAGGGCCTCCTTCAGGGCCCCGTTAGGTGGCTGCCCTGCAACGTTCGCAAACCTCGGACCGTCTCTTGGAGAAGGGGCCTATATCGGGATGTCCTTCGGTGTATTGAAGCCATGAAAGCATGGAGATTTAGTTGGATTTAACATGATTTAATCATGGAACATGGAATATGAATGCAATGTTAGTGGAATCTTCCTGCCCAATGATTGATCAATGATACTGGGAGATGTGGTATTCACTTGGATTTATAGCATATTTACTGAGATATTTGATCTTGGTGTAATGTTTGCGGAATGTTAATGACATCTTAATGGAATCTTCATGGGATATTTCCTGGGATATCAGCATATCAACCATGTATAATGGATATATTGATATACTTGGATGTGAATGGAATGTGTATTTACCCAACAATACGGAAATGTCGGCATAAATATCGGTGAATGACAGCCACGGCCGGTGGAACATGGTTTCAGATCTTGCGACTTGATCTACGCCGGGATGTCGCAATAAATACGGGATAATTACCCTCTGGTAAATTAACACCCTGAAAATAGCCAAGTTTTAATGGGAAACTAATCTTCCAATCCCTATCTGCCAGGGTCTATGTTAATTTACCAGAGGGTATTGTTTTGGGGGGGGATATATCCCAAATGGTAGATTTGATTTCACCCTTTGTATTCGGGATGTTGGGGAAAAAACCTGTAAAAGATCAGAAAAGATCTGAAACGTTGAAGGGAATTCAACAGCCCAGACATGCGCAGACCCAATAGGAAGCCTTATATTGTTAGAGTCTCTGGATTCAAAACATGCGGTGTTGCCATGTTTTGTTTTTTCTTGACTATTTTATTGTGTCCAATTCAGGAATGACATCAAACCTGAGGCAGCTGTGTCAACTCTGGTTTGAGCCAGACGATACCCACAGAAATTGAGAATGCCGGGCCTCACGAAGTGGGCAAATTCACAGCGAGTGTTTCTGAATGGTGACGGGATCCAAGTGAATGAGTGAATGAAGGATTTGGTTAGGGCCAGGGGGTTCAATTTGTGTGTCTCTTGCGTTTCCCCTGTTCCATTTTTCCCGTAGTTGAGATATGTTCCAAAATATGTTCAGTGAGATAATGATCCCCAAATGATTCATTGTTCAGGGGTTCTCAGCCTGGTGATGTTGTTTTCCAGGCTTGGAGCGAAGATCCTCCATGACATCCGAAGATGATCAGGCGGAGATGGTTGGCGCGTCAGGGGCCCCGGGGAGTGGGTAAAGACAGGACATGGGAAACCAAAAAGTGGAGGCGGATGCTGATGATGATGATGATTATTATTATTACTACTACTATCATTATTATTCATGAATCTCCTCATCGTTGACGTGGAACTCGTTTTAAGGATTTATGTATCTACTCTGGACAGGTTACTCCCGCAGGATCTTGCAGCTTTCGGTGACTCAAAATCTATGTTCATGGATGTTCATGGTATGATATGTGCCGCCCTAACCCAGTAGTAGCAGACAAATGGAGGGGAGCAACCAGTAACCCCAGGGATCAGTCAAGAAGACCGACGATATCGGACAGAACATGTTGATGTTGTGTGGCGGTGTGCACAATAGAAACAGAACATGCACAGGAATATACAATGGAGAGGGAGAGAGAGTGTTCATTAATC
>CAMXCT020003190.1:190000-340000 GCA_947184155.2 Cladocopium goreaui | reverse complement strand
GGTGGATCTTTCCATGGCGAACTGTTAAATGACCAGATGGATCCAGATGGTATAGGTCAGATTGAGAGGTAGTCAGGACATGCCAGGACAACCGTCATGATCGCTCCACGTTTGCGCAAGCTATCAGCTATATGCTAACCGCAACCCTAGTGGTTGAGCGAATGCACCTTGCAGCTTCAGCCTGGTGATGCTACACAATTTGACTGGTACTGCTCAGCAGTTTTTCCAGTTGTGGCTCACCTCGCTTGGGTATGTGCCTTATATATCCTGAAGTAGAACTTATAAATAGTAAGATAGGGGAATGCGTTTTGTTGCACAGGAGTTTCTACCCTCAAACATTTGAGCCTTAATTCACTTCAATTTCACAGTTGGCGCTATACTTAGCTGTTTTAGATAGTACTTGTTATTTCCCCTTCCAGAATTGCTTTCCGCCCCGCCAGTGTTGGGAGTGCCCACAATCTCCCCCCTGGCTCACAGTGTGACCACATTTTTACCGTTCCTGGAAACGGAGAATCCACACCATTCCACACAAAGGATGGTCTCTCTGCTTTCCACTGGCAATGGTTTCCAAGAAGCAAGGTTGCTGTACCTGGGCTTAGGATGGGTTAAGTGGTCCTTGGTGTGCCTGGACCAAATATGATTTGACGATTTTGACGGTCACTGCCTGCGGCCTGCGACCTTCAACAGTGAGTTCAGTCATGACCAGTTTGCAAGAGGAAATGCCATCATGACCCATGATAGAATATGGACTAATAAATTCTAATTAATGATTACTGTAATCATTATTAATAATATATATACATATATATGTTTATATATTGTGCAACAGAGATGTTTCTCTGAGTGTGGAAGTTGTCATCATCCATTTTCAAGATAGATATTATTGATAATATGCTGTCCATTGACCTGGAAGGTGGTTTTCATGTGTTTTGATGATGAGTCATTTTTATACCAGCCTCTTTTTCTGGGGGAGGGGGGGGCCGGGTTGAATCCACCAAGCAATATTCGTTGCATACCGCACTGCATGACTCAGGAGGGCTCTACGTGCCTTCCGGTTAACCCGCACCATGGCGGGAAGGGGGGGGGCATGCATGGCCAAACTGCATTCTGCACCTAGAAAATGCACGCAATCGTAGGCGCATAAGCAAAACCAAGGCAGCATCCTCCATTGAAGTTGATAATTTGTTAAAAACTGTTCCTAATGTTGTTAAAACAATAATAAACCATCCCCCAAATCACCATAAATAGGCGGTATAAACCATCAAAAATGGGGTGACTTATTATTGGTTTACCCACATTATTGTTTTTTAACGCCTTTGATTCAAGCAATGTACCTTTGACTTCACCATGAGGGTAGCCAGAGTATGAGGTCTGGTGCGAATCGTGAAGCTGCGCTGGTTGATGGAAGTGGTGCGGGCCGCTTGGGTCTGAAGGCCTTGGAGCTTTCAAACCAGATGGACTGGGGGTAGCTTATTTTCAGATATGCCATGATAGATATATGCAGTAAACCCAGGTACGTATATGTATAGCCTTTTTTCATCGATATATTATAGCCTACTGGGTAAATGGGTTGGAGAAATGGAGCAGTTTGGTGATACCCTTGGCTGACACTGCTGTCTACCCTTGGGGTGCGGTGTTCTTTTCTTCTCGCCTCATAGCTGATCTCTTCGAGAAGGTGATAGAGAGAGAGAGAGAGAAAGTAATAATGGGATATGTGACTATGATATTTTCATGGATATGAATGGCGTTTTTTTTTTCTCCAACAGTGATGGTATGCGACAAACTATCTTAGGGATCCAACTTAATTGCTCATATTATATATAATTAAATGGGTATACATATGTATATATATTTACACATGTATACACATGTATATATATATATATGCCGAGTAATGCATATCATCCCCCAAACCTGTTGATTATTTATTGAGATACTTATTCCGCCAGAATTAGATAAGTAATTTTGTTCAATAGATGCTTCTTTACATTTCAAAAATCATTGGGGAATTTGATGGATGCGGATAGAGTACTGCCTGGTTGATGCGATTTCTGCTTGTTTTGCTGACGGAAGGCTTTCAGGATTCTTACGGTAGTATCCTGCAAATTTCTTGGGATGTAGAGACATGTTGCGTAAATAAATTGTTGGTTGGCAATCACCAATGGGAGACCCACAATCATGAACCATTCCTACTTGATTTTATACATAATATATAGATTCGGCCCCAAATGGCTGATCACCGGGCATGGTTCATTATGACCATCGTTTATGGTCGATCCCGCATCGTTTGCCATGCAACTGTAGAATCATACGCAGCCTCATGACCGATCCAGGGAAACAGGTCTTTCAGGAGATCATATATGATTATATGACCATCAGCCATGAGTTTTCGAATGTTTCCAGTTGCTCTAAACGGTATAGACTTTGGCAATCTTCAGTTCCATGTGTGATTTCTCTGATGCTGGCCATCCATCAAACAAATCCAGCCAAGGGATTTTCAGAACCAGGATTGCTAAGCAGGTGGTTTTCTCTTTCTCCTGGGGGGTTGAAACAATCAACGAATCATTCGCAGATGAGTCAAAACCCAAAACACCACATTTTAGGGAATGAATATCAAATGCCGGCAACTTTGATTCTCGCATATTTTCACTTGGTACTAGGGTTTTGACCCGTACACCAGCATCACATACCAGGGCACCACGCACACAGCTCCTGAGGATTATCTCGACTCTGAGTACGCCAGTATCATGTGACTGGGCAGATGTGACGTTGCTGGAAAGTGATGTGTAGGACCTAACCCAGTTTGTCAGGCTGAGTTGCACAACCTTACAGGTTTCCTGTATGTCTATTTCCCTAAATCACCACAGCAATAGTTTCTTTGGACCATTTGGAGGTGTGTTTTTTTCTGGGCCTGTCGTGGAACCTGAAAAATCATCCAGCCCGGTTGTAAATCCCGGGATTTTCCTTGATTTGCTGAAGATCATTTCCCCATCTATGGGGAACCTACTAAAGCCTACGATTGGGGAACCTACTATGGTCAAATCCTACTATTTCTTGTGGTCCCCAGATTAGAAAACCTCAAAATATCTCTAGTAATCCCTGAGGTCAACGGTCATCCGATGGTTTCAGCTATTTTTTCCGGTTCGTGAATCATTATTTAATTCAGCCAGTAATTTATGAGCCATGGTCAAAAGCTGACATGTATAAAATTGTATGCCCTGGCGGATCGGATGGTCATCAATCCATTTCTGGGGATTTATATGGGATGGATGACCATAAACCACACATAAACCGTAGACATTTGTCAACCACATACCATCACCATGTTTTGACCCTAGCAAACCTATTAGCCCATTATACTCAAGGGGGATGAATCCCCATTCGCCAGCGATTCTGGGGTCACCAAGGTGCCAGAGTTTTGACCCTGCAAGAACTCAATCTCGGACAGCGGTTGTTTCCCAACGGTTTATGGATAATATGGGACAGTTTACGGTTGGCTTACCACGATAAGGTCTCATATGTTAGAACGTAGTGCATCCACGTTTGTTTTTGACATATTGAGATTTAGTTTTGAAAGCTCATTGGCCAAATTGTTGTGGATTGTCATGTGTTGCCCAGAAACTCGGCCATTACCAACCCAGTTTTTTTCGGATGTCTGGTCTGGCCGAGGTTTGAAATTTCGAAGATGATGGGACTCCTGCTGGTCATCAACCACGTGCTGGAGCCTTTCCCGGTAACATCCAGGATTCCCAGCAGTTGCGGTCATGTTACCCTCTGGTAATTTAACGTAGCTATGGAAAATGACCATTAATAGTGGATTTTCCCATTAAAAATGGTGATTTTCAATAGCTATGTTAAATTACCAGAGGGTACATGATCCGATGATCCCAAAATGGAGTGATGTCCACAATTTGGAGGTAGCATAGCTAGCGTGGTTTGTCATTGGCTTTACCTTTTGTAGATCTTGTAGGATTCACGAGGCTGTTCCATGCCGGTTCATGGCCATGGGTCGGGTGTATTCCCAATCAAACATGGCAATGGAGCGGATTTTCCATTGCCACCTTTGATTGGAGGAGATGTAGGATGATCCAGCTGGATTTTCCACTTTCAGCCTAAATCTCTTAGGGATTGCCTAAACCTTGCCGTGCAAAAGACCATTTTGGCTTTGTGATGTTTGTGGATTCAGGCATGTGTTCTTTGAAAGTCTCAAGACCATTTGCAATCACTCATGCAATCTCATTTGCTACATAGAATTTAATTACACACATATATATATATATACACATATAGTTAACACGTTGCCTTTGTATGTTTGCTTGATTGACTTTATCAAAGTCATGTTGTGAGAGAATATTGTTTTAATGACTCAGAAAAGGTATATACCTTTGGCAATCCAATAAATGCAGTGGACAGCAACCCTTTTTTAATCATCAGTTTAATCATTTGAATCGGTAAATCATCATAAATCATCCACAACTGGGCCATATTCATCCACTTGAATAGAAGACCGTTCGAATGGCCAGAACCAGAGGGTAATTCATATACCGAGAATGAATTTAGTGGTGATATGCGGAACCAGGACTTGGAACACGGGGATATCTCTAAAATGACCATGTTCATAAGATAATGATATGAACCAGTGGAATGGGTATCATTGGTTATCCAATTTTCAAACAAAGCCATATATATATATATTTACACACACACATATATATATATATACAGTAGTTTCATAAACAAATAATATATATATATGTGTGTGTGTGTGACTTGTGGATTGAAACAGCTTTTTTAGAACGGCAGTTTGAGCATCCACAGCTGGAATCTGCCCAAACCATTATCAACGGCCATTTCAGGAACCTAAATTGGAGGTACCTACCATACGTAAGGTCTATGTAAGGGCTATGTAAGGGCATATGCTCCTCCATTTTAGGTTCCTTAAAATTCCATTGGCATAAGGCCTGTGCGTGGTTTGGTTTCTCCCTCGTGAGTGTCGAGCTGGGTTGGAACACATGGTCAGCCACTGGCCTGCCTTTTTTGAACCCTGGGTGGGAAGCGGATTAGAGACACAGCAGATGGAGATGAGAACCGATATAATTTCATATTGATATACCAATATGTATATATATATTGTATATATATATATATCCATAAATAAATATGTGTGTATATGTGTTAAATATATATATACATGCATGCGTGTGTGTAGCAGCGACCTCACTGCGACCCCACTGGAATGATGGTTAGCAGGGGTAACTATTCCTTATTTCAGGTTAGTGAATTGTTTTTTAATTACCCGGGGATGATATACAGAATATACATATATACATATATATATATATGTACACATGTCATAGGGAATGTCCCAAGATACCCTCCACAAAGCATCTCAAATCCACTACGCACCACCGCCGGTTCACTTGGGCAGGTCATCCCCCCGTCTCCAACTTCACCCAGTCATGCAGGTAGATGGGCCACACACCGACGGTATGGATATGGATGTATGCCAAATGTTAGAAAGAGATAGGTGCTGGTCATGCCTAGTATTCAACCATAGGTCTTGGGCAGGCAGGAAGCAGACATCCGAACACACCAAAAAAAACTTGAATATATTACCCTCTGGTTATTTAACATAGCCACATAGCCATGGAAAATCACCATTTTTTATAGGTAAACCATCTATAAATAAATGGTCAATTTTCCATGGCTATGTTAAATAACCAGAGGGTAAACACTTTGAGGCAAACAATCTCCTCTCCTATGGCATCGACAGCCTTGAATACTCGCTCCTTGGTGATGAGCTGCGGGTGCGGTTGGTTACTGTTAAGAATCGAACCATGGTCATGTTCCCCAAAATGGCTTAGTTCCAGTTGAAGAAAGTTAGTACTTTGATGTAATTTGCCCAGGAAACTTGGAGGGTCACCCCACCTGGTATCTGGTTATAGTAACCATGGTTAATTACAACCATTTACACATGGACAGGTTTGTTAACCAGTTGCTATATAACTGGGGATGATCCTCCAAGTGAGGGTTTCATCCAGTTTTTGTTGTCCGGACTTTCTTTTCCGCACACCCAGCACTTAGCACCGGCTTGAACAGGAATTGGGCACTACACCTTTCAAGACACCAATCTTTATTAATTTGTTTGAACCAATCTGGCAATCCACATGAAACATGAATCAGTTGCTGAATTGAGAAGTGTCAAAGAAACACGCGCAAAATCCTCCAACTAGTGGTCCCCCTAGCATTGCCAGCTCATGGATCATGTTAAATTTCAATAATTCCTTGTAGGGTAGAAGAACCCCGACAAATTCAGCAACCAACCACAATTTACCATAATTTACCAATGATATCAGCATGTTTGGCGCTTAAAACACACCAACATCTTTGGGCTTTAACCTTCAATTTTTATTCATCGACGCTGTTTTGTGTTTTTTACCGCTTAGGGATTGAAAGCCCCAGGTGGATCTACGCATACCTCACTTGCCTTCACTGGAGTTTGTGCCAATTCACTCCAGCCTCAATGGAAGTTCAGCCCCTCGCGCTCGTTGAACGTTGCCACAAGGGGTGTTGTTTGAATGGTTTGGTTTGTGGGGAAGAAGATATGAGGTACAGTAACGGGCAAGAACATACAGTAACAACATCGACTCTTTTTTGGTTGTGTTGGAATTCTGTGACATCAGCTTCCCACATTATGCGTTGGAGTGTCCTCACTGTCCGAATTGAAAAATGCGTCCGTCCAATATCTAGAATCTAGAAACAATCATGTTCCCCATGTATACGCACATAAATATATACCCAATTTCTGAACAAACCATGCAATGAACTAAAAAAACAGGATGTATACACCCATTCTTGGGGGTGCATCGGGCTTGAGAATGACTATTGGGTTGTGCCTTTTTTGCATTGTGCTTGCCTAGGATCTCCCTTTATGTTTACCTCCAAGAGGCAGTAGCGGTCAATAGAGCAGGATGCTGTATCAAACTTAGCGCTGCCAGGCTGTTTGTCAATATACACAGGTGGTTCGGTTTCCTCCAACGCTAGCCCGTTGAAGCAACCCTTGAAGGACGCTGGTTCTGGTTGTCCAAATAAAGTTGGGGGGGCAAAAATAATCTACCGTAGAATGATGTAGAACCTATCATCATCCATTATCTATGCTTTCATTATTGTTTATCATAATTTCCACACCCTAAAGAACCATTTGGAGGTATATATAACCATGATATTTGTGACCCATGTTGGGACTTTCCCTTTTCAGTGGTCTTGGATGGTCTTGGCCATCAGCCGTGACAACTGCCCTGAACCGAAGGCCGGCCAACCCCTTGGAGCGGGGCTTTGCTGCGTTAACTGTGCTCTTCGCCCTCATTGCTCCCTGGTGTCACGGGAGTGCGGCGCGCAAGAAAAATCATCATTTTGGGACCAGTCATTGGATGGGTATGTGTGGGGGCATAGAATAATTACCATGGTACTTGGGTTTGTCCAAGAATTGCGTATGCCCCAAAATGCACCTTTAATTCAACCATAGGATTTTCAGAAAGGCACTAATCTTGCTACAAGTATACAATATGTATACCATATAAACTGCAGTCTTCAAGTAGATACTGATGTCTCAAGAGCTCCTTGTGATGTAGGCAACATATGGCAACATGGATCTTACATATGCCATAGCCATATGCTGTATCAACACACCCAAGGTGTATATGTTTAGAATGTCACTGTCACTGGTATATACATATATATATATATATGCATTGATGAACTTGCATTTTCCTTGTTAGTACTACTGTATGCATCTATGATGTGGGTGGTACATAAGTAGCGCATGCCAATATGTATACACATTTCCCACATGTAAATTGCATATGCGATGGAACATATTCCAGGATTTAATGCAATAAAGACTCTTTGCTTGCAACTGAAATTAATCATAAGAGATGGCAAATGGCAGGGCAACTCCAACTTACTCTTTCTCCAAATAAATATTTTTCCCCGCATATTTCACAGTAATTTGCTATGCCACTGCACATCTAATGCAGGTAACCGATCACCATAATTATTTGGTTGTGCTTTTATGACAGGATGAGTAACACCCAAAAAGCGTTAAGAAACACAACACCTTGGATTACGATTCGTAGCTCCCAGAATGCATCTGGAAAGGGCTCCCTTCTCCAACCGATCAAAACTCACTCCTGTCCTTAGTTCTTTGATCTATATAGTGTACGAACAAATTCATGTGTTTGTGCTTTAGTGGACGAATAGTTTCAACCAGTATGCAAGCGCGTTGTCACAAGTGTGCACTATATCTATATATATACAGTAGAAATGGCAGCTCCAAACATGCACTGATATCCAAAGGATTCCTTGTGACATTTTTTTGCAGATGCCGTAGCCATTTGCTGTGTCAACACATCCAAGCTGCATATGCACTTAGAACACAACTATTTTCTATATACAAACACGTTTTCTTATATAGTACATACAGTTATGAAATGGGTGGCATATAAGTCACCCATGCCCTTACAGACACAAGTTTTGTGCATTTGTTCTGCATATGCAGTGGGATTCTTCCAGGTTTTATTGCAGTAACAACTCTTTTCTCAGAATATTTGTTGATCACAAGAGTTGGCAAATTCCAAGGGCACTTCCATTTCCCCCTTGCTTCAGAAAGGTGCTTGTTCCTGCATATTCCATGGTAATTCGATGTATCTTGCTGTGTCACTGCAGATATAACGGCAGACATTTTAGTACCATAAATGTACCCATGACTTTGGGTAAAACTTAAACTATGTCAGTATAAGTTCATCATTATAACCAGAAGGGAAAAAACAAGTGAAAGAAACACTTAAGCAACTTTTCCAAACAATTGTATCTATAGAATGGCTGCCTTGCTTGGGCATTGATGCAGCAAGTTACCATGAAGTATGCAAAAAAATATTGCACTTACTTGAGCAGAGACAGTAAATTGGAATTTGCACTTCCATTTGCTATAAGAGTTCCACTGGAACTGTCGTGTCAAGCAAAAGGCGACCTGGCAGTCCAATCTCAAAGACCACCAATGCAAATACAAAGTGCTATGTGTATGTATATATATATACACCATTTTTGCAATAGCTGTATACCTAAGTAGTACCTATAGAGTAATATATACATGAAATACCAACTGACACAATGACTATCTATGTTTCAAGACGTTATTGGGCAAAGAACTCTTGGCATTCATATACTAAGACCACCTATCAAAAACCAATGGAGCTACAAAAAGCAAGCGGCCAAGAATAGAGCTAAGGATTAACACACCAAAAACAGTACATCCCCCAAGAACTTTGATCTTTCATATGATCAAAGATGTATTTTTTTTTAAAAAAAATAAAATATTCCAAAAAAGGCTAAAGACCACGTATTTTTGGGGACCTGGTGGCTTTACACTCTCACAATTTTAGGGGCGCATCATTTTCAGAAAACACCAGATGTTGCCAACGGAAATGGCAAGTGGCTGGGAGCAACACCTAGATGATGTTCCCCTCAATATTCAAACATATGTAATATTAGGATATCCTTTTATAGAATCTTGTTTTTTTTCATTTGTGCATGTTGTCCTCTTATTGGGTAATTATTTTTGTATATAGTGCATTGGCTATATATCTATATCTACATAACTATACATATGATATGTGTATATATATATACATACACCCCTTTTATGGTGGTTAAACCATGTTAATTCCAAAGTTTGGATGCTAACCCCCCCATTCCCCCCTATTTAAATGCTAGGGAGATGGGATGTGATTATTTAGCATGATGTCTTACCAAAGTGTTTCGAGCTATTTAAACTTTGATTTTGATCAACATTGGCATTTGTGCCCATTACCGATTGTTATTTTTACTTTTTTGTTTGCGTTGTGCTGGCTCACCGCAGCCATCAACGATTTCAGAATGGGCGCCGTTGGTTTTCGCAGTCGGCATTTCTTGATATATGAAATGTACAGTACATATACAGTTGACCGTGTATATATATACACATATTATATATATATACCATACATGTACACGCACATAATATATATATAATACAGCATGCATATAACATTTTTGCACATGTGCAAATGTAATACATATATATTTGCATTTGCATATATATATATACATATATATATACACACGTACATATGCACGTGTATCTATTAGCAACATTGCTGCGTTTGCATTTATAGCTATACATATAATTATATATATTATGTGCAGGCATGTGCTTACATGGCGGTGAGTAGCAACGTTATTAGTATGTGACCCATGGGTGGCATACCCTCAGCATTTGGTCAACTTGCCGCATCCAGGTATTCTCCTACATCGCAACCTGGCCGGAAAAGCCACCATTTTGATTCGATGATTTTCCCTTTGCGATGCCCATTCTATGTCATTTATATATATATAGGAGATTTAACAGCCAGGTTTGACTGCCGGAGGGTAAATGGAGGTTGCTGATTTCAGATCAGGCTATGGATTTGTGTTGACTTGCTCCATCTCCAAGGTCGGAAGCATCACAGGATCCCTGACCCAGCTTCGCATGATGCAGCCTGGTGGCAGATGTCCTCCTCTATGGGCTTGTGAGCGCATGGTCCATTTGCAAAACCAAACATATTGTCAAGGTCAAAAAGACATCATCATCGTCGTCGTCGTCATCATCATCGTCATCGTCGTCGTCCTCATCATCATCATCATCATCATCATCATCATAATCATAATCATCACCATCATCATCACCATCATCATCACCATTATCAAATTCACCAACCTTGGCGTAAGATGGTTTCGGCTGAGGCTGGAGAAAATTATTGGAGAATCACTGGAATTCGGAGACTTTTCCATATGGCGTAGGGCCTACAAAGTGGATGGTTTTGGTTTACAGCACTTGCAAGTAACTTGTAACCTAGTTGTAAGGTAGTTGCAACCCTAGTGTATCTAAGCTAAGTAAGCTAAGTTTTTATCTTATTTTACGGTAGTTGTTAGTTACCAAAGATAAACTAGATGGTAAGTTGTTTTAAGTCTTTTTTTGAGTTAACAAAAAAACAACTTAAATAACTTATAAGTAACTTAGGAAACTTAACTTTTGGGGATTTTAAAAACTATTATTTTTTGTGTTGGAATAAAAACATATAAACAACAAGGTTTGGGTTGGAAACGAATTAAAATCATATTTGTTTGTTTTTGATATTTTTGTCGGAAGGCGGCTCTATGAGAAGCCTATCGGGAAAAGTTTTGTGATGCTGAGTCTTTTTGTTGATATGTTATCTTCTTCTCGTTTGGACAACAGGATGGATACGAAGTAAAAAGCGTTTGGGCTCTTGGAAAGATCATGAGGCCACAGCCCCTGTGAGGTGTGTATAAAGCCTTTTTAATAGAATTGGAGGTTATGGCGGTCCATTGGACCGCCTGTACATCAAGGGTATTTATACATTTTTGGGGCTACATCAAGAAACACAAAGCAGCTGCACATGTTTTCCAACATGTTGGCGGTCCATTGGACCGCCTTTAGGACGGAATGATGTTTTAGTGGAAGTGGAAATGTTTAAAATGGATGATTATATTTGTTTCATGTTCAGTTTTGGTTCAGCATATCATATTTTTCAAAAAAACACAAAATACAAAACACATGTTTACACATGTTTACACATTTTTACGTGTAAGTGATTTTTTTTTGGGTTTACACATGTGTAAGTGGATTTTTTGGGGTTTACACATGTGTAAGTGGATTTTTTTTGGTTTACACATGTGTAAGTGGATTTTTTTTTGACTTACACATTCTTACACATCCTTACACATCCATACACATCCATACGCATTCAGGTATATTGTAGTCTTTTGGTTCATGCTTTCGTACAATGACATCATATGATATGCTTAATTTAAATGCTTCAAAATGACTGCGGCCCAATGGACCGCATATATTCTTGCATTTCTTGCAATGAACTTACGCGTGATAAGCATGTCTATTGATTCAAAAGTGCGGCCCACTGGATCGCATACCTATAATTCTCTGGTCAATGAAAAACATATTGTTGTGAGTTGTGATTTATGTTTCATCAAGGGAAGTAGCGGCTACCGACAACTCCTGTTCAGAACCATGAACCATGAAACCAAACCGAATTTAAATAGCACATCGCAGGCCTTTGGTCATCAGTGGATGTTCTATCCTGCGGCCCTTTGGGCAGCAACTCTCTCATTTTATTTGTTTCCAAATTAAGATTGTCCAACCCAAAGTTTAAAATAGTTTAAAAACATCATCAAATTTTCAAGTGCAGCAAATAAGTTCGAAGAAAACTTACGAAACAAAGGTTTCTTCAACACAAAAAATAAACATGCAAAACGCAATGATGAAGAAAACACTGCTAAAATACATTTCTTTTCATGTTCAAAATAACTTAAAATAAAATAACTCTAAAAAAACTTGCAAATTACTTATATTTAACTTATGTTACTTAGAGCTACAATTAAACAGTTAAGTTTCCTAAGTTAACTTGTAAGTTGTGTAAGTAAGTCAAGTGCCATAAGTAATTTAAATGTATTCTATTCTATCTCAAAACCATCCACTAAGTAGGGATATCTTTGGATATTCAAAATTATTGGAAAATAAAGGCCCCCACTTCAAACTGACTTCGGCGGAGGTCCGAGACCATCACCCGCGAGACCTTGAAGCTGCGGCGCTTCCTACGCCGCAATGCGGTGCCCATTGGCTTGCCCAGGAGCCCAGCGGGGAGTTCAGCTGGAAAGGCGCAAAAAAATGTGGATGTTTTGTCAACCGAAACATGTTAGGTTGATTTATGCTGGTTTAATGGCCGAAGAAGTCTAAAAATTGAGATTGAAGCAACAGAAACGTGAATGTGACATGACATGAGCCGTACAGCAGTTTCCAGGGTGTTTACCATGGGAGTAAACATGGTCGGACCGGTGTTTCGAGCATTGGCAGTGGATTCAACCTGATACATCCCAAGCCTCAGGGGTTCATCGCCGCCGCAAATTGGATTGTAAAATGCCATGGTTTCCCATAGGTGGTGATATGTGGTGACGATGTTCCACCCAAATCACTTCAATGACCCTTTGAGTTAACAAAGAAAACATGTAGTTGCCTAAAATACTGCTCAGCTAAGATAATGTGAATCAAAATGGGCATTGTTTGCAGGTGCCAAAAAAAAGCCAGCCCTCAGGTCCTTGCGAATCCGCCGCTTTGTGGAGTTTGAACTCAAGCGGCGGCAGCAGCCTCCCCGGCTTGTTTTTTTTGTCGACGGATGCACAGCCATATTGCCAAAAAAAAGGAGGATTGAGCCCCAAAGAAATGGTGAGGAACATTGAAACATGATGGGTTTATCCCCGAATTTCATGCGGAACATGATGATCAACCGTGGCGTGGGATGGAAGGGACTCCATGTTGTGAGGCGACACAAGTTTCTGATAGTTGCCTATATACATATATTATGTAATGATCACACACATATATAGATAGATCGAAAGATGTAGATAGATCGATAGATTGATAGGTTCATAAATGATTGATCGATAGATCGATAGATCAGAAACATTTTGAGATAAATGGATAGATGGATGGACGGATGGATAGATAGATAGATAGACAGATAGATAGATAGATAGAGATGGATAGATAAATAAATAGATAAATAGATAGAGATAGAGATAGAGATAGAGAAAGACAGATAGATAGATAGATAGATAGAGGTGGATAGATAAATAGATAGATAAATAGATAGATAAATAGATAGATAAATAGATAGGTAGATAGGTAGATACAGATAGAGATAGATAGATAGATAGAGAGCGAGATAGAGCAATAGATAGATAGATAGATAGATAAATAGATAGATAGATAGATTAGATTAGATTAGATTAGATAGATTAGATAGATTAGATAGATTAGATAGATTAGATAGATTAGATAGATTAGATAGATTAGATAGATACAGAGAGATAGATAGAGAGAGAGAGAGATAGATAGGTATATAGATAGATAGATCGATAGATAGATAGATAGATCGATCGATAGATAGATAGATAGGTAGATAAATAGATAGATACATAGATAGATATATAGATATAGAGATAGAGATCGATAGAGATAGATAGAGATATATAGAGATAGATAGAGATATATAGAGATAGGTAGAGATAGATAGAGAAAGATAGAGATAGATAGAGATAGATAGATAGATAGATAGGTAGATAGGTAGATAGATAGATAGATAGAGATGGATAGATAAATATATAGATAAATAGATAGGTAGATAGGTAGATAGAGATAGAGATAGATAGATAGATAGAGAGAGATAGAGCAATAGATAGATAGATAGATAGAGATAGATGGAGATAAATGGATAGATAGATAGACAGATAGATAGACAAACATATAGATCGATAGATAGAGATTTATATATATATACAAAGACAGATAGATAGATAGATAGATAGATAGATAGATAGATATATAGATAGATGGAATGATATATAGACAGCTAGATAGACAGATAGATAGATAGACAGATAGATAGATAGATACATGGATAGATAGATAGATGGATAGATAGATAGATAGACAGATATATAGACAGACAGGTAGATAGAGAGATAGATGGATCGATAGATGGATGGAAAGATTGATAGATAGATTTGATATGATGTATAGGTATATTGACATATAGATTCATAGATATATATATATAGATATAGGCATTCTCATGTGTATATACATATACATACGTGCGTAAACATATATACAACCGCTATGAATAAAGCCCCGGATGTGGCTATGCCAGGCCTGTGAATCAACAGAGCGTGGGTTGCCTTGCAGAGACTTGGCAGCGTTGGAGCGGAGCTGTGTCGGCACCGTTCAAATCTGTTGGTTTAACGGTGAAATAGTGGGGATATAACGGGGATAATGGATGAAACTATATGTTGGTTGATGATGATATGGGATAATAGTGGTTCATAATATAGTTCATACTGGTGAATCATGGTTAATATGGAGGTTTCCTAAGTCATTGGGGTACCCCCAAATCATCCATTTTGATTAATAGGATTTTCCATTATAAACCATCCATTTTGGGGTATCCCCATTTATGTAAACATCCTTACGTGTGATTTATGCACTTATATCATTGTCTGACATAAAGCCCGGTTCATCCCAGTTCTATCTAACCATAAACTATGTTGCTTGAGTTTTGGGACTATTTTTGTTTGGGCAGCAAAAACCGATATGATCATCGTTTAAGGTTTATACTTCTTTGACAATTTCATAGGGCAATGGAAAGTCTCGTGCGTGTGCATTCCAACAGATTAGTCTCACATAAGTATGCATGTATATATACGTGTAAATATATATATATATACATACATACAATGGTATACATATACATCATATATATATATTCATAACAATAACAATAACACTTATATATTTGATTGTATATATATATGTGTGTGATATACATACTGAGTATGTCTAGAAGATCTGTGCAAAAAAAAATCTGTGTGTCCAGGTGCTGTCAGAGCAACTGCAGACTGAGCTCAGTCACGACCTCAGTGGATCCTGGAGACTTGGGGGTTTGATCATGGGTTAATGGTGGTTTAATGGTTGTTTTTCATGGGGTTTAACCAACAAACAAAGAAGGTTTTACTGTAATATCTGTAATGGAACATGCCCTCTGGTTATGACTAACATAGCCATGGTATAGATGGCCCATAGAAATAGATGGTTTACCGAGCTTGAAAATGGTGGGTCTTTCCATGGCGAACTGTTAGTCATAACCAGGGGGTACTATATATGTATAGAACATACGATATACCCTCTGGTAAATTAACAGTTCGACCCTGAAAATGACAAATTTTTAGTGGAAACTAATCTTCCAACTCCGATGACTTGCAGGGTCTATGTTAATTTACCAGAGAGTATATTGATGTAGATTTCTAATTAATCTATATAGACTACAGATCTATATATATATATATAAATAGATGTTAGAACAATCTATATTATAACGTATAGAACATATAATCTCCGTATATAGATTAGGTAGTACATAAGATTAGATTTGTACAAATATATATATATATATATATATTAGGTTACACTAGATAAAATAGATTTGGACTTAGATATGCAGTCAATGATTTTTATGTGGGAGACGCGAGCACAGCTGGGATACAATCGAGAGAGAGAAAGAGAGAGAGCTGGAATTCTGCCGACGCAATCCCAGTTGTTTTGGTGGATTCGGTCGGTGGATGCCTGGACATATTTGCTGTGGGTCGATGAATACCCTCAGGCAATTTAACGTAACTATCCAAAATCATGATTTTTAGATATGTCTTCAACAGGTAAATCATCATGAATCATCTATACACGCGCCATGTTCACATAGTAGTTATTGGTTACCAGAACTCTTATCCATCTATCAAGCCTGGCTCCGGAGGTTTTGCCTTGGTTCAACCAACGCGCCTTGGATGGATTTTTTCCGGGCCACCTTGGGGAGGATGTTCCAACATATTTCAAATGCTCGACTTGTCACTAGGATTCGCTAGTTATATCAGTTATATCTAGTTGTGCATATTTATGTCCATAGTTAATTTTCATCTCAACATCTCAAAAAACAGCTGACGCCGAACAACTTCTCTCAAAAAACGCCGGGCACCTGTTTTCCCACGGCACAAATGGGGCTCCGGGCGGCTGAAATGGGGCTCGGTCCAAGGCTCAATACCCACGCCCTTTTCGAAGCCCTGGTGAAGAGCAATGGTGGCAGCCTCTTGATGGAAAAAGCCAGCCAGGCTCACCAGCAGTTGGAGTTTTGTCCTTGGGTATGATCCAGAAATATTTGGGTTTGTCTGAAAATAGGGTATATTCCCCATTAACCATTGGGTGTAGGGGTACACTATTTTCAGACACACCCATATACAAATAATAGACAATTGAAACCACATAAGTTGGATTAAGTTGGGATATAACTTGATAATACTTGATATAACCCCTGTACCTATCTATAACTGTGATTACATACTGGCATCTTATGGTATTTTCTATCTTTGTTAATGGGACTACTTGCCCGAGCCATTCAGATCCAAGTTGCACGTTGTCCAAGCTCCCAAGTCTGTGTTTTGGCCTCTTGTTGCATCAAAGTTAGGGATACACACACACCCACACGCACACGCATATATATATAAATATGTATATAGATATATACATACATAGTTGGTGCGAGCTACCGTAAAATCTGAAAGTTGTTTTACTGTTTCTCTTGTTTCCACTTATAGTTTCGGCTGCAACTTCCTGCTTGTTTTGACATTTTTGACATGTTGACTCCTGCGCAGACCTTCGAGAAGAAAACTTTGGCACTGGATGATTGGGAGACTCGCCCGCAGCATAGTTCCACATGTGCCAGCTGAGCACACGGGTTTTTGCGGTTCAGATTTGCCCTTTGGCAATCAAACATGGCAACAGAAAATCTCCCATTTATAGTTGATTTTCCCAGCTGTAAGCCTCCATTTGCAAGGGGTTTTCCAATGCCACGTTTGATTACCGGAAGGTATTCTTGGAAATGATGAAGTGGACTTTTTGGGGACAACCACATCGGGGACGACCACATCGGGGACGACCACATCGGGGACGACCACATCGGGGACAACCACTTCTAGTGATAGCTTCATTTTGTTCAATCAAGTTGTTCCTTCCATTCATAGTTGGACTAACCATGGCTACCCTCAATGGATTGGTTAAAGGGAAAATCTACAGGAAACCATAGATTTTCCCATGAAATATGGGGTTTTCCTGTAAATTTGCCTTAAACCAATCCATGGCTCGGCTCACCCCGCCTTCCAGCCACGAATCCTTCGAGGAATTCTTGCCCTACACACCCGCCACGGCCATGCGCTTCCTCCTCGCAGGGCAGTCCCTAGTCTCAATGGTCTTCTGACGGTGGCCTTGAGCAAGAAATAAATGGTATGTTGCAAGATTTGTCCGCATGGAGGGCGCGAAAAAAGGTTAACACATATTAAAACAAAAATCGCATCACAAAACACAGTTGTCATGCCTTGGCAACCCACATTGAACATGTATCTAAATTCTATTTGCTGATGCAAGAAATATCCTTCTAGAATCGTGTGAAATGATTTGGTTACCGTTTAGCGGGTTACGAAATATCTACATACAGTATGTATATTCACACACACACACGCAAATATACATATACATATACATACATGTACATACACATACAATATACATACACATACAATATACATACACAGATAATATACATGCAATATACATACGTACGTACGTACGTACGTACGTACGTACATACATACATACATGCTGAAATTGAATAGAAGTTCAAACAATCAATAGTTGAAAATTGTTGTGATTTGTTTGCAAGTATCTATGAATCTATGCTCTATCATATTCTAAAATGGCTCCAGGCTGACCAGCGGCTGATGCCATGCCACACAGGCTGCGCTACGTGCGAACCATTGACAATGGCGACCTAGATCCTTTCACGGATGAGGCTCAGACGCAGGTCTTGGTGTAGTTGAGAGAAAAGCTACATGTACCCGGTTTCTTGGGGATTACTATATCGAAATGTATAGAAGTATAAGAACATGATTGTTCCCTGGTTGATGGGGATATACTCTTTTTTTTTTTTGTGGACTATGATTACAAGAACATATAACAATGTAACACAATGTATATGTAAGAAATGGACTAGTTACTCAGTTTTTGATGGGATGGGATAGGTTCGTATGTTTGTTCAACTGGCAGCCACTCGTCCCTTGGACAGCGTGTTGCTTCAACCAGCCAATCTGGGATGATTGTTCCTCATTCTGTAGGTTCAAATGTTATACTCATAATACCAACCGGTCAACATTCCTATTTTGTGCTAATGTGTTTGCGATATTTTGCGATTACATCCGTTTTTGAAGATCAGGTGATCGAGACTAGCCTGGCCTTGTAATAACATAGTTAAATCATGTTAAAACAATTTATATAAAAGATGTTTAGAAGTCGACTTTCCGACGTACTGAGCAATTATAGTAAGGGATCTGAGGGTAAATGGATGCAAATGGCACACTATGTAATTCTGTCCCCAGAAGTGCACCTCTCAGCTCTGCCCAGGAATCGATCATAGATCCAGGAGAAAGGGACAGGGCTGCCGGGCTGGGCACCTTCATGCGTTGAAGGTAATGAATGCTGTCCAGAGCATTGCCCAAATCGTCGTGTGTATATATATATGTATATACGTATATATATATATATATACAATTACAGATAGATAGGTAATGATTACTACATCTCATCATATATATATATATAGATAAATAGTTATGTACACATTAATACGTACATGTGTATTTATTATTTATTATATATATATATATATATAATTAAATTAATAATAATAACAATAAAAATAATTATTGTTATATATATATATATATTCTCTCTCTCTCTGTGTGTGTATGTTGAGTTCATAGAAGTTGTTTGGCAAGGGATGGCAGTGAAATGCGACACAACGCCACGCTTGTCGCAGGGTAAACTTAAGCACCGATGATCTGGGCAAATTACCATGGGCTGCAACGAAAATACAAGCGCTCGGGTTAAGTCGCGGAAAGCAGGGCACCAATATAGTTATATGATTCCTGCCAATAGGACTTGCTAGGGAATAAAGTTTATTTTAACAGATATTTTAACTTGTATCCTTCAAATCATGATTATATACTGTGCGCAATGCTTCTGCCCACTTTAAGCTGCGTCGCTGGAGATGAAACATGCTCTGCCATGGGGATGTTGTGGCTTTGCCCGCCTGATGACTTAAGTACGGCGCTTGTAATTTGTAGCTATTTTGAATACACATATTAATGCATACAGTTTATGGCCAAGTGAAACATGTGGATATATGAACTGATATATAATTTTTAAAGACTATTATGTCAATGTTCACTCAAGATGGTTCCCCTTTCCAGGCCGGCAGTGGATTTCCGAAGCAGTGATGTGGGTTGCCGACTGGGACATTTGGCGAAGCGGTGTCGCGCATGAGGGGGATGTTGAAATCAATCCATCCCCATATTTCCCCGAAACAAGTGATTTATACAATTATTTACCCTCTGGTAATTTAACGTAGCTATTGAAAATGGTGATTTATAGTGGATTTTCCCATTGAAAATGGTGATTTTCCATAGCTATGTTAGTTTACCAGAGGGTATGTCATGTTATTGTGTATGATGTCTATATTATCATGATGAGATAGTTGGCAATCATTGATAGTGGTATATACTTATATAAAATCATATAATGTACTCCTGCCGGGAGGATCCGTTCCAGCCCTGTCAACACATATGTACAAGATACCCTTTGGATCCCCTTGGTTTGGTACCGTATCGAAACATGGTCATGGAAAATCCATGGAGGTACCCATTTCAACCAGAACATAATCTATAAGTCTATAAATTAAGTAAATTTGATTGAATTGGTGGTTCTGCTTTGCATGGTTGGATTATCAGTGATTTAGTTGCATCACTTTATGGGAACTTGTGGTATCGTTCTCTGGTTCATGTCTTCTTTATTTGAGTTGGTTTACCAGGGCCGTCCTGCTTCCCCGCTTCAGCCTGGCGTCCAAGGAGTATGTGGGGGAACTGTCTGCCACCATCGAATCTCACTTGCTCCTGATTTCTCCCAAGTGCATCCTGTTCTTTGGCAAAGGGAATGAATTGGAGAGGTTGGGAACCTGCATGTCATGCATTGTCGTGGCTCAAAACCTTGGCTTTGCGAAATTCTCCGGAATCAGCGTTGCTGATCCTGATAGTCCCCTTGTGGCCACCCCGTCCCCGTGGTCATTGTGCTATCCCCAACTCCAACTCGTTGTGGCGCCGCGAGAGTCTCAGGTCCCTGATTGATGCGTTCCTTGGCAGAATTTGTGCTATGGCATATGGGTCAAAAATCAAAAGCACAAATGCTGAACACATAGGACATCATAGGACTATATAAGTCATTATAAGTCTATATAATAAGTATAAGAGTAGCTGGCAAATGGATATGCATTCCCACAAATATCGTACATCGTGAGATAGGTTCTTGAGCCATACCCACATTCTATCCAGTCTCTATGCGGTGGTTAGCTTCTGAGACTGGAACACATGTTGATACAACAAACTGTGCCCATTGAATTCTTCTCGGCTGCTAGTCGTTTGGCCGCTGCCACGTCATGACAGCCCTCCAAGCTTGAAGCAATTTGGAGATTAGCTTCCAACTTGCAAAAGGGACTTGTTACCTCTGTCTGACGTTGGGTCATGCTTGACACAGGCCGTCCAGACTTCTGAGATACTGTAAGTTAAGATACATTTTGCACAACCACAATCGTGGCGTTTATTCAAGTGCCAACCTAATGCCAAGTAAACATACACATATTGGTTCGATTTGGTCAAGACCGGGGGTGGTGCCATGTGGTGCCCATGCTGCAACCATCCTGTGCTGTTTCTTACAACACACTAGCCTTTTGCAGATCCCTACAAGATGATAGATATTGCCAGCCATGAGTGCACAGGTACCCTATATGTCGCAAGATGCTCAAAAACTATGCCAACGATTTCGTCTCTTAGCAGCACTTTATGGATGGTCGACTGGTTTGTTGCTAGGTAGCGGGGCTTGGCCTGGGTGGATTCCGGGGGCGAAAAAGCACAGTACGACTCTATTTGACTTGTAATTAATTGGAGAAGATTGAAAAATACACACCCAGAAATGGATGGTTTAATCTTGAAATCGCCAATCTTGTAGGTCCATTGGTCCCCCATTTTTGGGCGGGCCGTAGCCAGCCATTTCTTTCCTTGTCGTTCGTTGTGAACCATGGGACCGAGGTGGGCTTGGAGGGGAATCTTCTGTTTGGCTTAGGAATATTGGAAATGCATACGAAGACCGCGCAGGGAAACTTGAAACTCAAAAACCGGCAGAGGTCGTTTGACCTATAGATTTAAATATTTTAAATTAATCTAAGCCACATGTTTGAAGTGTGAGAACCTTTTTGCTGTCCATGATGCAAGGTGTTTCTAGTGTCGATCAAAGGTGATGTGGGTGAGCAACCTGAGCCCCGAAGAGATGACAAATGTCTTGGAACCCATCTTTGTGCAACTTGGTTGTGGCCACTGCTTGGATCAAAATACGTTTCGCAACTGGTCATGGTGGGTTCACCCAATGGGATCACATGGGATAACCCAGTGGGAGGATCATCCACGTGATTGACAGAGTTTGCAACTGGATGGGGGGGTGAAAGATGCAACAGCCTGGGGGTTCAGGAGCGGCAAAGGTTTGAGGTTGTTACTCCGCTCCCTTCGCACGTCCCTCACAGATCACTCAGGATTTGCTAAAAAATCCTTGCGATCTTCGTTTTGTTCCACGTATCCACGTGTTTTTCCCAGCGGTTCCCACGTTTTTTAGTGCACAAAGGACGATGCTGATGAAGTCAGTGAACCGCGCCAAGACAGAGAAGCCCAATGGTCAATCCTCTGGAGGGAATATCCCCAGAGCCACGGTGTAGCCAGGACTGGTCGGGATTCTGGTGAAATTGAGGCCATCCTGTCAGGAAAAAGGGCTGAGATTCCATGGGGGCCCGGGGGTAATCACAGCGTCTGGTGAGTTTGGTACATCCGGTGTTGTTGAACAGGAAGCATGTGAAAGAAGAGGCTTGCCAGCGAATCTTGTTTTCTGCTTTATCTCAATCCCGGCAAAGGTTTGTGTGGAAAAGATACCCAGAGAACTGATCGAGATAAACGGGGTATGCAATTCTGCGCAACCTGACACGTGACAGAATCTTGTCAGCACCCAAATCGTATTTCTGCTTTTATATGTCCACTTCTTTCTGCCAGAGCTGCAATGGTTCCATGATTAATTTGCAGTCCTCCAAGCCACACTCTGATAAGCTTGTAGCCATCAAAAAGCATGCAGAGATCCTCGGTTATCAATGCTGACCATCTGTAGCAAGACACACAAAAAAGGCGCTATGCCCGCCAGCCAGGCTGGCTCGGGCTCAGATCCCAGGAATCTCATAGCAGTGGAGCCCCAGATTTCTCATCACTGATGCATACCTTGGACATCCTTGGATGATGCTTGACTACTCAAAAGTGTAGGAATTTTTGAATTGGATGCAGCTACATAGTTGATGGGGTCGGCACCTCCAATTTTGAAGCACTACAATTTGAGTTGCTTTTGATTGAATCGGTTTTCCATGGTTTCCCTGAAGAAATTAGTGCCCGAAAATGTATCTCATTGTTGTTGATCATAATTTCCCAAATTTAAAACTGTCATTTTGGAGCCTTCCACCTTTTTGGAACCTGGTTCAATGGGAATTTATCCTCCACCATCGGGGCAAATTCCTTGATCGATGATGCCCTGGGGCTCCTTTCAAGCAGCGCTACGAAAAGCTATGTCTCGCCTTCGAAGAATGTCTCACCGCACAGCAGGGCACACCTTGCTATGAGGGCCCCAGCTGATCATGGTTATTGCAAGCTTTCTCAATGGGATAATCATCACCAGGAGGCAGGCCCAGCAGGCAGGCTGGATGGCATAAGGCACAATTGTTTATTTAAGGGCTGCCGCCCCTGCCGCCGACCCCGGAAAAGAGAAACTCGCAATGGTGTCAGCTGGCTTCATTCGAGTGTTCTGTGAGTTGTCAGCCTGGATGCTTTATATATATACATTATATATATATATGCATCAAATAGTATATACTTGTGTGTTGAACTGAAATTTTGCTAGTCCATATCCCTGCCATGAAGCTCAAGCATCCATCCTTTTGCTTTCCGTTTTTTGGGGGTGGTGTGTCCTCCTCCCCGTGCGCGAGACATAGAGAAAACACCAGGGCTCTGAATGGCTACTAGCTGCTAGCTGCTACTGGCGCTGGCTGCTGGCTACTAGCTATGTGCACCTTTTGCGTGCTCTTGCCTAACGTGTCGTCTGACACCCTAGAAAAACACAATTTTTCGATAGATTCTGTTGCTGGCGGCTGCTAGCAGTAAAACAGGTTCGAAAAAATCACCTCCCGGGGGGGAAAACACCAGGGCTCTGAAGGACGAGCGAGTGCCAGAACCACGCCAAAAAAGTCCCTAACGTGTCGTCTGAAATCCTAGAAAAATCTAGATAGATTTTTTGGTACGCTGCTGGCTACTTGCCTCTGGCTGCTACTGGGCGCTGGCTTTAGCTACTACTTGGCTATGTGCACCTTTTGCGTGCTCTTGCCTACGTGTCGTCTGACCCCTAGAAAAACATATTTTTCATAGATGCTGTTGCTTGGCGCTGCCTAGCAGTAAAACAGGTTCGAAACATATCACCTCCCGGGGGGAAAACAACCAGGGCTTTTCTGAAGGAACGACGAGTCCAGAAACCCACGCCAAAAAAGTCCCTAACGTGTCGTCTGAATCCTTGAAAAATTTTCGATTTAGATTTTTTGGTAAACGCTGCTGCTTACTGGCCGCTTGGCTGCTACTGGCGCTGGCTGCTATAAAAGCTACTGGCTATGTGCCACCTTTTGTGTGCTCCTTGTTAACGTGTCCGTCTGGCACCCTAAGAAAAACACAATTTTCGATAAATTCTGTTGCTGGCGCTGCTAGCAGTAAACAGATTCGAAAAAATCACTCCCGGGGGGGAAAAACACCAGGCTCTGAAGGACGGCGAGTGCCAGAACCCCGCCAAAAAAGTCCCTAACGTGTCGTCTGAAATCCTAGAAAAAATCTAGATTTTTTGGTACTCTGGCGGGCTACTTGCCCGCTGGCTGCTACTGGCGCTGGCTTTACTCCTGGCTATGGTGCAACATTTTTGCGTGCTCTTGCCTAACGTGTCGTCTGAACGCCCTAGAAAACACAATTTTTCGATAGATTCGTTGCTAGCGGCTGCTAGTAGTAAAACAGGGTTCGAAAAAAAAAAATCACCTCCCGGGGGGGAACACCATGCCTCCTGAAGGACCGAGCGAGTCCCAGAACCACGCCAAAAAAGTCCCTAACGGTCGTCTGAAATCCTAGAAAACTAGATGTTTTGGTATCGCTGCGGCTACTGGCCGCCTGGCTGCTACTGGCGCTGGCTGCTATAGCTACGGCTATTGCAGGGGCCTTTTGCTAGCCTACTAGCTATGTGCACCTTTTGCGTGCTCTTGCCTAACGTGTCGTCTGACACCCTAGAAAAACACAATTTTTCGATAGATTCTGTTGCTGGCGGCTGCTAGCAGTAAAACAGGTTCGAAAAAATCACCTCCCGGGGGGGAAAACACCAGGGCTCTGAAGGACGAGCGAGTGCCAGAACCACGCCAAAAAAGTCCCTAACGTGTCGTCTGAAATCCTAGAAAAATCTAGATAGATTTTTTGGTACGCTGCTGGCTACTGCCGCCGGGGGGGCGGGGGGGGAGAGTGTTGTGTCTTCTTCTTGTCCTGGTCGCTGGCTGCTAGCTACTGGCTATGTGCACCTTTTGCGTGCTCTTGCCTAACGTGTCGTCTGACACCCTAGAAAAACACAATTTTTCGATAGATTCTGTTGCTGGCGGCTGCTAGCCGTAAAACAGGTTCGAAAAAATCACCTCCCGGGGGGGAAAACACCAGGGCTCTGAAGGACGAGCGAGTGCCAGAACCACGCCAAAAAAGTCCCTAACGTGTCGTCTGAAATCCTAGAAAAATCTAGATTTTTTAGTACGCTGCTGGCTACTGGCCGCTGGCTGCTACTGGCGCTGGCTGCTAGCTACTGGCTATGTGCACCTTTTGCGTGCTCTTGCCTAACGTGTCGTCTGACACCCTAGAAAAACACAATTTTTCGATAGATTCTGTTGCTGGCGGCTGCTAGCAGTAAAACAGGTTCGAAAAAATCACCTCCCGGGGGGGAAAACACCAGGGCTCTGAAGGACGAGCGAGTGCCAGAACCACGCCAAAAAAGTCCCTAACGTGTCATCTGAAATCCTAGAAAAATCTAGATTTTTTGGTACCCTGCTGGCTACTGGCCGCTGGCTGCTACTGGCGCTGGCTGCTAGCTACTGGCTATGTGCACCTTTTGCGTGCTCTTGCCTAACGTGTCGTCTGACACCCTAGAAAAACACACTTTTTCGATAGATTCGGTGTCCGTCGGACAACCCTAGCAAAAACACATTTTTTCGATGGATTCTGTTGCTGGCCGGCTGCAGCAGTTAAACAAGTTCGCAAAATCACCTCCCGGGGGGGAAAACACCAGGCCTGAGGACGAGCGAGTGCCGAACCACGCCAAAAAGTCCTAACGTGGTCGTCCTGAATCCTAGAAAAATCTAGATTTTTTGGTACCTGCTGGCTACTGTCGCTAGCTGCTACTGGCCGCTGGCCTGCTAGCTACTGGCTATGTGCAACCTTTGCGTGCTCTTGCCTAACGTGTCATCTGACACCCTAGAAAAACACAATTTTTCGATAGATTCTGTTGCTGGCGGCTGCTAGCAGTAAAACAGGTTCGCAAAAATCACCTCCCGGGGAGGAAAACACCAGGGCTCTGAAGGACGAGCGAGTGCCAGAACCACGCCAAAAAAGTCCCTAACGTGTCGTCTGAAATCCTAGAAAAATCTAGATTTTTTGGTACGCTGCTGGCTACTGGCCGCTGGCTGCTACTGGCGCTGGCTGCTAGCTCTTTTGCCTAACGTGTCGTCTGACACCCTAGAAAAACACAATTTTTCGATAGATTCTGTTGCTGGCGGCTGCCAGCAGTAAAAAACAGGTTCGAAAAAATCACCTCCCGGGGGGAAAACACCAGGGCTCTGAAGGACGAGCGAGTGCCAGAACCACGCCAAAAAAGCCCCTAACGTGTCGTCTGAAATCCTAGAAAAATCTAGATTTTTTGGTACGCTGCTGGCTACTGGCCGCTGGCTGCTACTGGTGTCGTCTGGCACCCTAGAAAAACTCAATTTTTCGATAGATTCTGTTGCTGGCGGCTGCTAGCAGTAAAACAGGTTCGAAAAAATCACCTCCCGGGGGGGAAAACACCAGGGCTCTGAAGGACGAGCGAGTGCCAGAACCACGCCAAAAAAATCCCTAACGTGTCGTCTGAAATCCTAGAAAAATCTAGATTTTTTGGTACGCTGCTGGCTACTGGCCGCTGGCTGCTACTGGCGCTGGCTGCTAGCTACTGGCTATGTGCACCTTTTGCGTGCTCTTGCCAACGTTCTTGACACCCATTGGTGCCATCCTAGAAAAACACAATTTTTCATGCTGCCTAACGTCCCGTCTGAAATCCTAGAGAATCCTATATCCTATAGAAAATCCTAGATCTAGATCTAGATCCTAGTTCGGGAATCCTAGCTGGGCCAGCTGTTTCGGCCGAATCCCCCAGAATCTCCTAAACAATATTATAGCTGGGCCTGCTGTTTCGAAACGGTTCCGAAACAGCAAAACACCACCTAATTTCGTGCCCAAAACGTAACACATGAACCCAAAAAAAAAAGCGGGCGGGAAGGGCAACCCAAGGAGCCCCACGTACTTCGAGGAGACTCCGGGAAGGACCCCCCACCGGTGAAACAAAAACCCCGGAGTCAAGGAATCGAGGTACGTGACCGGTGGGAGGGGGACCCAAGAGAGTCCCCCGGCAAAGGGTCATGGTTATTGTTGTTCGTTGTTGTTTCTTGTTGTTTGTTGTTGTTTGGTGTTGTTTGTTATTGTTGTTTGTTGTTGTTTGGGTTTATGTTTGTCTTTGTGGTTGTTGTTGTTCTTGTTCTTGTTTGTTCTTCTTCTTCTTGTTGTTGTTGTTGTTATTGTTGTTGTCGCTGTTGTTATTGTTGTCGTTGTTGTTGTTGTTGTTGTTGTGGTTGTGGTTGTTGTTCTTGTTATTGTTCTTCTTCTTGTTGTTGTTGTTGTTGTTGTTGTTGTTGTCGTTGTTGTTGTTGTTGTTGTCGTTGTTGTTGTTGTTGTCGTTATTGTTGTTGTTGTTATTATATTATTATATTATTATTGTTCTTGTTCTTGTTGTTGTTGTTGTTGAAGGACGAGCGAGTGCCAGAACCACGCCAAAAAAATCCCTAACGTGTCGTCTGAAATCCTAGAAAAATCTATCTAGATTTTTTGGTACGCTGCTGGCTACTGGCCGTCTGACACCCTAGAAAAACACAATTTTTCGATAGATTCTGTTGCTGGCGGCTGCTAGCAGTAAAACAGGTTCGAAAAAATCACCTCCCGGGGGGGAAAACACCAGGGCTCTGAAGGACGAGCGAGTGCCAGAACCACGCCAAAAAAGTCCCTAACGTGTCGTCTGAAATCCTAGAAAAATTTATCGATTTAGATTTTTTGGTATGCTGCTGGCTACTGGCCGCTGGCTGCTACTGGCGCTGGCTGCTATAGCTACTGGCTATGTGCACCTTTTGCGTGCTCTTGCCTAACGTGTCGTCTGACACCTTAAAAAAACACAATTTTTCGATAAATTCTGTTGCTGGCGGCTGCTAGCAGTAAAACAGGTTCGAAAAAATCACCTCCCGGGGGGGAAAACACCAGGGCTCTGAAGGACGAGCGAGTGCCAGAACCACGCCAAAAAAGTCCCTAACGTGTCGTCTGAAATCCTAGAAAAATTTATAGATTTAGATTTTTTGGTACGCTGCTGGCTACTGGCCGCTGGCTGCTACTGGCGCTGGCTGTTAGCTACTGGCTATGTGCACCTTTTGCGTGCTCTTGCCTAGCGTGTCGTCTGACGCCCTAGAAAAACACAATTTTTCGATAGATTCTGTTGCTGGCGGCTGCTAGCAGTAAAACAGGTTCGAAAAAATCACCTCCCGGGGGGGAAAACACCAGGGCTCTAAAGGACGAGCGAGTGCCAGAACCACGCCAAAAAAGTCCCTAACGTGTCGTCTGAAATCCTAGAAAAATCTAGATTTTTTGGTGTGCTGCTGGCTACTGGCCGCTGGCTGCTACTGGCGTAGTAGTAGTAGTAGTAGTAGTAGTAGTAGTAGTAGTAGTAGTAGTAGTAGTAGTAGTAGTAGTAGTAGTAGTAGTAGTTGGGGTCGGCGGATATAGAACAGAAAAAATTGCTACCAATGCTGTGTCAGAAAATCCTTTTCCCTTTCGCGCTCCCCCTTGCGCAGCCGGGGTCGGCGGATATGTGTTTCCATGTTTTTCCAGAGTGTGCTTTGGAGCTGTATAACGTGCAGCTGGAAAACTGGGAATCCACAATTTCTGCAGGAGATTGGGCTTTATCATTTCCAGAATTGGTTGCAGGGAAAATCTGCAGGAAACCCTATACCCCTACGATTCCATACAATCCTATACTTGGGTAGTAGAACCATGGTTTCCTGGAAAAGTCTTGAAGGTGAAAATGGTACCATCTCGATTTGTGCCCTGCGGCAGTGACCGCAGCTGCGTGCCTCACACCATGTCGGTGGCTTCCCGGGCATGTCGTGCAATGGACAGCTGCATCGTTTGCAGAGCTAGGGATCCATATGCTTGTTGCCATTGTTCTAAATGAGAGTCGCTAGGTTTTTTTAATGCTTTTTGATACCACCAAAATGATAAAATTGGCTACACATGGCTACACACCTTATGGTTCACCTGATTTTGTTCGAGACAAATGATCAAAGACAATCGAAGACCAAGCCCTGGAACAAAGCTTTTTAAGTCACAGACAGGCCGCAGATTCTGGTAGCTGCTCCATGACATGGAGCAGCTTGTCCTTGTCGTTGAAGGCTCACCAAAGGTGATGCTAAAAGTTTCGCTTTGTTTCCTTTATACATACAAGGATCTGGGATTCAATATGGAATTATTTGTTCTTAAATGGTAAGACGTAAGAATGTACTATCAATCATGTGATTCATATATGGTAAAAGTAGGTATATGTAGTCATTCCAGGATTCCAATTCTAAGATATTATAAGATGTTTCATCATCATCAACATCATCACCAGGTGGATGGACATTCCAAAACCAGTTCTTGATTCTTGATTGCCTTTTCTGAACATTTGAGCAGCATCAAAAACATCCATAAAGGGATTTAGTATTCGGGTTCATGTAGGGAACCTTCTGCGAAAGCAAAACCTCCACGCGCGAAAGCCGTGCGAAAGCTCCGCGAAAGGAGTGCGCCAAGGTCACGCCGCGAAAGCGGCCGCGAAAGCAGATGACTAGTGTAACACCATTTACGACGAATATTTTCCGCGAAAGCCGCCGCGAAAGATATTGCGAAAAAAATCCCGCCGCGAAAGCCAAAACTGTGCGCGCGAAAGCACCGCGAAAGCCGTCGCGAAAGCTTTTCTATAGTAGAACCAGATCGCTACCCGGTTTACGACGCCGCTCATTTGTCCACTTCCCAGATCCGCACCTGGGTTTGCGCAGGGATGCGCTGAGTTTCTGGGAAGATGCGGTCGCACGACCTGCAAGCCAAAAAGACGTGAAATAGACATGAGCTTGTACCCTCTGGTAATTTAACATAGCTATTGAAAATGGCCATAGAAATAGTGGATTTTCCCATCAATAGCATGGTGATTTTCCATAGTTATGTTAGTTTACCAGAGGGTAATCAATTCACATTCTGGCCAGTATGTATACATACGTAAATAACTTTAAATATATACTCACTGTGTCCTGTACAGTGAACTTGAAATTGATCGACTTGGTGCGGCCAACCCAGGTCATTGTTGCCAATTCAATCAAATATATAATATATATGTGATTGATTTTAATTTGAAAATATAGTATAACATAGTACAATATAGTACAATATAAAATTATAATGTAATATTATACTGTACAATACAAATTAATGTAATTGAGTAAAACACAATACAATATAATAGAATTTAATATCATATAATGAATTTGAATAACATACAGTACAATATAACATAATACAATGTAATATAATTTGATATAAAATAGTATGATATAATGATATTCAATTCAATATGTATATATATATATATGTATATGTATATGCTCCACGCCCTGCCACTCCCCCCTTCCCCCCCCCCATTGGGTGGTGGTGGGGGTGGTATACTCCCCCTCCCCCGCTGTGGTAATGGCTGTGGTGGTGGCGGGTGGTAGTTAAGTAAATTGGTAGTCAACAGATATTAGGTGCATGTATAGTATACAGTATTGGGAATTACATACGGTTGTACATAATGTAGGTGCATAGGTATAAAGGCATGCACTGGGTATTATATTAGGTATGTATTAGGTTATACGAGGTGTAGTGTTAGGTTTCCTGTATGTAATATTTAGTAGTGTTAGGTACGTATAGTATATGCTTCATATACGACATTCATTATATATATATAATGTATATGTATACATATAATTAATATATATATATATTATATCTGCCCCCATATGAGATCTTCCCCCTTCCCCCCTGTGGCTGGTAGTGCCCTTGTATATTCATACCTATGTCTTCGTTTTTGCATGCTTCCATGTACTGCCCCCATATGAGATCTTCCCCCTTCCCCCCCCGTGGCTGGTAGTGGCCCACCCCCCCTACCCCCCCAACCCATTTGGGGGGTGGAGAGACGGAGGACGGGACCATATTATATATATACATGTGTGTGTGATATAGCTATATGTGATAAATACGCATGTGTATACCGATTTGTTATATATACTTCTTTACATGGATGGATAGATACGAAACATTGTAGACTACGCTATTTGTAGAGTAGAATCATTGAATGATCCCGCCCAGGCTTGCAGCCGAAGCTGTTACTTGGCATGTCATCCTCCTGTATAGGGGTTCTTTTTGGAGAACGGGAGTATGGGAATGGGGATCCCATCCTTGGGGGTCCCCATAAATATCTATAGTTCAATTGGCGTTAAATTTGGATTCAGGAAGACTTTGGAGGCCCAGCACTTCTGCCGCATTTGCCATCGCTGTGCGACCAAAACTCGAGGCACGTCATCGCAAATGCGATGGCGAGAACTGCAGCAAGCACTCGGCCGTGTCAAGCCTAGGGGTGATGTGTTTGGCTGTTTTTTTCGTTGGAAAATTTCACTGCGAGCGAATATAGTAACCCCAAAGCAAGCTGGACTTTGGCTCTCGTGAATGGTTCTGTTGTTTGTCTGCAAGAGGGGGCGTTGGCAATTTTTGCCTCCATTCAACCGACAAAATTATTTGTGATTCAATCTCAAGAATGGGTTTGGTGAGAAGCAAAAGGTGCAGGGTACACCAAGTGTGGTATGCCGCAAGGAAATCTTGGGTAAAACATGGTAAATGAAATCAATGGCTGACTGCAAAGGTCCAGAAAGTTTCAAACAGATATGGAGGTTTCCTAAAATATCTAAAATGTGGGTACCCCCAAATCATCCAAGTTAGACCATGTTCGTATTGAAACAACCCACGGTTTTGTGATCCCCCATTAAGAAAGCCCCATAGAAAGTCAAGGCGACAGGCAATCACCACGAGCTGCCGAGGATCAGATTCCTCCTCCGTTCGAATCTTGATGGTTTCGAGGTCCCGTTGGATGTTTCTCGGGTACCTCTAAGGCTCGCTATGGAAACAAGATCGAATCCCAATGTATACATATTTACAGTATAAGCACATATGATATAATTACAATCATTTACATAGTATACGCATATATATATACATATATATATATACATATGAATGTGTGTGTGTGTGCGTATGCGTATATATATATATAATATTATATATTATTCTATATTATATAATATTATTCTATATTATATATTAGTTATACAGTTATACATATGATATTTATAGATTTTATAGCGTGTTATTATATAACATATTATTTAAATAACATGTATTATCCCCAATATCAGCGGGCCGCTCTAAGCCCTAAAGCAATGATCATCTACTCATCTATGCTTCCATCTGGAAAAGGTATTCGAATTCGCTACGGAGGACCAGGATTTCCAAGGAATTCCCAGCGCTCCGCAACCAGGGGAAATGCCCTGACTCGATGGATTCTTGCTGGCTTCGCAGTTCGAAGATGTTTGAAACATGTTCGTCCCCCCTTCACTTCACTTATTTAACATCATATTTTGACAGCACATGTCGTATGGGGATGGGTGAAAACATGATCAAGGATGTCCAACTTGGGATTTGACAGCCAAAAAAAAAACTTCATTACCCTCCAGTGTCAAACATGGCAATGGAAAATCCACCATTCATAGTATTACAGGTGATTTTCCAAGCTATAACCCCCCATTTATAGAAGATTATAGGGGGGTTCCCAATGAAAATCCATGAAATCGCAATTTTTCATGGGTAGAACCCAACAAATCACCATTTTTCCATAGGATTTTCTAAGTAAGCCATGTTTGGAGGTCACAGCCTCGGATGGCGTGGCATCGGTACGTGGCCCTGGCGCTGAATTACTGGTTCTTTAACATAGCCATGGTATAGATGGCCCATAGAAATAGATGGTTTACCTATTAAAAAATGTGATTTTCCATGGCTATGTTAAATAGCCAGATGGTAATTAACTACAGTACAGTACTATTACATAGTATTACTATAATTGATTAATATCGTTCTTTTAGACAAGGACACGACATAAACAATTATAAAGCAACTTTCCCTTTTGGGGCGATGGAGAGCGAGAGAGAGAGAGAGAGAGAGAGATCTATGGGGTGCACAGCTCCTCGCCCAGGTCCTTCGGGCGCAGCTGGTTTTGGGAAAACCTGCCCTGCAGGCGCATGTGCAGCCACTGTCTCAGCTGTCTTTTGGATTTGTCCAAAAAATAACTATGGCGCAAAGATCCAGGGGTTTCTTCTTATCGTTTTTTTATCGTTTTGCACTGTGAAATGACATGAAATGGCATGAAATGGCATGAAACTGCAATGTTTCAGGTGTGGGCTGCATTTACGGACAAACCGAACTGCTAAAAGGTATATACTTTGGTGGTTAATAGGGGTCGCTTTGCTGTTGCGAAGTGGTATTTGGGTGCAGGCAGCCAGTTTATCCCAGCTGAGGTCCAGCCCAGCACTTTTCTCTTTGGATGCCGTGGGAAGCCCCAAGTTATTGGTGATACATATTGTGATGCATTGTGATTTGTGGAAGTTTGAGTTGATATACCTTCCAGATCTTCCCGCAATCTTATTTTTTTGGGGCATGGCATGGCATGGCAGTGGAAATCTCAAAATCTAGGCACGCGGGCAAAGCATGCGTGTAGATTGATGGGATTTTTGACTGCCCTCGTTGACATGGCTGTTTTCTTGTATAGATCGCATGAACAGCACGAAGAACTGTCTTCATCAGCTGCAGAATGAAAAAAATGTTTGATTCCTGGAGGGCTAGCAACGTGTGTTGCTTGGGAGCCTCGGGCAAAAAAAGCTATGCCTATGCCTCCGTGCAGCGCTTCCAAACCTAGATCACGCATGCATATAGAGTTTGAACGCCGTGTGATGATAAAGTGTCATGTTGTTTTTTACACTTTACATGTTACCGATATTTTGCTGCAACGATCTATGTAATATAATGGCAAGTTCGGATTAATAAACACCATTTTCAGATACCCTGTGGTTATTTAACATAGCCATGGAAAATGGCCCATAGAAATAGATGGTTTACCTATTAAAAATGAAGATTTTCCATAGCTATGTTAGTCATGACCAGATGGGATTTTCAGACACCTATATATTCCAGCTGGGTATGTGTACCGTCTGATGGTACGCGAAATGGACCATGTTTTTTCCGGCGCTGAGGATTTGCGCAGTTTGGAACTGGACCTTTTGAATTCGCAAGGTGCATGGGAGTACCTCGGCAATTTCGCAGGTGGATGCTGCGGGGGTGTTGTAGAAACCATAATGAGAGCAGACGGATAGATTTCTTAGATGAGATGCGATGTGATAGCATGGAATTCCAGAGAAGAGAGCAAAAGAGAAGATACGTATCATACATCATTAGATTGATAGACAGATGTTTTTTCATACGCATTACATATTGTCATATATTGTCATGTATTTTCATAGTTCGTGTATGTTCGTGTCAGTGTACTAGCCTGAATGAGATGCTGCAAGGCGCAAACAAATCTCCATATATGTTTTTCCTGTGTGGTTGCCAAAAGTTCCTACAACTACAGGTCAGGCATGGTCAGGCTGTGAGAGCTGTGTGTTCAGTAATTTTTGGAACAGAACATGATTGTATTGATTAATTAAGTAGGTTTTGTGTTACGATATTTCAAAATACCTGTGAAATCAGACCCAAACAAAACAACATGTTTGAATCTTTCAGTGAGACATGGGGTTTTCCTCGCCGCTGAGGCCATGTTTGGAGCCCTTCTCTGGCATGTTGCAGGTGGTTACAACCATGGCTTGTGAATGAGTACTGAGTATCATTGTTTTACCGTCATGTAAAAAACAACTTGGGGGATCTTGGGGGTCTAAACAATTCTCAGACTTAGCCATATCGCAATTTGCGATGATCATAGACCACTTCGCTCGGACGTGTTCTTCGTGAAAGAGTTGGAACCACTAACCATGGATGTTGTGCCCAACTTGTTGCAGCAGGTTGAGAGGACCAATGATGGAACCAACTGCACTGCCCTTGGGAATGGTTCTGGGAAAAGTTCCATCAAATGATGTCATGGACATGAACCACACAGTGCAGCTCCCATGTGGCGACTCTGAGGTACTCAACAGTTCAGGTTGATTGGCAGATCTCCGTTGCTGGTGCCGCAGGGTTAGGACAGTTTCGGGGAGGACTGGTTTTGCTGAAGCGACAAGAGGCTGCAAGCAGCAACATGTTTGATTTAGTGAAATGTTTCCATGTGCCGCACATATTTTTCAATCAGTTCAACTTGGACATATGTTTGATTTTGAAGTTGGATGTTCTCCTTCGTATTGAAGGTCCCAGAGACCTCTGCATATGTTTCTGTGGAAGTTGGTCCTGAAGGGTTCAAACCTGGCGCTTCAAAGGTGAACATCACCCCCAGCATGGTGCATCGGACTGTGGGGGGACCCTGTGGGAATGGCTAGGACCTGGGACGGCTTTCTTCGTCACATTTCCACGACTTTTGGGGCTGAAGGGTGAAGAGATTTCCACCTACAGTTGTTGCATCATGTGAGGCACTGGCACATACCGATTTGGCTGTTAATGTTTGGGGAAGGCACGGTGCGGTGCAACATGAGGAGCTAAAGGCTTCCAGTGGCTTTAAAATCAATCGAAGTGCCTAGGCTAGGCCGCTTGATCTACAAGAAAGGATAAGAAAGGTATGTGAAGTCCGAAATACAAATGTTTTAAGCCCCTTCATAGATTTATATAATAATCCTTTATAGACAGAGCCATGCCCTCTCAGGCATGGCTTTGGGATGCTTTCTCCAGGCAGCTGGCAGTGTGGATCCAGGGAGCACAGGGAGCTATGACAGCTATGACCCAAGATTCGCTGTCCGCTTCGCAAGGGCTACAGATGTGCCGGCTGGTGCAGGCGGATCCGAGCTGCCGAGCTGCGCATGCCCGAAGTGATGAATGTCAATGAATGTCATGTCATGCCATCTCGTGTCGTTTCTTTTATTGTGTAATATTATATGGATGAATATTGCGTATCACTCATTCATCAATACTCATAGACATTAAATTATATATGTGTCATGACATACATCGTATCATGTCATACCGTGGATCCAACCGTATGGTTAGATTTAAACATGTTGAAAACACAAGCGCCATGTCGTCGAACCACTGCAGGCGGACGTCGCCCATCGAACGGTGGAACCGCCGGCTTTCGGGCCCAGGAGCCCAAGAACTGTCACTGGAACTGAGTTGCCACCGTAGATGACTCGTAGATGTAGATTTTTCTTTTGGACGGAAATCTTTTCGACATATTTCAACCATTTAATTATGATCTTGCTATATCTGGCAAAACTACACCAGTTTGTTTCACGCGTTTTACATTGGTTGTGTCGATGCCAATGTGAATCCGTCAGTCCGTTGAGCGTTTGTGAGGTGATCAACGTTTGTGAGTTTCCAATGGAGCTCGGTGGGCTCAATATACAAGGCTCGGACCAAAAGGCACCACAACAGCCTTTGAACGCGGCAAAGTATGCCCACAATTGACACAATCTATATATATATATATAATCAGCAATGTAATCAGCTGTATGACTGTATGACTGCTGGTTGTTGTCCAAAGGAACATATATATATATATATATATGTAGAAATACCTCGAAAGCATTTGCAACCAGACGAATGTATGTATGACATCGGCTTAGCTTCAAGTGTGACGTAAAAATACGAGAGAGAGAGAGAGGGAGAGAGAGAAACAGAGAGAGAGAGAGAGTATCTGGTTGGTGGTTTGGAACATGTTTTATTTTCCTTACATTGGGAAAAATAATCCCAACTGACTATATATATAATAATATTTTCAGAGGGGTTGAAACTGCCAACCAGGTATGATGCTGGCTGTTTTTGCACTGCAAATGCATGCGCAAACTGAAAAGACTGGAACGATTCCTGCTAACTGTTGTTTATTCTGCTTTAAGCCTTGGACACAAAAGCATCCCAAAGAAATACCTGTGTGAGTTTCAAATATGTTTACTCTATTGCATACTATGATTTTAATATATTTTAATATTTTTAATTTGATCCAATATGATCCATAATAATTTCGCCGAAGGTCCGTGTGGAGGGCGTAGTCATAAAATGATTGATTATTGTTTTGATACTCCAAGAGATCGCAACATCCATCTATGACGTCACCCTTTCAGGCGACGTGACTTCGCAGCTGATGGTGCAGCCAACGGGATCCTTGTGGGAACAGTTGGATGACTGGGCCAGGAACTCTGTGTTCACCTCTCCAGTACTCCATGTTGGTCCAACTTTGTATCACTTTTGTGAGTGTATCCCTGTTAGGTTTATCAATGTTTATCAAACCAGAGGAGCTTTCAAGGTCTACTCAATCTGTACATGCTGGATCAAGCTGGATCATGCTGGATCATGCAGTTGTGTCATCGCTGATTGGACAGGCTGACAGGCTGATAGGCTGGACCTGATTGAAGTTGAATTCTGCTGTGCCCATGGGACGAGTGACACGTGGCAAGGTTTTGCCAAATTTTGTGACTGCTGTACGAGTTCGTGTACCACAAGGCCGCGGAAGGGAACCGAAGGGAACCGAAGGGAAGCCCTGGATGCTTCAGATGTATGGCAGCTTCCACAGCTCTCACTCAAATACGGCGAATGGTTTTCTTTGAGCCCCACATTTTTTGAAACCATGGTGACTTGCAAACCCCTGGGACGTTGGGTCATGGTGGTCTAATTACTTTCAGAAATCTCTGGGGCTGTGAGCTGTGGCAATCCAAGTGCCAGCAGAAGCAATGTAGCTAAAACGCCTGCCAATGTGCCATTGGTGGAAACCTATATGCATTCGTTGATAATCAGACATAGCCATGGAAAACGGCCATGTTAATAATTAATAGCTGCATATTGCATCATAATTGCTAATCATCTACCAATTGGACCAAGTCTACTTTTCCGATTGACTTGATCCATTGCAAGGATTGCTGGTCATTTTCCTTGGCATCCTCAACGGGGGTATGTCTCATGAGCCCGTTGGCTGAACCTGCCAGATTCCGGCAGGTGATTGGTCCGAAGAACTCTCATTGGATTGCGCAGGTTGGAAGCTCAAGGGGCCGATCACTGGAAGTGTCAGTTCCATCAGACGATCAGATGTCCATCTTGACCAAGTTGTGGATTTGTGAAATGATGTGCGGACTCTTCCTTGCGTGCTTTGACAGGAAACATCAGGTAACAAATTGGACATGAGGGTTCACAAGGTACTGTAGCACAAGGATGCACAGATGCTGGAGTTGTTTCATTGAATTCATGAATTCTCTGCCAGTTCAGTTTCTACATGTACCATTTGTATCCATTTGCTCCAAGATCTTTTTTTTTTGTGGTGTGGTTGAAGGCGCAACCATGTCATGTGATCCCCATTGATGCTCAAGGGATCCGTCCCAGCGATTAATCGATCCGACGCGGCCACCAAAAATTGGCTCGCAGCAAAACATGGATTTCGAGGCACGGATGGGTTGTAGTGGCCTCAAGCTGGAACCATGCTTAGTAAGGGGAATTATCCCCAAATGGCTGAAATTCACGTTAGTGAAATATTAACATTTCCGCCCGACAGATTGGTTTTCTGATGTTTCCTGAAGCAGGTGACAAGCTGATCCAACCTGTTTTTGGGTATGATATGCTCACCGTATTTTTCAATCTTCTATTCGTCTCCGGCTCTGTCTCCACCACTATATATAATAGTATGTTCTGGACGTGATGTGGCATATGAACTCGATCAAGTGTAGAATATGTTGTTGATTTTTGTGTGCACACTGGATGTAACATTGTTGCCCTTCATCCTAAACAACTGTTATTTTTGGGGAAATGGTCCGAAAGACAATTTGCAGCAACCTCCTATGTTTGGTTCATTAAAGCTGTGGTTCCCTTCCTTTTCTCTTGAACCAGTTATGGAAAACCCATGGCCCATAGCATAGCATAGCATTATTCATTAGGCTTATGAACAATAAGTTACATATGGGGAGTAAAATCCATGGATTGTGACGTGCACTGTGCACGACCCCCAGCTTTAGAAGTCGAGGTGCGCAGCTTCGTCTCATCTGTGCTGGAAGATGCCAGGGGGCCCATGTCAGGGCTGCGGAAGTTGGGGCATAAATTGCTATGCCAGCTTTTAGATGATTTACATTTATTTACCCAATACTTGTATAAAAATGGTGATGTTCCATATCTGCGTTAAATTACTGAAGGTATGATTTCCCGTGTGTTTGTGTCATGTGCTGTAGGATCAACATGGTTCAAGATGCTGAAGTGTGCATCATTCGTACGCATCTCCGAGGCAGTCGATTGCTTCGTGGATGATGCTGAGGAGGTAGCCATAGCTGGTGAACACCTGGGGATGAAGATGATCTCTATTGAATCCCGTTGATTTAACATGTATTGTGCAGGGTGAACCCCCCAAGCAGATAGAACATGGATGAACATGGCGACATCATTTGACATTTGGCATGAGAAGGGGGTTGAAAACCAGAAATAAGGGAAGCATGAGAAAATGGTGATATGTCATACCAGGTAATACTGCCCTTGCAATCAAAACTCAATGGGGACGGCAGATTCACCCAGGGATGGCGAGCTTGGTGGCAGGCAGTGGCCATTGACTTTTTTGCCGATGATTTTCAGGATGAGGACGTACTCCAGGCGAGGGAAGTGAGTTATGGCACTGCATGACTTGTGCATCAGCTTGTGCCAACAACCAGGTGGTTGGGGGTATCCATATTCCCTATAACATGGGAAGCTAAGCAGCTACTTACTCAGAGTTTCACAACCACATGATAGTGACGACACTTATTATATATATACGGGTATATACATGTATTTATACTCACTGTTCGCAATTTGGGGTGTAGATCCGTCAGGTTTAGATCCGATGCCTTTTAAATTTCAAAAACAAAAACGAAAAAAAAACAGAAGTTCATGTGGTATCACCAAGAGGCAGTAATGAAACAAAAGAAACTGCGGGCATGAACAGTTTTTTCCTATCAAGGCAATGATGATTTTGCGGGATAGGCCGTTACTTGAAACTATGGCAGCCAATCTAATGACAAGTGATCCCTGTCAGTTGAAATTGACGATTGAGGGTTCCGAACGTAGCAGCAGGGATGACCTCGGCGCAATTGACACTGACCTTAAGCCCATGCAACAATAGACACCGGCAGCAGCAATGCCAAGTAATGACAACTTTCGCACCTGCATATGCAAGCACATCACCCCTTTAGACACTTGTTGAGCCATTTTGAGAAAGTTTGAGAAATTTTGAGTCATTTTGAACAATTTTGAGCAATTTTGAGCAATGTTCAGCAATTTTCAGCAGCTTTGAGCAATTTTGAGCAGTTTTTTCGGGCCAGCTTGGGTCATTTCGAGCAATTTTGAGCATTTTTGTCGGGCAAGTTTGGGTCATGTCTCAAACACGATATGGCATTGTCGACCTTGGACCGTGTTCAAAATGTCTCAATTGAGGCTGCTTTGAGACATCTTACTTTGGCTGAAAAAGGTGGCTGATGTAAACCCCACGGATCTAGACCCTAAAACGAGATTAGTGACTAAATGATTAGTGATATACATATACATATATATGCATATAACTCCTCCCACTGTATGAGTTCAAACCCCTCGTATGCTCCAAGACTTTCAGGGGTTGAATCCCTCCTTTCCGCTGCTCAGGTTGAAGTTCTTCCAAGCCGTGATGAAGTGTCGACCATGCCGGGGGGCTCAAAATGAGGTCCCCCATGCTACATGGAAGGCAAATCTAGAGCCATTCAGGGTAAGGGATATTTGCCTTACCGGGATTTTCTGGACGGTACCAACTGATGGGAACCCAAAAAGTCGGTGTTTCAGCAGCATGGCTCAACCATATCCTCCAAGAGCGTTTCCTGAGGCCGGCACAGCGCGAACAAAACATGTTGCAGCAGCGCGGCCGGAGTTATGTTTATGAGGCTTACACCAACCATGGAAAATAACATGGTGAGTTATCACTGTGGTGATTACATGACCTTGAAAATAAAATGACTCCTTTCACCCATGGATCACCATTGTAATTCGAATTAATATGAATTAAGTCTAAGTGGTAGTCCACCACTATTCCAGACTATTAGGGATTCGCTGGGTTGGAAGTTTCGGCATTTGAATCCCCAGGATGGATTGAGACAACCAATCCGTCAAGTCCTTGATTTGGGTTACCCCCTGGTAAACATACAAAAAACTACTATGGAAAATCACAATTTTTAATGGGAAAATCCGCTACTGTATAAATGGCAATTTTCAATAGCTATGTTAGTTTACCAGAGGGTATGCCCATTGGTTGACTTCGCTGCCTCGTCATGCACGAGCTTTTCAGACTCTCCATGTATCGTTGCCGTCCTGTGAGCTAGCAGGAGGTTCAGTTGATGTTTGATTTTTTCAGTGAAAAACGAGATATGAAGAAAAAACAGATGTATTTTTTATATCATAAATGATGATCAGGATGCATCCCATTAATTATATGTAGATGTGCAATGATGTGCGGAAGAGTTTCCCTACCAGTGGAATACCCTGCAGCCCAAGGTACCTGTGCAGGTTGCTGGATGGCGCTCTAAGCGGAGAAGTCGCCTGGCGGCTGCCACCCCCCGCCTGGTTTTCTCAAAGTTGTATGTCGGCGTAGGCCCATCTGACAATATTTCTTTAAAACAGTTTTAATCATGTTTGATTGTTCTGTATATGATATATATAATATATATATATATATTACTTATAATTAATAGTAATATGTTTAAAATATATCACGCTATATCATTATATATCATAATAAATCATAATATATCTTAATATATCAAAATAGCAGTAGTACCCGCACGAGGCGGGGCGGAAGTTGTCTTAGGGGTATACTATAAAGCCTTGGTCATCTATATATGCGCCGTGCGCCAGCCAGGCCCGTGCGTGCTTTGTGCGAAGCTGTTGCGGTTGTTGTCCAATAGCACGACCCTGGCGCAATGCAACGCCAAGCAATCCCGCGCTTTCATGTCTTCTACATGCTTCTCCACAACGCCGCAAAAGTTCCGAAAGGCCGCTCGCAGTGCCAGTCCATCTTGGACATAATTTGTTCTTTCCCATTGTTCTATCACCTGTGCTTCTCCGCAGACAGATTTTTTCAAGAGCAAGATGCATCTTGTAATGCTTGAACCTTTCAGAATCACTTGCACGTTTGTTACTTGCTTTTCCGGTAAGTAGACAATTCTTCAAAGTCATGCGTCGCAGGAGCTTCAATATTTCTATTTCCTTCTCAACATATGCCAACACCCTGAGTCTCCGAAACTAGTAAATTTACTAACCACAAATTTTACTTAAATTTAGCTATTTACACGAAAATTTACTTAAATTTCCCTAGTAAATGTAAATTTACTTGGTAAGTAAATTAATTTACTTGGTAAGTAAATTAAATTTACTTGTTAAGTAAATTAAATTTACTTGTTAAGTATTTTTTTTGGACATTTTTTTTGGTTGAAAACATATATAGTTTTTGATGTTTTTTTGTTTAATTTCTGAGAAGTATTGCAAGACAAATTGCCTTGAAATGCACATGTTTTTGTATTTGTTCTTTTCTTTTTTGGTTGGCTTTACTTAAAAACATATGATTTTGGTTCTGGAATATTGTTGGAATTGTTGCATTCCATTTTTGGACCTCTTATCTTCAAGTGTTGGACTTGTTATTACCCGGTCTGTTTTCTTTTGGAAGGGTTGTAATATGCTTTGTTTCATTTTATTGAAAGAAGAATGCATATGGCATGCATTCAAAATTACCACAGGTTAAAAAAAAAAAAGCAACCTTTTTGGAATGTACTAGGTGGACAAAGTTTGGATGCTGATCATCAATGTCTGGATGTGTTTCTTCTCCTGTTTGAGCACTGCCAAGGGAATCCCTGACAAACATTTCATTCAGAGGCAATTCACTGTGGAGGTGGCAACATGATTTTGCATTGCCACACTGACTAGATGAATTTTGACTTGCCTTTGTTGAACAAGCTCTGGGCATAGAAAGCTGGCAGCAACATATCTATTGTCTTTATGTATTTACTTGAGATCCTGCTGCTTGACATGAAAGTCATTACACATAGCGCTTTATAGCATGTTTTGGGCTTGGCAGCTTTACTTGTGAATTTGTTTTACTGGTAAGCAATGGATGCCTTTAATTCAGAAACTTTTCAGAGCTATATTGGCAGAGTGCGCACTGTGAAAAAAGGCTGCTTCACTTGAGATTTTACCTGTGACATGTTTCATGTGGAGTTGCATTACTTCAGAATTTACTTGTGATACAATGATTCCAAAACATGATTTTCTCTCGTGTTTTGTTGCACTATTTGAAACTTACTTGTGAAGGTTTTGAAGATCCCATTGGGGTCATCATGTGGAGATGCAGCATTACTTTAGAACTCACTTGTCATGGTATTGAACATTCCAGCGAACTCAGTCTTTGAAGTTGCATTACTTGTGAACTTACTATTGGATCATTTGAATGTTTCAGTCAAGTTGCACTTTAGAAGCTGCATTACTTGAGAACTTACATGTGAAGATTTTGAGGATTGCAGTTAACTCAGCCTTGCGAGTTGCAACACTTGAGAAGGTTTAGAGGGATGGCACTGCTGGCTTACTTGGGGAGTCCATTGAACCACATTCCCATGAAGTATCTTCACATGTAAGGTCAAAGATAAACCAGTTTTCATCAGAAAACTTATAATTTTGTCCAAAAAAATGCAAAAACTATATGCAGTTTATATGCAGTTTTAAAAATACATACGGTTTTGACAAAAGTGTATGTAGTTTTACCAAAACTGTATGTAGTTTCGAAACTGCATATAAACTGCATATAAACTGCATACAAACTGCGTACAAACTGCATATCATTTTTTCATAACAAACAACATTTTTCATCCAGGAAACATCAACATTTCATCAGAAAATGATCCAAAGATAACCCATACATGAGTATGACACCAATCTACTTGGACATCCTTTGCATTCAGATCAAAATAAAATCCCTGATTGCACAAATAGTGCTGTGCAGTTTGACTTGCCTTCACCTGCAGCTGGAAAACACGAACAGCAAGGTCTGATGTGTTACCTGAGACTTACCTGGGAATCCAAATTCATATGACACACTGATTTCACCTTTTGAGCTGTTGCTGCAATACATGAGAAGTTACTTGAGACCTACTTATGGTTTCTTGCTGCATCTCTTGGTGTTCATCATCCTCCCTGGAGACGAAATGGACAACCTCCAAGAGATCTTTGTCTTTATTTGACAACACCAGAAGAGAAACCAAGCAAAGCACCCCTATCGCATGAAACTGGACAAGTTGACAATGTTCCAGCCCAAGAAAGGCTACCCCAAACTTCGTGGCAGAACCAGTGACATTGCTGGACTAGCCCATTGCATGTTTGATCTTTGGTCACACTACATGGATCAAGGTGATCAGCACCACCTACGCATTCGTCTATTTTTGAAATTGAATTTGGAGCTCAAAGACATTTTGGAAACATTCTCGCCTACCTATGGCCACACAGCACTTCCAGAACCACAATACACCAAAGCATTCCAAGGAGGGCTTTCAATGGCCCAGCTCCACAAGCAACTCAATGAACACTTTGAGGCAACTGATGTAATTTTTTTTAATGTCACAAGCAAAACTCATTTCGCATGGCACAGTTTGCAATTTTCCAACTGTATACACCCTTTCCTGATATGGTGTTACGAAGGAGAGTCCACTATGCGTCGTGCACAGGTCCTTTGGAAGTCTTGCTTGCATGGCAGCAAACACTGGTAGGCTTCAATGAAAGCTGCTTGGAAGGAGCGCCATTTAATGTGGATGCAGTGCAAAGGATAAACTTGAATAGTTTCACCACAGGCAAAGCAGAAATTACGGCTTTCCAAGTTGGGTTCATTACTTGTGAGAAACAAAGAAAGTAACCTACTTTTAGCTTTCATGATCATTATATTATCATGTACTTGAGAAGTTGAAGCTTGGCAGGTTACAAGAAACATTGCAATCCCACAATTGACATTTGCATGAGATCAGGTTAAACAAAATTCCATGTGTTGGAAAAACAGCTTCTGCAATACAAAACTTACATTTTTTCATATTTTACCTTATTCCTAACACCAGCTTTCAACAACAGAAATGAACTCTACCATAAAAAATGCTTCTTTGTAGTGAAGTGTGATGTTTTTTCCATAAATTTCTTCCACAAATAAAAACCACCACTTGCAGTTTGTATGTTGTTTCTATGCGGTTTCTATGCTGTTTCTACATTGGCCAAAAATTTACTTAAAAAAATACTTTCTCAAAAATTTACTTGGTACCAAGTAAATTGTTCATTTACATTAAATTTAGGCAAAAAGTAAATTTACTAGTTTCGGAGACTCAGGGCAACTTTGCAAAAGCATTCGGTTCCGCCATACTGCCGTGCCCGTGCAAACGCCACGCCGGCTTCCAAAGCACGAAGACAGGCCGCACTACCGTGCCTTCGTTCCTTTCAGTCCCACTGCTTTGCATACCACTTGATTTTGCTGATATAGTCCAGCGCATAGCAAAATACCTTGCTTTATGTTCATCATATTCCTGTTTGCATGCAACAATTACTTCTTTGATTGAATTCTGTATCGTGTGTTTAAGCTGTCTTTCATCATGGAGCCACCAAACTTTGCAGGACCAACTCGTGCGACAAAGCGGACCATATTGCATGAAATATCAACTTCCAACCTGTGTTCCACAGACTAGCGGTTCTTCTTGACAAACATCTCGATGCACTAATTAGATGGTCGTAGTGGCGAATACTTCTTCTAGACTTCGCTTCGCTACTATGGTTGCATAACATAAACTCAAAACAGCTGCAGTCATATAACTTGTGTCAAACACCAAAAATTCAACAGAGAGAAAGCTCACAAATCTTCTTCAGAAGCCTTACACGTTGACAATGTCTCCTTTTAATGGATCTTGGAGAAAAACAGATAAAATTCACTACGTTCGTCTTCTTTGTTGTAAATAATGGCAGCAGAAATTGCCACTTTTTAAAGGAGTTCTAAACGGAAAATCGCCGGCGCCAAAATGTTTAAAATCTGCTGACAAATCACTATCGCAGCCTTGACGCAGCCACTCCAATACGATTTACGATGTCCAGCTGCAAAAGACAATAGTATTACGCATGCAGCCGCGTCAGCAAGCAACCTTGATTCAACCATTACAATGCGTTTAGCAACATCACGTGCCTAACTCGAGTGTCTCTATGCACATGGCAACAAATCATGACAACAGTCAACCAGCCACCCCAATGCGATCTGCAACGAGGGATCCCACAACCGCATAGAACCACGCACGTCACACGAAGACACGCAAAGTGCAGAACACCAAGGGAGAACCAAAAAACATCAAAACGAACGTACCCGCAACCGCCTCACACACGAGCTGCCCTTCACCGCCGCCTGCAGCCACTTTACACGGAAAAACGCAAGGTTTCGTGCTCCGGCTTCCTCCCCAACACAAGCCCCATGCACCATTCATGCAGCCATTCCAATGCGATCTGCAACCAGGGATTCCACAACCGCATAGAGCTACGCAGACACGAAGACACGCAAAGTGCAGAACACCAAGGGAGAACCAAAAAACATCAAAACGAGCGTACCCGCAACCGCCTTACACAGGAGCTGCCCTTCACCGCCTCCTGCAGCCACTTTACACGGAAAAACACAAGGTCTTCCTCCCCAACACAAGCCCCATGCAACATTCATGCAGCCATTACAATGCCTTTGTCTTGGAATGTGCCGTATTAAAGCCTCACACCACCCTTCATGATGTATTATGTGATGTAAAGTTTCACACCACCCTTCATGATGTATTATTATGTGATGTAAAGTTTCACACCACCCTTCATGATGTATTATTATGTGATGTAAAGTTTCACACCACCCTTCATGAATTTATTGTTCTGTGATGTAAAGTCTCACAATTCTATTTGCCCGTAACTCGGCAGATTGCTTCCCAACTTCCTTTGATAATTGAATTTTATTTAACATATATAACTTAACATAACATAATATGATATAATATAATTCAATGTTATTTTATACAATATTACATGTTTTTTTATAATATAATATTAGCTTTAAATATATATCATATATATTAAATTTCGCGAGCTCCTGGGATTTTGTGATTTTTAGGGAATATTGGATATCAAGGTCAAGATGCAATACTTGTTTTTACACAATTTTCAAACATTTTTCATGAACATATGCTAAAAAACAAGTACTTTTTTGCCGAGCGAAGGTGCCATCTCCGACTGTTTCCAACCGTTTCCCCTTGGACACCTTTGGACCTTCAAAAAAAAACGGCGTTGCGCGGAAATGCTTATTTAAAAAAAAATGCGGGTTGAACAAGTTTTGGCCTGATCATGTTTCCGACCGTTTCCGACCGTTTCCGACTGTTTCCGACCGTTTCCGACCGTTTCATTTTTTCTGAACGATTAATTGGACCACTTCCATTTATGGAAGGCTGATCCAGTGCAAACCCGTGCAAACCATGACGCTTAAGTTTTTTGGTGCCACCCTTGTGCGCGTACACTGCACCAAATATTGCATCTTGACCTTGATATCCAATATTCCCTAAAAATCACAAAATCCCAGGAGCTCGTGAAATTTAATAATCATATATATATATATAGTTATATATATATATGTGTGTGTGTGTACGTTTGTGTGTGTATCTATCATAAACTTGAGTTAACCTACTTATGAACGCACGTAGCCAAGTGGTGGGGCACCACCTTCCGGGGATCTTTTGACATCGCGGACCAATTCTGATAGGGAAACCCATGGTGGAAAGGGGTGCCAATGCGGAAACTCATAGGGAAGCTCAGGGCCTCCGGAGGGAAATGACAGCTTCAAAAACAATGAATAAACGTTTATCGTTCTGGTACCAATGGGTCTTAGACCAGGTGATTGGTTTTTGTATGTTTTTGTATGAATTACAGTACGTGATATATTCCTGGAGACCTGTTTCCGTTCAGTGCTGGAAGGAATTTAAATTACTAGTATGTATTGTACTAGTATCATTAGTATCATTCATCCTCCTTATGCTTTGGATGATTATTGTCTATATTAAAATTGCATTCCTCAAGCCAGTAGTTGTAGTGCATATCCACACACCCAACTAAAATGGCAACAGTTCTCTACAGGAAATTCCAGCAAAAGATGCATTGGTCAAAAGATATTATAGTCGCATGGTTTCCTGTAAATCTCCTGCTTTTTCATTTCCAATTCCAGATGATGATTATCCCAACCATCTTGGAAACCATCTGGGAGAAAAAACCTATGGAGGTTTCCTAGGCCATTGGGGCGCCCCCAAATCATCCATGTTATTTTTGGATTTTCCAATTTGTAAACCATCCAGCTGTTATGGTTTTGAAACCTATATGGTTTCTGGTGAGGCCCGTGTCTTTGAGAAGCCTCCGGCGGCCGATGCCTTGCTACTGGCGGGTAAGAGGTCGACGGCCGGGTGAGCCGGAAGTGATTGAACACACGTGGTATTTGAGGTGGATATTGTGGGGATATCAGTACTAGGAGAATAATGTGAATATATTGAAGATGATTGTGTTTTTTGAGCAGGTAGATATGATATTCAATACATATGGTTGAGAGGTTTAGTGAACAAAACTGATATGCAATGAAGTATGATACGGAATAAAGGCGAATCTGGCCAGCACCATGATATATGGCAATGTCGATGGGGAAAAATTGGTTTTAAACCAATTTAAACCAACGGGTTCTTCATCGTCATCATCATCATCGTCGTCGTCGTCGCCATCATCTCGTCCTCGTCCTCGTCCCCATCATCGTCATCGTCATCATCATCCTCCTCATCATCCTCATCATCATCCTCCTCAACCTCCCCCCTCCTCAACACAACCCTCCTCTACGTGATCCTCAAAATCCTCCTCATCATCATCATCATCATCATCATCATCCTGAACATCATCATTGTCTTCTTCATCATCATCCTAATGATCATCATTTTTTCCTCAACATTGTCTTAATGAATATCACCATCCGAAATAAACCCTAAATGGCCAGTTTAGCAGAAGATGTCCCAAGACCAGGAAAGAACGAGTAACATTTTTTAGAGTGGAAGGAGCCGGGCTTATCTTTTGACAGAAAGCTGCAGTGATGGTGTAAGTAGAATGGTCCCTCCCCACCCCCAAAAGAAACCCTAAATGGATCGTTCAAAAGCAAACCGTGCCCCTCCCAAATAAAGCCTAAATGGCTAGTTGGAGTCATCTAAAGATGTGTCACCGCCTCAAGTGAGGTCTCCAAAATCATGCCCGTGTCAAGTTTTTGTGGCATTTTCCGTGCTAAGTTGGTCTGCTTCCACACCAGGTTCGCCAGGAGCAGGGTGGCTACAGAGGTCTGCCCTCGAAACGAAGTGGAGAAGCAGGTGCCGGATCATGGGTATTGTATCTGAAAGTTGCCGTTTTTTTTGGTTTTGCTTACGAATCATCCACTTGACAAAGCATCCTTTCAATGACGCCGTGCAAAAAATTGAGATCCAACAATGCCCAACAACACCCGACAACCGTAAGGGAGATCTTCTGAATCCTTGGACTCCTTTTGTTTCATGGCGGTTGTAGGTGCTCCTGCCATTGGATTGTTTGCCTTTGTCGCCTCCTGTGGCCTTGCGGGGCCCAAGCGCATCTTGGTGTCAGACGGGCAGGGGGAAAACCATGAAAAACCTATTCTTACTGGTGCTTAGCAGGGAATGGATGGGAATGGGGGAATGGGATGATTATTACTAGTGATTATGGATCATTCCCTCATTCCCTACTAAGCACCAGTAAGTATTTGTGGATTACGTACATGTCATGCATTGAATTGCTTATCAACAATCGGGATTTTTGATTTGGCTGCCTGCTGTGACTGTTTCAAGCGTGGAACATCTGTACACGGCATTTGTTGACACTGCGACAGTTCGCCCAAACTTTGATATTTCCTGAAAGTCTGAGTCTGAGGTCACCTGTTTAAGATCCACCTTGACATTGATTGGTGTGATAGAAATCCCACTCACCCGACTGTGACAAATTTGGTTAAGACTCATTTTTTTTGTTTCAGTTATCCTAAAAGTACATTTTGTCGAGAAATGATGTTTAAAAGCAGGTGTTGCTCGAATATCCAGTTAAAATTACTATTTCCAAAAAATGGTGTTCGGCCCATGGCTACCGGGAACAATCAACCAATTTTTCAGCCTGCCTCCTGGAAGATCGCTCAGGTCGCCATGCTGTTGGGCGGCCCCAAGGCTTTCACTCCATACGTGTTCTCGGTGCCGCGCCCGCCATCTATGCCCAGGGTGAAGCAGCCACGGCGAAATGTGAGGCGCAGCGGGGAGATAGTGAAGGATAGGTGATGTTATACCAATGTTATTATTACATTGGTATTATTGCAAATTAAATCCAATATCTGCAAGTGATTCCATTTCCTTATGATATTGAGTACCCGCTTGAAGTTCCGCTTAATGTATAGCTTTGGAGGGCGCATTCATCAAAAATCACCAGAGGTCACGTGTCCCTGATTTTTGTTGATGGATAATTAGTAATGATTCGCACTTATATATATATATATAATATATATATATATACATTATATCTATATACAGTATATGGACGGCTAAATTTGGCACAGACAAAGAAAAACCTTTTCTGGGAAGGGTTTGGCCATAGCCATGCAATGATGGCAGCTGGCTCTGCTGCTTCAGGCCATTCATCACGAGCAAGGCGCCCCTGACTCTCACCAACGAGGATCCCTCTGCCATGGTGACGACCGGGAATCTATTCGGCTATTCAAAATGCACGAAATCTTCAGGAGGTATAATAGAACATTGACCAGGTCATAGAACTACCATCTGGTTATTTGTTACATAGCCATGGAAAGATCCACCATGTTCAATAGTAATAGGTAAACCACCTATTTCTATGGGCCATCTATACCATGGCGAACTGTTAAATAACCACTATTTCTTGGGTGGATCCAACTTACCATCTGGTTATTTAACATAGCCATGGAAAATCCCCAAAATAAATGGAGGTATCTAGCTGGGAAAATCATCTATTTCTATGGGCCATCATTTTCCATGGCGAACTGTTAGTCATAACCAGAGGGTAGATCAACGAACTGGGCAGTGGCAGCTCAGGAGGCCGAATCTTTCCCCAGGCCGCGGTTGTGCTGGGAGCGTTTGCTGTGGAACAGGCCGTTCGTTGTGGTAAGAAAAGCCTGGTTAGTCTGGTTATGTCTGGCTATAGTAAGTCCCCTAAGTGGGCTTATCCCATAAATTGGCTTATAACTTATAACTTATACTGGTTGGTGGTTTCAAACATTTTTCCATAATAATATATAGGATAATCCTTCCCATTGACTAGTATTTTTCAAGATGGTTAAAACCACCAACCAGTAAAACTTTTAACTATGGTTATTGACCAGTCACCAAGTGGGACCTCCAAGTCGCCTATTGCTGCCAGGTTCTCCAAAGCATCCGCCATGGCATTGGATCTGGGTCCCCTGGGCTTGGGGCTGGATGAGGGGCTGCAGATGGACCTGTACCTGACATGTTTTTTGGCATCACTAACTAGCTATAGGGTTCGTTCCAAAACTGCCGAGATATGAAGCATTCTGTTTTTGCTGGCCAAAATCGTGCCAGACTTTTTGCAGAAGATTCCTGAGGATGTTGTGAGTGATCATGATGTGACAGATTGATACAGATTGTGGAAATATATTCAATCACTGCTTGGTGGTTGCGAGCATGCTTAATTTGCCCATCGCTAGCTGTTTGGCTTAAACGCCACGGCCACGGCACGACCCGGGGGCGGTCAGCAGTGCGTGAAGCCAAATCTCGAAGGGGAGCCTTGACAGTGGCCCATTGGTACAGCCGAGGGTCCGGAATCATTTGGAGGTTCAGCACCAAAAGACACAAAAGTAGTGGCTACCCTCCGGTAAACTAACATAACTATGGAAAATCAATGAAAATCACCATTCTTCATGGGAAAATCCACTATAAATGGCAATTTTCAATAGCTATGTTAGTTTACCAGAGGGTAGTGGGTTTTGATTGTCCACATGATACACTTGTTGATGACGATGACGATGACGGTGACGTTGACGGTGACGGTGATGGTGATGGTGATGATGATGATGATGATGATGACGATGACGGTGACGTTGACGGTGATGGTGATGGTGATGATGATGATGATGATGACGATGATGATGATGATGGTGGTGGTGATGATGATGATGATGATGATGATGATGATGATGATGATGATGATGATGATGATATGTTTCCACTACAATTGGTTTTAGTTGCTATCATCAAATGGGATTTTATGAGGCACAAGTGTAAAGGCTTGATTTAAAATTGGGATCTCACTGGAAGAAGTATAGCAACTTCACAGGCCACCCATAATATGAGAATTTTGGGAATCACGGAATCATTCCAAAATAGTCTTACAATGTTATACATATATGTATATATGTTTATAAATCACTTTAACCATGCCAATAGAGAGAGAGAGAGAGAGAGAGAAACATGAGAAACAAAATTATTATAAATCAGGTGTGTGCATCGTAGTAATTTGCCAAGATGACATGGAAACAGGGGTTGACCATTGGCTCATGGGTAAACTGTTGATGATGGGACAAAGGGATGAATTTGACCAATTTTGCATGCGCACTACCAGATGACCAAGTGAATTTGAGATGTCGAACTTTTGAGTCCCAGTGCCTCCAATTTAGAGTCACATATGATAGGAACTGCCAGCTATACTCTGTGGGCATGGGTTCGGCTGTGTTCGGTGCAAAGAAATTGAACTTTACTAAGGTCACTAGGACAACATGTGTGTGTGATATTATCATATCTATTTGCATCAAGTATCATCAAGTTCTATTATTATCCTGATTTTTTTCGGGAGTTGACCCCATCTCTTTGCAAACTTATCATATCTCATCTAGGTCAAGGAGAAGTCCCCCCCAGATGTTTTCCATGAGATGAGGAGCAATGGCCCCGGGTCAGCCAAATTCGATTAAAAGAGAGAAGACTGCAAAGGACTGACAGCTTTTGGTGCCCAAGCCCCGATGTTCAAGTCTTGCTTCATGCGGTAAAATCGGTAAACACATTTTCTATATTATATTTCGCCAGAAATGGATGGTACCTTGTACAAACCAGACTGGAGCATCTCCGAAGCAACTGGTCCGCATTGAAGCAGGACCTCAATTCCACAATGGACTTGGAATTGAAGGGATTCCACTATATAATATATACACATATGTTAAAATTATTAATAATTACTATATTATCATCACAATAATAAATAATTGTATACAACATATACAATTTTATTATGTATGTGCATAAATTTGAACCATTCCATGCACAGGACAGGGCCCAAAAGGAGAAGTTGGAGATTGAGACCAAAGTGCTCAAAGTTCTGAAGGCATCACGCAACCTCCGCCAGCAATGCTTGGACGCGAATATTTGGTCATCACATTTCGTTGTAACAGGGCCTGCCTATGAGCATTTTACAACTGTTTAGACATCCAGTCAAACCGGAAAAGGTCAAAAATCAAAGTTTTCAGGAAAAACTTTTATTTTCCGGATTTACCGGAAAATTTTTGTTCTACCGGAAAAATAGCGGACTGACGTAATTTTTTGTCAGTTTCGTTTTTCGATGTTCTTCGGGAATCTTGGCCCTGGCTTCAGTGGTCTTGCATGTTAAGTTTCCATTACTGTTTCTAACATTTCTCAAAATGAACTCTACGTTCTGCGCGCTGGTGCCACCCACATCAAACTGAAATGTGCTGCTGTGCACTGCACATGCAAGCCTTTGCCGGTTGGAAACGCTAGCCACTTGCTGCAACCTTGGTCTAGCAGCTGATTTCCAGGACTGTCGGAGGGTCACCTTGCCAGAAAAGCGGCTACTTGAGACATGGTAGAATTTGAGAGGAAGAACATGATGGAACATGATGGAAACATAAGCATTTTATATTCCGACCAAATGAACCCGGAGATAATGTAGAAAAACCAGGAGAAAATAAAAGAAAACCCGGAGAAAATATAACTTTTGGAAACAGATGATTCCGACAAAACATCCGGAGAAATTACCTACCCGGACTGAACGCGAGAAAACCCGGAGTTAGCGCGAGAATTTTACCGGAAAAAACCCGGAGAACATAAAAGTATTTTGCACAAGTTACGTCAGACTATGCTGGAGTGTGCGCGCTAGACTCTCTATAAATCCAAGGTTTTGTCTGGAGAACGTCAGTTCTCTAGCTCTTGCCTCGTCTATTGGAAGGATCGTGCTGGAATACAGAATACAACCAGTTTGTCTCGTTTTTTGGGGGTCCTAAGCTTTATGTGTGGGAGTTTTCCATTTCCCTGTGACTCTTGCTCAGACTTGATTGTTGGCACATGTGTTTTTCGCCGCAACATTTGGTTTCTGTAGGGTAAAGTATTGAATACAGCTTTGATCGCTGACAAGTGGCCCAGCCGGCTTTGGAGTTGCGCTACACACATCCCACTTCAGCAAATTTAACCATAAAGAGAAAAACCAACCACTCATCCATGAAACCGACAATGTCCCGGAGAAATTAGTTCACCGGAAAAAAAACAGAGAAAATTACTTCACTTCGAATGATCCCCACCATGACATTTATACATTTTCTTACTGGCAAATCTTCTGGCATTCTATCTGGCATATCTTCTGGCATTCTATCTGGCATATCTTCTGGCATATGTTCTGGTATATCTTTTGGCATATCTTCTGGCATTTTATCTGGCAAATCTTCTGGCATTCTAATATGGCATATCTTCTGGCATTCTATCTGACATATCTTCTGGCATTCTATCTGACATATCTTCTGACATTCTATCTGGCATTCTATCTGGTATATCTTCTGGCATATGTTCTGGCATATCTTCTGGCATTCTATCTGGCAAATCTTCTGGCATTCTATCTGGCATATCTTTTGGCATTCTACCTGGCATATCTTCTGGCATATCTTCTGGCATATCTTCTGGCATTCTATCTGGCAAATCTTCTGGCATTCTATCTGGCATATCTTCTGGCATTCTATCTGACATATCTTCTGGCATTCTATCTGGCATATCTTCTGACATTCTGTCTGGCATATCTTCTGACATTCTTTCTGGCATTCTTTCTTGATCTTTCTGGCATTCTATCTGGCATATCTTCTGACATTCTATCTGACATCTTTTCTCACATTCTTCCCGTTGAGGTCCGGCAGTGCCCACTGCGATCTGGAAGTCGCGGTTGATGTCCGGCAGTGCCCACTGCGATCTGGAAGTCGCGAATGAGGTCCGGCAGTGCCCACTGCAAACTGGAAGTCGCGGTTGGGTCCCGGCAGTGCCTGCTGGGATCTTGAGCTCGCGGTGGAGGTCCGGCAATGCCCACTGAGATCTGGCGCTCGCGGTGGAGATCCGGCTGTGCCCACTGGGATCTGGACTGCGAGGAGGAAGAGGAGGATGAGGAGGAGGAGGATGCGGAGGCGGAGGAGGAGGAGAACAGCTCTGATAAAATCTAACAACCCTCACCTGGCAGGTGGGGAACAACTTTACCCGGACTGACGAGAAGACCCGGACTACCACAACTTTTTCCGGGAAAAAATCATTTCTTTGGAATTGCTTGGGAAATAGTTGTGTTTGGGGTTTGCCTGGACATAGACATTTATTTACCGCTCTACATTCCCGGCAAATATTTTCACCTGCACATAACTCTCCATTGGTCGGCATATTTGATAATATTTGACAAAAGCCAAGCGATGTTCACTTCACTTCTAACAGCAAATGCCAGCTCAAGGTGAGTCCAGAAGAAGTGCGACAGAATTTGGTAAAAGCCAAGAAGTCTGATATTGAGGCCTGCTCCGTCGTGCTCCTGCTGGGCTCGGGGCGAAATCATGTGACCATTGATTTTTCTGGGCATGACGCATGACTGTTTCACATGCTGCTTACCCGTTAAATTCGTCTGTGAAGGAAAAAAAATGGATGTGATCTGGAATGAGAGTTTGGAACATGTGTTTTTTCTTTTGAGCCTCCCCCTTTTTTCTCTTGGTTTTCTTCATCCCCCACATCTACGCACGATGCGGACAATGCACCTGTTATGACCTTCGCAGGTGCATCGTCAAGCACTGGAACAGACGCAAGATGAGGTTGAGGACCATTGGAATGAGGAAGCATGTGGAAAGTGTATATGAAGGTTTCTTAAAATGGGGGATTCCCAAAACCAAGGGTTTCAATAGTACAAAAATTGTCTTGTTTTGGATGATTTAGGGGTACCCCCATCTTAGCAGACCTCCATATAAAAGCAGGATAAGCCGTGACAAGTATCAAAAATTATTTCCCCATATTCCCCCAGCAATCCGACAATCCCTCACTGGGTTCAGAAGTGAAAGCATGCGTACACCCTGCTGGCATGGAAGAAATGCGACTTGCGGATGCTTGCAGAACATGTACCAATGTAATTTTAGCATCCATGTGAGTGACGGCATTTATTTTATTTGATGAAGTGAAGAGTTGTCTTGGCGGGTGTGCCCTGGTTGCTGAAAATGCAATATTTCGGTTGCAAAACGATGTGGGAACACCCTGAGAATGAGGTAGGCAAAACAAAGTCCATGAAGACGAAGTAGGAACACTTTGTCGATTGCGCGATGCTGGCCGCACATGTCACAGATAATTGTCATCCTTTATGCCGTAGATGATGTTCGTGACCGGTGGGACAAGCAAAACCTAAGAGCTGTTGGGACCAATTTTTTTTTTACGGTTGACAGTTGACATTACATGTGTTTAAGAAATAAATAAGAGGATTGTAAACTATCAACGTGTTTCATTATATGGCTATATATGGCTATTTGAACTGTTTATAGAATTTAAGTGTTTATTCATACTCACTCACATCAAAATTTTTGGGCGCATGCTCTTGGCCAATTATTTACCAGTTGTGTCAAGTCTTAATCATTCCTTCCTTTCTATCCTGGATTGCTGATCACATCCCTTGTACATAGCCTCATCCAGCTGAACTATTGAGATATCAAGAACCAGGGGTTCATCCACGTACTCAATTAATCTTAATTACACATGACACTGATTACTGATTACATTATACTGCAGTATTTAGTAGATCCTTGGAGATGAGAGTGCCTTGCAAACCTACAGGCAATGACATTGTCTTTGGCGAACTTGCCCAGGACCACTTGGTGTTCATCACCAGCCTGCAGCTTCTGAACAAGGCAATGCGCAACCGAGATCTCAAGAAGATGAGGGCACAGGAGGGGCTGTTTTGCTGTACGCTTCTGCCCCCATTGCGCGATGGATCGAATTAGACAGAGAGAGGGAGAGAATGGCTATTTATTTGGTGATATAGTCCCAACGTGTGCCGATTGCGGCCCCCAGTTATGCCACATCACACCAATGGATCCTTTTTTTTGTGTTTCGCATTTTTGGCACCTTTTTCCGCGTGAAGGAAAGTGTGATGCAGATGTTTGCCACGAAGTGCTTAAGCACCATTTACGCCTGGATGGTGAGCTCGTTTCTCCGCAGCACACTTTGGTCGCATCCGTTGGTCGTTGGAGATCACCCCATGATGTCTATCAACCATCAGCCACCAACCCTCGATTACACGATTCAAGTCACTAAACGATTCAGAAAAAACGTTTGTCCATTATACATATATGTATACACATGTTCAACCAACATTGCTATGCACATTATATTATGTCTATATGATATTTTTAATAAACCTGAACGTATTTGAATGTATTATCTATACACATTTTCAACCACTCATTGTAAGTTTTTTATAGTTTATTAAACCATATTAAACCCAATGAACATGATATTAAACCGTATTAAACCATATTAAAACCATATAAAACCATATAAAACCATATAAAACCATATTAAACCCAATGAACATGATATTAAACCCTATTAAACCATATTAAAACCCTATTAAACCATATTAAAACCATATAAAACCATATTAAACCCAATGAACATGATATTAAACCCTATTAAACCATATTAAAACCCTATTAAACCATATTAAAACCCTATTAAACCATATTAAAACCATATTAAAACCATATAAAACCATATTAAACCATATTAAACCCAATGAACATGATATTAAACCCTATTAAACCATATTAAAACCCTATTAAACCATATTGAAACCATATTAAAACCATATAAAACCATATTAAACCCAATGAACCTGACATCAAAACAGGTCCCACTTCGTAAGCCCCAGGTTTTTCTACGAGATGATCAGGCGCTTCCTGGGCGCCGTGGATGCCGCCTTCGACGAGGAGGATGCCGCCAAGGACCGGGCCTTCGCCGGCGCCTTGGACGGTTTTTCAATGGGGAAGCCAGGTGGGGAAAAGGTGGAAGCCCCAGAAAATGCTGCAGATATATAATGATATATATATATATATAATAGTAAGTCCCCTAAGTGGGCTTATCCCATAAATTGGCTTATATCTTAATACTGGTTGGTGGTTTGAAACATGGCTTTTATTTTCCATGTCATATATGGGATGTCATCCTTCCCATTTAATATTTTTCAGAGGGGTTGAAACCACCAACCAGTATACAATAATAATAATAATATTATGGGCTTAAATGTTGATGTGTTATTCATTGGAAATCACTTTGGGTTTATTATGGTGTGTTATTCATTGGAAATCATTATGTATATAGATGTAATAAAGTTAGGCATATCCTACTGTCTTTATTCGGGCAGATTCTGTCATGTTTTTTTTGGTACGTCTGACATGTTGAGACAGAACTGTTGTTGGAAACTGCAATTTTTTGGGCTTCGGGGATGGTCACTGGGCAGTGTCCTGGACACCGCCCACCATGAGTTTTGAGCGCACAGCTGAGGATACGGCATCTATGCTGCTTGGTCGCCTTGGCCTTCTTTGGCGGTGATTTTTCATAGCAGTCGAGTCATGAATCTGAGGGCATGAACCACATGGGCGGATTCAATTGTTTGTTAGGCATGTGATTTTCTTGTATGTTTTTGTGTCAGTGCTGGTTTCATTTCTATTTCGCTTGCCTGCTAATTTTGGGAATTGATTGTATGCCACCAGCATGCCGAGCATTTGTTTTTTAAACTATACGCGTATACAAGTGTCATATCATTGATGACTTGTTCGTGTATCATGTTTGGTGAATTTCTCCATCAAAACAAGATACCATAAGATACCCACATCATAAACATATGATTCGTGATACTTCTATATCCACAACTTTCTATACACACCATTAAGTACCATTAAATCCCCATACCCTCTGGTAATTTAACATAGCTATTGAAAATGGCCATTTATAGTTGATTTTCCCATTAAAAATGGTGATTTTCCATTGCTATGTTAGTTTACCAGAGGGTAAATCCTATTCGGACTTTGTTTCCCCTCTGAAACATCGACCAACCTCGCTTCGGCCGAGGGCTTGCTGGCCTGGAGTATCGTCCCCATCTTGCAGTATAAGATTCGCCCCTCGCTGGTTGGCACAGGTTGGCCATAGTGTTACTGGCACATGGGATAAGTTTCATGGGAATGTCATGGGGATATAGTAAATTAAAATGTAAATATCGTATAGCAGCTTAGCATGAATAATGGGAGAATCATGGGTGTATCTTAATGTATCTTACAGATATAATATTGAGCGATTAGATATGAGTTGATGATATTTAATGGATTCCAATAGGGATGTTTACCCACAGTGAGATGGTAGACAACTTTTTTATAGGGACGCAATGGGGATATTTTTTTGCGGGACATGGCCAGCAATATGATGTTTGGATGTGCGTCCAAATGGGGTATATCCCCAATTTATAGCCATCGTAAGATGAAAATGATGATACAATATGATACACTGGTTTTAGGTTTTAGGGCTATCCTATGTTCAAACACACCCGACTAGGCACTATGCATTGTTCAACGGGAATATCGGACGCCTCATTTTTGGGAAACAACCACATGATGCATTGATTTTCCTGTTTGAACTCCATTAAAAGAGAGGTCAAAAAGGATGTTTAACATCGCACGTGCCGCTGGTGCATGATGGCATCTTGAACACTCCACCAATGTGGACACAGGAATCCAAGATCCTGTTGAATCAGCATAGGGGGATGTGCAACTAACTACTTGTCCCCTTTTTACAAACACCCGAAGCCCCAGTTGAATGTAATTCTTCACTTTGGGGGTTCCACGTGGTTCCACATTGGAGAGATCATCGGCAGTTGTCCAGGGGGAATGGCAGGTCAAAAGGACATACTCTCTGGATCTGGTTATTTCACTCAGCAGAAAATAACCAGGTTTAATAAATAGGTATATAATGTTCATTAATGTTCGGTAATCAAACCTGGCTCTGGGGGGTCTCATGGAATCCCGAAAAAACTGTAAATGATAAGTGGAGGGTTTCAATGGGAAATTCATCTATAAATGATAAATGGGTGATTTTCATTTACCATGTTTGATTCCCGGAGGGTATTATCTAATTATAAATGGCTCATGTTCCATAGCTATGTCAAATTCCCGGGGAGTTCACATACGACAACATAAGTATGATAGCCACGTGTGCCCCAAACATTACAGCCCAGAAAGTCACCAAAAAAAAAAAGCAACAACCCATGGTCTTTGCGGTAATGTGGCAAAGCCAAAAGCAAACCATCTAGAAATTGTGTTTATGATTGGGTATACTGTACAATTACCCTTATTTGGCGATGGTTTGTTTCATAATCCCAACATCGTTACCTATTGGGATTGGTTTATTTATTAGATTTGCCTCTTGCCAGCCTCTCAGGTGAAATTGATGACCCCAAGAGCAAGTACAGTCGCCTTCATGCTGCGGTGGACTTACAGGCGCAGCAGTGCCCAAATTCCAATGATTGATCAGTATGTTATATTATATATATATATACATATATATATATATACATGTATAGTCCATATATACGATTATATACGCATACACACATGTATATACATATATATATATATATATATATATATAAATCATCATCATATATACAATATTCGGATTGAAGTTGCTATTTTGGGTTCTCCCCGTTCTGGACAAGCCCATGTCTCAAAATCATGCAAGCCTTTAGCATGACATAACATGACCACCATTCTTGGGTTCATCAGTTCATCCATTTTGAGTTGCAGCTCTACCCAGTTCATTGTGTCAAACTGGCTCTGCTCCATGCTCAGAGGGGGCCGCTGGAGAAAGCTTCCGCGGCAAGCTCAACAGAAGGCTAGCACCATGATGCATACCATAAGTAGGCATTGAATCAAGTGCATGTTGGTGTGTTGTCACTGTCCTGTCTCTATCACATCCCCCAAAAAACTTTGACCCCACGAAAAGCATCTAAAGAATCCGCCACCAACAAGGGCTAAGAGCTTAGTTCACACTACAATTCACTATCAATATCGTCTAATCTTTCAACCATCAACTATAAATATATATATATATACATATATATATATATATATTATATATATATAATTATATAATATATATAGTATGGTGCCTTACCAGTGCCCCTGCCGCTTGCTTTGTTTCACCGTTTCGGTGCGCCATGGATGCCCAACCCTGGCCCGGCTATGCCTGGCACGTCCTGGAGCACTTCGCGGCGCTGGCGCGGCTTCAGCTGCTGCGCCTGCTCCAGCGCTGGGACCTGCCGCAACGGGCGCATGTGCAGCTGCTGCAGTGCTATGGTACTGGATGTGGGGTGAAACCCACTGGCGGTGATTTACCCTCTGGTAAACATACAAAAAACTATGGAAAGATCCACCATTTTTCATGGGAAAACTCACTATAAATGGCCATGTTCAATAGCTACGTTAAATTACCAGAGGGTAAGGGGATGTGCAGTTCATTTTTCTATAGGGAAGTTGGTGTTCTCAGTAGTGAAAAACTGGGGTGTATGGATGTTTATGCCTACGGCAGGAAAACCGTACGTGCGTTTTGCTTCTTTTTTGAGTATTGCTCTTTGTCTTGGGGTTGGGGTGGGGTGGGGGGGCATGTTAACGTTCCTTGTACTTCGTACATGATATATTGCCATGTTGCTAAGATCTCGGGGATCTTTTACTACGTTACGTGTTGCTACGCTGCTGAGATCTCTAGTGTGGGTTGGGGTCGGGGTGGGGTGGGGTGGGGGGGCATGTTAACGTTCCTCGTACTTCGTACAGGATATATTGCCATGTTAGTGTGGGTTGGGGTTGGGATGGGGTGGGGTGGGGGGGCATGTTAACGTTCCTCAAACTTCGTACAGGATATATTGCGATGTTGCTAAGATCTCTGGGATCTTTTACTACGTTACATGTTGCTACGCTGCTGGTATCTCTGAGATAGTTTCCTACGTTACAGGTTGCTGCGCTGCTGAGATCCTTGGGATCGTTTACTACGTGACATGTTGCTACGCTGCTGAGATCTCTGGGATCTTTTACTACGTTACATGTTGCTACGCTGCTGAGATCCTTGGGATCGTTTACTACGTGACATGTTGCTACGCTGCTGAGATCTCTGTGGAATTTGGCTAAAAAAAATTGTGCCTAGCAATTTGCAGACAAAGGCAGGGCAGAACAAAGATGTCATGCTATACCTGCGTTGCTGGCAGTGGCGTTATGAGTGCCATAATGGCAACTTGCTGTCGAAGACAGCTTCCACACTGATGGATCGCTGAGCCGACGAAGAGTGTGAAAAAAAATCTGCGCATCCACGTCTGATGCACATGATGTTTACCTGGATTTGTTAAAAATCAATAGATTTTGCATCCACTTTTTTTAACCCAAATTCAGTTATCCAAACTGATCGGAAGAGCATTTTATATTGTAAATTACAGGTGATTGTGACTCTCCTGGAAGCAACCAATCAAAATGCTCGCGCGGTTTCCCTTCCGCCGGGATGTTTATGGTAGATATATCTGTAGATATCTGTAGATAGATGGGATGATGGGTTTATAAATCGACCTAAAACTTGGGGGCACCACTCTGAAGGGCCGCTTTTGTTTTTGTTGTGTTTTCTTTTTTTTTTGGGGGGTGGGTCAAAAGATCAATGGATGAAACATTTTATTGTTTGATATATTTCATATTATAAAATCAGGTGCACTACTGTGCCCCAATTTTGAGAATCCGTCCCAAAATGAATCGATCCAAAACTCAGCCAGGATTCCTTGAGCACCAAATATTGAATACATATTGTACAGGTTGGAAGATGTTATTTTTGTTGCTCTTGTTATTTGGGAGGGGCACTAGAGTCACTAGAGTCACTAGAGCCTCCACCAGTTGAAAGTTTATGCTTCACCTCATGCCGGTTGAATTACATAGACCCTCAGGGCACGAGAAATGCCGAGTACAAAATGCGAGCCATTTGAAGTTTGATGTTGTTGATCTATCATATATCATATCATATTTACATAGAATCAAACCATATCAATACACACATATATATGTATATACATATGTATCTATATGTAGCATACTGGCCTAGGATTAGGATGGCCTAGGTTACATCGTATTCTGTATGTACCATCCCCCAAATTAAGATAGACCCCTGCCTTAAATGGGGGTTGGATTTTTTTAGTTGCTAAAATTGGCAATATCCAGGGAATAAGTTCATCTACTAAGAGGATATACCCTCTGGCAAACACACAAAAAACTATGGAAAGATCCACCATGTTTAATGGGAAAACTCACTATAAATGGCCATTTTCAATAGCTATGTCAGCTATTACCAGAGGATATACATGGATGTCTCTGACATACAGCCGCTCCCTTCGCGACACGTCCGAGGCATATCGGGGTCGTTGGTGTCATTGTCCTCAGCGGTTGGGCGGGCTATGTCTCGGTTCGAGTCCCTGGGACGGCCCAGTTTTATGCCAAACGTTTCTGGGGAAACCAACTGGATAAAACATTACCCTCCGGTAAACTAACATAACTATGGAAAATCACCATTTTCAATGGGTAAATCCACTATAAATGATCATTTTCAATAGCTATGTTAAATTACCAGAGGGTATACAACTGCAATACCAACGTTTGGCTTTCAATTCGGGGTATATTCATCTAACATACTTTAAAGTTACTAAAACTTGAACTTTTTGCGGGAGAATTATCCAAGGTTAGACATCGAGCTTGAAGCTGTTTGGTGTTTATTTTTTTCCGCGGGCCACAGCCTCCCAAGTAGTGATGCATGCTAGGATTAGATGGGTCACCGCCAGCCATTGCTGAAATTTACGTGTGCATCGCTAATATGCAGAGGGCAAGGATTTGGTCCCTTCAGATTTGGGTTTTGCTTTGCAAAGAACTAGGGTCCCTCACCCCACCCTGAGTGAAAATTGTTGTTTTGGTATTGTCGTTGGGGTTTGCACGCAAAAGTTTCTAGTTGATCACAGCGTTTCCTTTGGCCCCGAAATCATGTGGAACTTTGTTTGCCACCCCGCGATCAGCTGGTACAATACCCGTAAATATATTGGCAGGGTCGGCAGAGCATTGACACCAATCTTTGTCACTCCCGGCTGTATCGCTCGTGATTTCATGTTGCTTGTAAAAAGTAGTACTGAGATGTACTGAGTACTGTAAGCGACTTTCAGTATTTGAGGGAATGATCTCAAGTGACCAATTCACATCCACGACTTCTCCATAGAACCGGACCCAAGCTAGAGATGTTCAGTGCAGTGCGTGGGTGTCACACGGTGTTGCACACGTCAAGCGCGCACAGCGCTGCATGTTGACAGCCCATGAGGCCATTTGGGAGCTGACCGAGTTGATTATTTACATTACGGTGAGGTGCGTGGTGAACTTGCGATACTTGATCCAGCCAGCCATGCCATGGCTTTTAGCACCTCGGAAAAAAAGGGTGGAAGTTTCTGGCGGAAACAGTTTGACCCTTGAGCCATCAGCTCCAAAGGGCTTGTATAACTGTTGTATAGGTGTGAGATGATGTGAGATGGTGTGAGATGGTGTGAGATGGTGTGAGTATACAATGAAACTTGGGATTTGGGCTGTATTTTGGGGGTTGGAGACCCCAGATTCCGTGTTGTTGCCTTGTTCGCACTTGCCAAGATTCACGTAGTAACTTAGTATGGCTAACCACCCCACTAGAATTCCATAATTCGCGCATGAGCAGCTGGGCAAGCGCTGCTTGACCCCCAGGTTGCGGCGGCTTCCATGTACTTGCGTTGTTTGCTTGATAGCGCGGCCCTGCGCCAGGAGAGTCTTGAGGGAATGAAGCGGGGTACATTCGATTTCGTTTAGTATCTTGCCCCACAAACTGATATTATATATATATATTATATATATATATATCATAAGATTTCAAGTCATTCTGTTGATCGTTGTTCCAATTTTTGATCGTTCCATTTTTTTAGGATATCCACTTACCAACCAGTACTGTACAAATTGGATCTGTCGCAGGAGTGGCTGGAGTTCCTTCAACAGTGGGGGTGGTCCAGGTGGGAGCCGATATTCATCGTAGGGAACTATATGTGTTTGTTAAAGAACTACTAAGGTATAGTAGAGAAAGTGCCAGGTAAAAACATCAGACCCTCTGAAAATTGGTTAATATTGCTTGTGTATATATATATATAAGTATAATATATATATATATATAAGTGTATATAATGATCCTTGTTAACTTTTTATGGCTTACTTATTAGTGAAGATACCCTCATCAATGGGTCGAAAAACCCGTGGCGATCCACCAGGCAACTCCTTTCCGCCTTCGGCCTGCGTGTCGCGCGAGGGCAAGCAGTAGATCCTGGAACTGAGGGAACCGGTTAGAACAGAGCATTTCTAGGGATACATATAGTGATATAGTGGGGATATAGTGGGGATATAGTTGCTAAAATTGGCAATATCCAGGGAATAAGTTAATCTACAAAGAGGATATGCCCCCTGATAAACATACAAAAAACTATGGAAAGATCCACCATGTTTAATGGGAAAACTCACTATAAATGGCCATTTTCAATGACATATCTGGTTGGTGGTTTGGAACATTTTTTTATTTTCCCCAATAGTTGGGATGATGATCCAATCTGACTTTCATATTTTTCAGGGTGTTGAAAACACCAACCAGATATAGTGGGGATATAGTGGGGATATTTTGGACTGCGGCTATCTGCGCAGCATTTCTCCAGCACTTCGTGGAACATCACTTTTTTTAGTATACAGAAATTGTTTCTAAATTATTTCTATAAATGGGCCATTGTCATCCATTGTCCACAACTATGTTTGATTACCGGATACTTGATGGCTCGCCTTCTGGGAACTGGGTTCCAGTCATGGGTCACATCCCACGTTATGATGATCTGATATGCCATCAACAAACCAGGTACTTTTCTGAAGCAAAATGGGAAGCCGAAGCATCACATAGATTGAACCATACAATGATAATGGGAAATTGAAGCAATAAAACTGCAGGAGATGAACCAAGGCTTCATGCTGGGATTTTCTGGTGATACATCCCACTGATGCCGTTTGATTACAAGGTATTTGTGTGGTTGTGTGTTTGTGTGTTTGTTTGAAGGTGAAATGGACTTTGCGAACTATTTAGCTCAAAGCCTGTAATAAGAACTGGTGATGGATGGGGGCCATGTGTCACAGCTGGATGCATCCACACGACACTTTTGGAAGCACCAACCATTTGGTGACAGGCTAGTTTTTAGGATAATCGGATATGACATGTATGCACACACACACATATATATATATATTACGTGTGTGTGTGTATTTGTGCTATTCAGTACTGTGATGTAAAATAAGATAACACACTGTAATGTCCTCTTGGTGGTGAAGAGAGAGAGAGAGAGAGAGAGAGAAATGCATTTTGATTTAATAGTTTAGCATGTCATAGGGTCTATTCATTTTTTGTGTATTCAATACATTCAATAAACAATGCAATATAACAATATATATATATGTATATACATATTAAAGTAGTCGGCATATGATTCTATGATTTATGATATTTCCGAAGATGTAGGGCTGGATTTTCCTGATGGCCCAGGACTGTCCTATTTGTACCGAAACATTTGAAGACAATCCATGGACAATGGCAACTCTATCTTGTTGCAAGCAAAGTGTTTGTTGGGCGTGCCTATGCCGTCATGCAGAAAGCGTTATTGATGATGCGCGGCCGGACATGAATTGTCCCCTCTTTTGTGGCTATGATTTGCTTTCAGACATTTTTTATTGGCTTTGAATGGAGGATAAATGCACAATGATTTTGTGCCCTATTCATGTGTGCAGTGCACATGGTCGTGTTTCAAGATTTTTTGAACTGTGTGCGCCCGAGGTACGACGTCACTGTATAGATTCTTATGTATTATAGTTTGTGAGAAGGAATCTCCCCAAGATCAGCTCATTGATCCTTATTTGGGGTGGATTAGTTTCAAAGAGCCAGATCTCCGAGGCAAAGTGTTGATTCCTGACGTGATGGTGTATAAGTCCTTCCGTCGACATCAATGGTCTTGGCGTGGCCTGGATTTGCTGGGACAGAAGACTAGGCGAAAGTGCAGGGCTTACGTTCCTTGCTTCGCCAGAAAGGGCAGGCTTCGGAGGTGCAGAAAAGGCTATGATGACACCATGGTCATTACTCCCATCATCTATCAGTTGGATATAACCTCAACATACCTCAACAATGCTGGGAACAGTATGGAGTTGGGATGCAAGCCACCTTGGTTCATGGACAGATTTTGTTGACTTGGTGGGGTTTGTTGGTGGATGTTATTTTGTTGACTTGGTGGGGTTTGTTGGTGGCTTGATGGCTGGGTTTGCTGAGTTGGGACGCCATGGGGGCACCCGCATGGATACCTCACCAGCTTCGCCAAGGAACGTTGGTGTCTCTCGAGCGGATTGGCCAACACCTGCGCAGCGCGGATGGAAGACGTGTCTTCGCAGACCGATGGTATACCGACGGTTACTGATGACCTGGGGTAATGCTACCATGTGATACTTGTATGTGCTACTAATGCTATTATAGTTGTTTCTTTTCAGGGTTTTGATGCGTTTTTAACCACACTGTTTACTGCAACAACTCTTTTTACTACCATTTGCAGGATCGTTTTGTGCACTGTGCACCCAGTTGGATGTTTTTGGATGACAAGTAGCTTCCAGTTGGAATCCGAATAGGTGAGAAGCCCTTCACTTGGCAAACTTCAAAAGGATGTTCATCACCTAGAATATGGTTGATTCATGTTAATTATAATTATGGGACTTTTCTGCGCATGTAGTAAAAACAAATAGCAAATAAATACGTAGAAAAATATGTTTCAAAAGAAATAAAAAAAGTATACGTATAAATAGATACATATTAGAGATGGCGCTAGAGGGAGAAATAAATAGATAAAGATATATAAATTAATAAATAGATAGATAAATAAATAAGCACACACACACACGCATATATATATATGTGTGTGTGTGTAATATAATGTATATATATATACATGTGTGTGTATTGACCTGGTTATAGCCATTTTTCCATGGTAGAAGCCCTGCAGCATCGCTTTAACGGTGCCCCAAAACAGTGGCAGGTGGTGCATTGTCCGGGAAGCGACTGCGATCACATGTGGCTGCTGCCAAAGCAGCTGCGTCGTTCAAAGGCCTCACAGGAGCGGGGACCTGCTGACCGACTTCTGGTGATTCCAATGGGATTCCAATTGGCAAATCACCCCAGCAACTTTGGAAAAGGTCCAACAAAAACATACAAAAACTATGGCCCAAGAAAAGGCCAGTTGATCCAGTTCTCCATGTATGCACAGTGTCACCCGGGCTTGTCCATAGGATTTCAATAAGTTCCCCCGTATTTTCTCGATCCAGGAGCCTGGGAGTTGCTGGGATCCACGATCATGGAGCTTTGGACGACACATGGGTTTCTATGTGGCACCCTCTGAGGGCGGTGACACTTGGTTGATTTGGACCCATTTTATTGAGGGGTGCAGTGGTCGACAGAAAATGGGTAGAACCATCATAACATGATAGTAACCTCCAGTAAGCCCATAAGTTGGAATGTAGCACCTACAGCTATGGTATACTTTGGTCACAACACCCACCTGGTAGTGGAACTGCACCTCCAAGTACTTCAGCCCTAGAGGATCCAGGATGTGAGTCAATCTTCAGATGGTTTTGCGATGGAACAATTATGATTCATGAGAATGCGCGATGATTTTCCACTCTCACCCTAGTTCCCTGACAGGCCGCCGAAACATGCCAAGACGCTGGCAATCTCAAGATGTCATTCAATGTCGATGTCAAGTGTTGGGTTGTCAGACCAGGCTGGAGGCTCCGCAGAAGGATGAGCAATTGATGCCTTCCTATCATCGGGTTGGATAAAAGATAACCTCCTACCATCCTTGCATCCAAAAGAGCACATTCTCGCGCCGGTTCCGAGGAAGATTTGCGATGCGTTCATTGTCCAAGTTGCGAAGTGGCTTATTGCCTTTTATGCAGTCAGCCATGGGAAGTATCAGGCCACCATCATGCTGGCACTTTGGCCGTTTCAGGCTGCCCTAGGCTGGTGAATGTTTTTTTGGGGGCCAATCCAATTCACGTTTTGTTTGCGGGGAATGGCTTGCAAACACAGGTAGCAAAGGTTAGCAAAGCATCCAACAGATTTTTGATGTAACACGAGCTGGCCAGGCCGATCTTGTGTTGCTTTTAAGAGAAGTCGGCACACGCAAAATAATACTTGGTGCAGAAACCACTCAGTCAGAATATTGAAAAAGAAGTTGCTCCACAGTTGTCCTGCCCATTGGATCCCGTTTGTATTTTATAAACTCATATAACATGATATAAGCAATAGACAATCGACAATTAGGCAGGTTGTATCATGCTGACCGCCTTCCTGCCCATTGCTGAGGCAAGTCCTGTTTAGAATTCGATGCCACATTGCCTTCGACCCTGAGAAGTAAAGAGAGACATTGGGCAGGAGCCAAGGCGAGGTCGGCCGCAAGCCCTTGCGGTCAATGGAGTGTCATGGATGTGGCTCAAAAATCTCAAAAATATACCTAGAGAGCGAGACAGAGAGAGAGAGAGAGAGAGAGAGAGGGAAAGAGAGGAGAGGGATACACACATACAGACATGCATAAATATATATATAAGTATAAGGTATGTATGTATATGTGTATGTGTGTACTGTGATTGGATAGCGGGCCCCCTTTCCAAAAACACCTCGATCAGCTGCCTCAGCTCCAACGCGGCCACACGTTTTTCCACCAACAAATCGGCGATCCCTGCGCCGTCCGAAAGTGCCTATGGCCAAGGCTAAGATCCCGCCCACCACATCACCAGGCTTCACAGAGCCAAATGCCTTTAGGAATCCGGCCATGGATGGTGCATGAAACCAAGTTGTAGGATGTGGAGTATCCAGTGTTACAAGTGCTGGAAACGAGTTCAATTCACATTCCCAAAAATACATTTTTTTTTCATGGAGAACTCGTTTCATCTGAGGAGGATTTCAGCCATTTCAATCTGTTCCTTGCTGATGCTCTGTTTTTGAGGACTTCATGTTCATCGTGTAAACAATACTTTCCTTGTTTGAGAGTTTCTCTCAAAAAGGTTGATTCCATTACTTTCGTAAGTGCATCCGCAAGTTGAGCGCCGGAATGTACCCAATGCAACTGTATTCCCTCTGACAAAATGTCTTTGATGGCTCGTGCCTGCAATTGTGTTCGAAATTCTTGGCAATTTGGTGCTGCGGTACGGGTGGTGAGGTCGTAGAGGCTTTTGCAGTCAGTAATTGCTAAGTCATTTTCTGTTATTTTGAAAGTTGGAATGGAAATAGCTTCAGGTAAGTCATTGATGGTTTCAGGTTTTTGCCACTTGATGTCTGGTTTTTGAATCCATGCCCAGTAAAGTCTGATCCATGTCAATTGATCTAAGGCTGATGATAGGGCGGTAGTCTCGGCGGATAGTGTGCTTGTCACTACTCGTTGGATCTTTTTCGTGCCCCACGATAGCGGACTGATGACACAGGCTTTGTTCTGGGAAATATCTTTATGGGTGGCGAGGATTATCATACCAGAATGAGATTCGGGTTTTGATTTGGAAGCAAGTGATGCGTCGGAGAATGCTACAAATCTTAAATCTTCAGGTGCCATGGGATTTATTTTGATGGTTACTTCATGGTGTTTCTTGGCAATATGAAGTGCTTTATTGGCTGCAATTAAGGTGGATACAGTGGCATTATTGATGTTGGATTGTAAATGACTCAGGGAACTGTTCAGGTCAGGTCTGGTATGCACAGCTGCATATTGGAGCGATCCAATTAAGCCACGAAGCAAGTGTCGTTCGGCTTCCGTCACTGGTGCATTTTCTTGGGCTCGTCTTTCAGGCTTCAGAGTGATGGGGCTGATGTTCTTCACATACTTCGATTGGGATAGTTCGATGCTGTTGTCAGTGTTTTGATGAAAGTCAATTCCAGTGAAAGTAAAATGGCGTGATTTTTTTGATCCAAATGGGTATTTGGCTTCTAGTTTTGAGATCTGTTCATGGAAATAATCATCACCCCCATGGATTCCGTCATCAACATGAACTCCAAGGACACCACTGAGTTTCTGGGTTTTTGGATGGCGAAGGATAAACATGCATGGGTCAAACGGACTGGCAACAAATCCTAGTTTCAATAGTTCCTCTTGAAGAGTTTGAAACCAAAGGAATGGTGCATCTATGAGACCGTATGCGGATTTATCTAAACGACACACTTCATCTGGTTGGAGTTGCATGGCTTTTGACAGCTCAGGAACTGGCTCCAGTCCAATGACTCTGTCCTTCTGTGGTTTGCCTTGAAGGAAAGCAGCACGAATGTCAAAGGAGCCCAAACTCCATCCTAATGAAGCAACAAGTTGCAATAGGATCATCTTCGACTGTCTTCCTAGAGTAGGGCTATCCCTTGGTACTTCAGTTAAATTGGGGTCAAGGTATCCAAGGACTACCAATCTGGCTTTCGGTTTATGCGTGGCAAGCTTTGATGTGGTAGGAACATCCGTGTTATTCTCCTCAAGTGGTTTCCATACGAGGATCCATCTGCAACGCAGGATTTGTTCTGGAGCTAGCTGGGATCTCAACACTCTGGAAACTGTGCCTGTTTTAAGCCAGTTTTTGATTTCATTGTCTTTGGCTGCCTCAAAGGCACGCTTTTCTTCCGAGGTCAGCATCGAAAGTTTCACTTCCGTGCGTTGTCTTTTCTCTGCTGTTGCAAGAAGGATTTCATCGTCTGTCCAAGTGGCAGTGTTCTCCCGCTGGAGATGGCTTGGCGTTTCTAGTTCGATTCTCCATGCACATGGAGTTACCACTGGATCTATCGTTATTTCATCAACGTCACTGCAGAGTAGATGGGTGGTCACTAAGTCATCATCAGTGGGACTTTCAGGGATTGGTGTCTCTATTGCGGGGTCTACCTCTATCCCTTGAGTAGATTCTGGTGGGGTTACTGCTTCTGGTTCATTGTCAGGTTGATCTTGGGATTGACTGTGATTATCTGAGGATGGATTATGAGCTTCATTGGAATTTTCAGGATTATTTTCTTGTGGGATGACTTCGGATTCATCTGGGTTTCTCGATTCGGTGTGAGCTTCAGGTGTGATACTGATGTTTGATGCATTTTGAGGTATCTGCATGGCTTCTTGGGAGCATACTGGTCTTACATGTTCTGGCGCCCTTCTATGAAGTTTACCCCCATGTGTTCCCCAAATGGAATGTTCATTTTCTTGATTCACGATTTTCAGGGGCCCGAACCAGTGTCCACCTTGTGGTGTGGGTTGCCACATCATGACCCATTCTCCGGGTGAGTACATGTTTCTGCTGGGTCTAGACCTACGAAGGCAAGCCCTTCTTAAAGCCATGTCATTATCCGCTTGATGAAAAGCCGTACGGGCTCTTTCTCTGAGGGCCAAGCTTCTGCGGAAATGGATGCCGTGTGCATCATCTCTGTCTGCACTTTCCAGGGCTGATTCTCTTTCGCTGCTGGTCAAAGAGCCTGGCAACCTGGAACTCTTTCCAAAAACCAATACCTCAGGTGAGAACCCTTTTCGGATGCTTAGTGCGTTTTTTGCATGAGTACTTTGTACCAATGCCTACTGCAAATCATCATAAGAGTTTATGGGAAATTCTCGGTCTATCTTATCCAACATGCTTTGGAGAATCTGTCCGTGTCTCTCGCAACGTCCATTCTGCCAGTGCGCATATGGTGCAGTCGTTGTGGCCTGGATGTCATGGCGTTGTAAAAAACCTGCAAACTGTTCGCTTGTGAACTCTGTTGCTGAGTCTGTTACAAGTGAATTTGGAGGTCCAGCCCACTGCAACCATATTTCTGTGAGACATCGGATGGCATCTTCTGCAGCTCTGCTTGGGGCTGGTGCCGCTACATGAAAGTTGGTTGCCTGATCAAGCACATGATAGAAATGAAATGATTTCCCATTCTTGTTTGTCCACGTGATACCATCAATGAAGATCTTATCATTGAAATCAAGTTCATGCTTTATGGTACTTGGCCTGGCAATCTTTGGTTTCTGGGCGGCTGCACAAGTTTGACATGACATGTCAAAAACGGCTTGCGACAATTCCGGTCTGGCGCCCTGGGCTTTCAACACTGCGCTCAACTTGTCATGGCTTGGGTGGCATAAATTCTGATGAGCTCTTTTTAACATTACCTGTTCTTCCCTTGGCAGTGCAAGAAACCGTGGTCCATGTTGACCATTGATGGGCATTTCTGCTGATTCTGGCATGTCGTCTACTGGCTGTCCTGGATCCACAAGTCCTGCCTTTTCTCCACCAGATTTGTCTTCCGTCAGTTCTGGAATTCTGTTGGTTGTGTCAACTTCAGTTGGTTCGGCAGGGCTATGGTCAGGCGGAACGGAAGCTACTGCGGCAGGCGGCATTGACGGTGCTGATTCTGGGCTGGCTGCAACGCTGGGAACTTCCTTGGCTCCCACTGGAACTTCGGTGGAAATAACATCGGCTGCAAAAACAGTTATATTCACTCGGCAGGGATGAGATTTTCTGATAATCTGTCTTTGGGCCAAGGTGTCATGTCGTTCCCAAATTGGATCCATGAGAATTCGATGGTCAGCACGAGCTTTCATGATGGCTCTTCGAAATGGTGCTTCACGGGCATGCAATTGCTTTGGGGGTCCCATGGTTCTTTCAGTTCCTTTGCACGCTACGACAATCTTCACAGTTTTCTCAGGAAAAACTTCTTGAACCATCTTGATTGTTTCTTCATCATCAAATACCTTCTTTCCTACCCGAGGAAGTTTTGATTCGATTACTTGTATGATATTCAAAGTCTTATTGTGAATCTCAGTCTGTGAGGGCTTTATCTCAATAGGACTTGGTGGCATGGCTATCCGGCGACGTTTGTTCTCTCCACCCTGGTCGAGTGATCTGTCAGCAGTCTTGGACTTTGGAGAACGCAACGTCCCAAGCTTGGGACGCTTGGCAAGTCGATCATCATGAGCCAGGATTTGATCAACAATGCTCAGTACTGGATCATGCACAGTTCCAACTGGTTTTTCTGTGGGAAACATTGACTTCAGGATGATCTTGGCGACCAGTCTGGCAAACTTTCTCGGATACAGCTCGGAAAAGGCCGATCGTGCCACTGTCTGTCCATGTGCTATGGTTGAACCCTCGATGAGCTGGTGATCATGGGTTCGGTCACATCTTAATGGATCCAGTGCTTGGTACATGGATGGGGACGTGGTCATAATATTGAGGCCCTTTTTCATGAACTTCATGTTGTTGGGATCTTTAAGGTCTCCTGCCTTGCACATGTCTGGGTTGGCACACTTGGTATATCTCGAAAGTTCTTGGAGATATGGCAACTTTAGCATGAGGGATCCCTTGGGTTGTTCCCAGTGCACATGTCGTGACATTCGCACCTGATGTCGGCACAAGACAAGACACAAGGCTACCTGGCTGAGCATCTCCAATCGTTCTGCATGAATACGATCCCACAGTTGAAGTGAACGTCCACTATTGAATTTTGACCAGTTGGACCATGGACCACACTTTGGACTCAACCAGATATGTCTTGGGCAATGTCTACAAACCATGATCATGAGTGCTTTGCGACCCTCACTGCTTTGCAAGTCTCCTTGGTTCAAACCAAAACGCATGGCACGACCCTGCAATTGATTCACCTGGTTTGTCAAGTTGCTGTTCTCACTGCAGAAAACTTCGAGGAGATCAATGGCACGACCCATAGGTTTGTGTACTTGAAACAGCTCGGACAACTCTTTTTCATACTGGTTAACCAGTCTCCAAAACTTCTGACGTTCATGATTTGGTATGGATTCACAAAATTCATCAATCTCTCCGGCCCTTTGAACCAAGTTGCACTCCGAGTTCATTGATCCCATGCAGTCAGGATCTCCTCCTCGTCCAAGTCCCACACTGACGGAATTGCTTGGTTGGCGGCCGTCGATGGTGGCATTGATGCTGCCTGAGGAGGTGCAATGTGGTTCAACAGCTGTTGGAGCACATTCTCCATGTTCAGCACACGTTGTTGAAGTCCATGGATCATCATGGAATCTTCGGATGCTGGCCATGGGTTTCCGGGCTCTTCCATGGCAAGTGGATTGGTGTTCATCGATGGCGAGGGACCCGCTTTGGCTTTGGCCTGCAATGGCATCACCTTGGGTGCTGCAAAGCTTTTCGGAGCCACTGGTGCCTGGGAGCTTGGTGTCATTGTCGGCTGGGCTCCCAAGCCTTCCATTTCCTCCACCTTCTTTTCGATGTACAGAATCACACGTCGGTGAGCTGCTTTGTTGCTCTGACGATAGTGCTGGTAAAACCAACGAATCCACTCCGGGTATCCCGTCCAGATTTCCTCGTAGGTGCGACCCACATGCGTCTTTCCAAACGTCATCTTCTCTTGCTTGAGCTCCTCCAGTGACACCTGAGGCACTTCTTGTTGGGGAGCTTCTTGCAACATGCTGGCTTGGATACGCTGGAGTCGTTCGGAGAACAAATCGCTCATGAGTCACGGGCGATTCACAACTCAGATCGGTCGGTGAGCTACTCTGAGACTGTCGACTGGCTTCTGATGTTTTGGACTGGTGTTTGAAACTGTGGCACGGTGGTGAGAAGGATGCTGGTGAAACTGGCACTGCTTTCGGTTCACACTTCAAACTTTCTTCATGGTTGACCTTTGACATGTTACCTTCTGCCTTCATGCATGTCATGTCCTCATGTGTGGCGGGCATCTCTGTTTTGACATGCATTTTCTCACTGTCATGTGCAAAAGTCTCTGCAAATCGGAAACTCTCTCCATCCTTCGGCACCACCTGAGTGAGTTTGTTGATGTCAATCAAGTATAAACCTTTGGATGTAAGTTGAAGTGGAATTGTAACATCATGTTTGGGGAGTATGATTTGGTGGTTGGCTGTATCGATCATGGCTTCGAGTGCACGAAATAGAGTGTTGGACAACAAAAATGGAGTGGTTCCCGGAACGATGGCTATCTTCAGGCCTAATCCGCAAACAGGCACAACAAGGGCATGCTTGGACTTTAAAGTCCCTTGATTGCCAAACCTGAACGTCACTTCGCACGCACATCGCTTGACTTGATCTCGGACCTTGGCATCTAGACTTTGCAAAAACTGACCAACATGTTCACTACCAATTACGGTCTTTGTTGCCCCAGTGTCTATGATGCCCCATGTGTCATGTGTAGAAAACATCGCATCTGCCACTTGTTCTTGTGGAGCGCTGTTTGCAACTTGGCGCATGCCACGGTCTCGGGAAGGAACTTCTGTTGAGTTCGGATTTTCGGATGCACGGCACGGTCCAACCACCTTGGATTGGGCTTCGGATGCATTGGATGGATACGCAGGCTCTCTCAGGGAGAAATGATTCGGCGGCACAGGCTTTTTCAGCTTGGACTCAATCCTGCTCACAAGGCTGGCAACCCTTGAATTATTACCCTTATTTCCCAAAATATAGGCTCTAATTCTATCCCTGGTTACCTTATCCCCATGATTAGTATTGAGTGCATGTTGGCTTGTGGCTGCATTCGAAAAAACTGTCTGTACAAAACTGAAACCCTTTGAGTGACGGCTGTCCTGATTGTTGGGATTCGGCATTTCCGGCAAAAGCAGAAACTCCATTGGCATCACTTCATCAACTTGCTGATCTGTCCCAAGAGACAGGGTGACTGGAGCAGCGGCTGCATTTGTGGTTGAGGACTGGCTTCTCTGCGGACACTCGGATTTCCAGTGACCTTTACGACCACAAATCCTGCAATTACTTTCCATGATTCTCTGTTGCAATGTCTTTCGTCCCCATGAGACTTTGGTTTTGAACTTACCTTTGACATTCTTTCCTTTACCCTTCCCAGCTGAGATTGGCCAGAAGCCCCTGGCGCGAAACTTTTCTCCAAGCTTCTTCCGGGCCTCGACGTACGATGAATAGGCTGATGCCAGTTCCTCGTCATTCTGAATCACCTCAGCTGCTGCCGATTCGAAGTCAAGGATCATTATGGCATCATCATCGCCCTCGAGTGCTAAGGCTTCTGTAAAATCATCTTCATTCCATTCTTCATGTCCAGCTAGGTGTGTGGGTTCATCGTTTTCACCAATTGAATCAGCTGAGTCCAGGGTCACATTCACCTGGTCATATACCTTGTTCTTCATCACCTTTTTGCCTTGTCCAGTCATCTCATGAAAAAACGAAGTCCCCAACATCCGAGTCCCTGACCTTTGTCATCGTCAGTTTACCTTCCAGAGAAGCATCGCTTTCCAAAATGACCCGTTTCTTGTCATCATTGGTGAGTAACGAACCCCTGAGAGTTACATAGGCTTGCAAGTCCTCCATCTTGAGCTTCTGGGTCAACAGTTTGGTCCAGAGTACGTCTGCACGAGCCAGGTACGAATCATGAGATTCATCAGTCTGTTGCACACACTGATACATGGCCTTTTCAGCATCTGTGTACCTCTTTTCCAATCCCGTACGTCCCCAATGACCACCGAGGATCTCTATGATTCTCTCAACATTCTTGGAATCATTGGTGCACAATTCGGAGTGATGCAATTGCAGTTTGGAAAATGCCGTTCCGCTTGTGTTCAGGATGAGCCGCGTGATGAGCTCGGATACTTTCGTTGCTGGCCAGACTGACAGGATCATCTGTACTTTCTGGGCATATATCTGTACATCATCTTTGCTAGGGTCAAACGTGGGAACCAGGTATGCTAATTGACTTGGAACTGTTCCGGCTGTCTCGGTGCTCTCACCTGACATGCTTGGCCTCAAGCTTTACCTCCAATTCCAAAAACAATCAACGTAGAAACCAGCCAAACCCAAAGTTTCCCAGGATGCCCCCGGCTTTCAATGTCCAAAAACGCCGGGGGCTCCGCTACCAATGTGATTGGATAGCGGGCCCCCTTTCCAAAAACACCTCAATCAGCTGCCTCAGCTCCAACGCGGCCACGCGTTTTTCCACCAACAAATCGGCGATCCCTGCGCCGTCCGAAAGTGCCTATGGCCAAGGCTAAGATCCCGCCCACCACATCACCAGGCTTCACAGAGCCAAATGCCTTTAGGAATCCGGCCATGGATGGTGCATGAAACCAAGTTGTAGGATGTGGAGTATCCAGTGTTACAAGTGCTGGAAACGAGTTCAATTCACAGTGTACATATATATATATGTATACGTGACAAACGCACACACACACAAACACACACACACACACTAGATCCCAATATCCAAAACATCACAAATCGATTGTGTGTCTCCAGTGGTGCAATGCGGTGCCAGGAATGCCCTGGCTGTGGAGTACGGACCTTGCGCTCAATGGGTTGCAATCACATGACCTGTACACAGTGCGCCATGCACTGGTGTTGGGTATGCGGCCGCCCATGGCAACCTTGGCATTATGGCTGTACAGCAAATTCCCAAGGCTCAGCAGACTGCTCCCTGATGTGACAAAAGAGTGCAAAGCGGCGAGCCGCGCAACAATGCTGGGCAGGTAAATCACATGTTTTATGTCAGTTGGGGTCGCATGAAGAGTCGCTTTACTAAACAGATCTAAACAAAATCCAATGATTCAAAAGAGTCAAAAAGAAACCACACGTTGGTCTTCATCAGAATACCTGGTGGCATCCTTTTGAAATTGTGGTTTCATCGTGGGCACACCGTGGTACTGAAGATTCTTGATACAGAAACTAGCTGGTTTGGTGGATCTTTGGGCACATAGTGGATGCCGCGTGCCACCAGGCCAAAGCTTTCCCCATGGTTCTGGCTTGGTCCTTCAAAGTTGCTCAGTTGCAGCAGCTGTCACAACATATTGTTGAGGTGTGCCAGGTCCCGTGAACATCCATGAACTGTTTGGATCACGTCGGATCTGTCATGATTTGTTCGCTTGATTCCATCGTCCATTTGTCATGGGATGGTCCCCAATGACTTTCCCATTTTTCAAACTTGGGAATAGGAACCGAAGATTCAATCCGTCCGTTGTTCCAACTTGAATGTTTCTTTCTCGAAAGCCTAAGCATCCCAGGGCCTCTTGAGGTAGGCCATGAGACTCGACTCTCCAAGCTCCCAGCGTGCCACAACTGTCCCAACTTAGGATGTGGTCCAACAATTCTTATCCTGGACTGACCAGGCATGGGGCGGCATGGGGCGGCATGTGGCTGTCGTGCCATTCCCCTGCATCCGATGTATCTCAGCTTGTGCAGGTCCTGTGGGATGAAATCCTGACAAGCATCGTCTTGGTTGCTCGGCTGTAGTAAGAACCATCCTCAGCCATCATAGGGGCCAAAATCCTGGACATATGTTTTTTTTTCTGATTTGTTTATGGATTATTTCTGATTCAAAACAGCGCCTATGAAAAGAATATGAAACAAATCTGAAAAGAATCTGAACCAACTATGAAAAAATCCGAGAAACACCTGAATCTGAATATATATATATATATATGTTGAACATTCTTGAACAGTTTCCGAGCATTTTCTGATTTTGGAGAAAAACGTTACTTTTGAGGAAACAGTTACAAAATTGGCAAACTCGTTTTTCCCTAGAAATCTTGGGAAGCAGCCCCAGCAGCCTTGACTGAAATCAACAAATCCTTGGAAATACTAATGAATTTCCGAAAAAACATGTTTTTATTCTGAAAAAAAAAACTGGTCTGAGAAAAAAAATAACAAACATTTGACTTTGGAGACACACATAATTTTTACCCACATTTTGGCAAGGAAAAGGTGGACAAAAACGATGAACAATTGGTAACATTGCTCTTTCCCTGGAAATCTTGGGAAGCAGCGCAGCCTTAAAGTCAACAATTCTCTGTAAATACCAGGGAAATTCTGAAAAAAAATGCTTCTGATTTTGTCTCAAAAAATATGCAGGCGTTTTAAAAATACAGTATGAGTTTGGAGAAAAAACGTCACTTTTGCCACATTTTGGCAAGGCCAGTTCCCTGTAAATACCAATTCCTGAACCAATTCTAAACAACTGATTTTTGTGAAAAAACACTTGTGAGAAAAAAACAGTTTTCCACATTTTTAAACACTGCAACGCAGCAAGAAAACACGATCGTGATATCACATTGCAGGGTGCATCCAAGTCATCAGGTAGGGATCCAGAAATATTTCAGACCCAGATTGAAACCAATATTTAGGCGTCAGAAAAACACATAGATCAGACATTAGTTATTTCTGGATTCCTTCACTTCAGGTGGGATTTCACTACTGTACTCTTTAAAGGATGGTGTATGGAAAGGTTCCAACCTGGAGAATGGGTCGCCCAAGCGAATTATGGCCAGTGGCATTGTGCATGTGGCGAATGGATCCCGGACACGATATTGTTCTATGGGACATTGAATCCCCGAGGCAGTAGATGTGGGCCAATGGGTGTATTTCCAATGATCTCATGAAAATCTCGTGGGTCCAATCTCCCAAAATCTCTGATTAGTGAAGCCATTGACAGGATTGGTTCCTCCACTGAAGCTCATTCGCATCTTCCCTTTTGATGTGGTCTTCAATCACAAGAGTGACGCACACACACATACAAGTAAGGAAACAAACAAGCCAGAAAACAAACAAACTCACTAACACCAGGCCTTCATTGGAACCACCCCAGCGCTGCGCTGCCAAGATTGTGGTAGTGTGTGCATTGACGCATTACAAGCCTATCGCGGATGCAAAGAGTGCTCTTGCAAATGGCCCCTCCGGCAGCAAGTGGCGAAGTTGAAGTTCCGTTGCAGATCCCATTTCGTGACACGGTACCATTTTTGTTTTTTATTCTGTTTCTGCCTTTGGAAGTCCCAATGATCTTAAAAAACAAGGTTGAAATAACATCCCGCAGCCCTAGCTGAGCCGTAGGGATGGCGACAGAGCGAGAGAGAGAGAGAGAGAGAGAGAGAGGGAGAGAGAAATGGCATGAACGAATTGACTCAAGGCCAAAACACACATGATACTGTAGCTGTGTGTGGCTGTTTTTTTTTTGGTGGGGGGGGGGGCGGTTCATGAACATACCATGGGCGTTGACCGAACATACCATGGGACGGGACCGATGAAACGGAAGGAAAAGACCCCCGATGCCCGTTGGGTCACTATTTGTCCTACTTGCGCTATTATGGTACCCTCTGGTAAACTAACATAGCCATGGAAAATCACCATTTTTAATGGGAAAATCCACTATTAATGGCCATTTTCAATAGCTACGTTAAATTACCAGAGGGTAATTTGGGTCTCTGCATGTCTCTGTGTAAAGGTATGCCAAGTCCGGGTGATTTTGTGATATGAATGTGGGACAATATAGGGATGTAGAACACCTATGATTGGCCATGAAGCAATTATGTTTGTGGCATGCCGTCCTTGGTCATAGGAAAGGGTCCTTTTAGGCATTTGAAGATCCAACTCACCAGGCCGGAACACCCTGAAGAACCGTTACTTGTGCCTTGGGTTCGATATGATTTGATGCTGAATGCACTGACTGCAATGACATGAAGATTGCGTGAAATGCGTAGCAAATACATAGAACACCCCCAAAGAAAAGATAAGGAATGATATCAGAATTCGTTGTCATAATTATCCTTGTACTGATTGCACTGGTATAATATTGATGAAATAAAAGTGTCGACATTTTTTTTGGACTACAGTCACCAGGTACCTGGGCCACCAGGGCCACCAGGGCCACGTGGGCCCCTTGCCATGACGCTCAGGGCATTGCCGTACAACATGATGTTGGGAGTTGGATGGTGCATCAATGCAGTGGCAGCTGGGCATTGGAAGATGAGGGTTTTTGGGATGGTGAAGCGGTGAAACTTTGAGTTGGATATTCCAGATCAGGAAATGTTAGATCTGATTTTTGGGATACCATATTGACTACTTGGATACGTCTACATTAGATATCAATGGATATCAAACATTTTGTGATTTCTTAGATTTTGCATGATGCCCATCCAGCAGCCACTGAGGCATCCTTTCTGGTGAAGAGGTTGAACGAATATGCATGGCCACCGGGCTAATTTTTTTTACGGGGGCGCTGGAATTTTTGCGTGACATTTTGACATTGGAGGTAAATACGTTTTATATGGTCCTATATAAGCTCAATCCTCGATTTAAAGAAAAGATCATGCAGTTGCGCTTCAACATGTTTCTAGCTTACCTATGCTAGCACAGAGAGAGAGAGAGAAGAAGAAGAAGAAGAAGAAGAAGAAGAAGAAAAAGAACAAATATCAACTATGTAGAGCTGTTTGTGATTTCTTTTCGGCCAGGTTTTTTTGACACCCTGGTCCCTCACAGCTTGTCACCAAGGCCAGATTTGCCTGTGGCTGCCCGATCTGTCTTGCAGGTGAACCATGGTGGACCCCATGGTTGCTTCAGTCCCAGGTTGAAGGGAACCTCTAGATTTGGGGGTAACGAAACCATGATTTTATATGATTTTATGACCATTTATTTGCAGAACAACTAGATTTGGGGGTCAGGAAACATTATATAAAATTATATAGTTTCCCACAATTTCCCGCCGCAGTTGGTGTTCCAGCTCACCTACTTCGGCATCATGTCCATTTGCGTTTTGAGGCAGGGTACATGGCACAACCGGGGGCGGTTGGGGAATAAATAGAAGAGAAAAGGAGCTAAGAATTTCCCAACCACATGATAATCTCTTAGTGTGGTTTTGTTGACGGTGGTCCTGTGATTGTTTTTTCTGGCTGTTTTTTTCGCAGGCTATTTCAAAAAGGTGGACGACAGTGCTAACCCGCCACGAATCACACTGAGGTTAGATGCATATTACCATTTGAAGAAGCGAGAACAAGAACTCTGGGAGAAACTTGGCAGGGCTGAGGTCCAGCCGTGCGGCACATGTAGAAGGTCAGGCCCTTCAGGGCACCAGTTGGTTTTGGATGTTTGAGTTGGTCCGGGGAGTAAAATGGGTGGTACTGGCGCCAAGCACCATAAAATGTTGTTTTTTGATTTTAATTCATCAATTTGGTGAGGAAAATGATGATGAACCCTAAAATTTTTGGAGGGACAGCCGTGGCTAAGGGAGCAAGATCTGACAGATGTCACGGATATTGAAATTCGCCGCTTTGAAGTGGCCGCTTGGCTGAGAAAGCTGGGACACGCATGGAAATGTGGCAACAGGACTTCGTTAGTGAGTTTACGTGTTGATGTTCTTGCTGATGGGTTGTTCAAATTTGTACATCACTTTTAGTTTGAATACGTTTCAACTATATAATATATATATATATACATATATATATGTGTGTGTGTTTTCTGTTTTGCAAGATGGGGCCATGTGTCTATAATAGTTTTGTTGTGGGAACAACGCCTTCCCAATCGTATGCGGTCATGTATGTAATTACTCATGTTCGTGCATAGATGTACAGATGCACGCATGTATAAGTTTATTGCATATATGTATATTGCATCACGGAGATGGCGATGGAGGGAGAGAGAGAGACAGAGAGAGAGAGAGAGAGAGAGAGAACGAGATGTATATATATATAATACTATATATATATATGTATTGCATCATGCATAGTGTGCAGTCTGGGCCAGAGAATTGTTTGAGGAATTCGAAGTTCTTGCAGAAATATAGCGTTCAATCCTTCTCATTTAGCCCTCTGAAACTGTGCTTTTCGTGGTTCCCATCTTCTCCCACGGGCTGCGTTGATTGGTTCAGGAACTGGTGGCGAATAATCTGGGAGATACCTTGACCCACGCCTTGGCCTTCGTTTACGGCTGGGGGGTTAGCGACCTCCTGAAGTGGGGCGACCCAGACTTCCCAGACCCCGAAGATGCGGAGGTCAGCGGGAGCTTGGAAGATGAATCGAAACTAGAACCAGCAAAAAGTGACTGACATTGTTCCATTTCGAAATCCTTGGTAGCCAATGGATGCCAATGGCTTGATCCATGAAAAATACTTCACTTGTTTGTCACGAGCTTTTAGAGGTCATGGGGAGGTTTCGGGCAACCGGTGCTGGACTGCTGGCTGGGATGAGTGCTGAAATTAGAAAGGTGTTTGATAGCTTGATTGTTTGATTTTACGTTTTTTGGATAGATCAATTGATGCAGCTGAGTCGGCTGTTTTTAGAGAGCAGTATATGTGGCATATTGTGGCATGAAAGATTTGCAATGTGATACAACTACGTGTACTTCCCAACTTTCGCCATAAAAGGGCGAGCCAACTGGCGGCCAACCATGGCATACCATGGCCCAACACAGCGGAACCCGCCCTGGGGCCCTGGGGGTCACCCATCATGTGCTCAGTGTCCTGTACTATGCCTTCTTCATGGGTCTCTCACCTGCAGCTGAAGGGTCGAAGGGTCCGGATGGTTGATCCAGAAAGATGATGGTCATAGCATGTCATAGCTGGTTTCCAGGAAGTTTTTTTTAAAGACGTATGATATAACGTATGTAACTGTATGTATCTACATAATTCTATAATATTCTATATTAATGCATATAGACTAGATTTTTAGTTTGGCCCTCAAGAGCGTTGGTTAATGCAAGTGTTGTGTTCTGGATTCGGAGAGTTTGGAAAACATCGAGGGATCCAACCCACGAATTTGGCAACAGAAAGATCACCATGCCTTCAACACCTGCATTTGGATGGCTCTTGGATACTTTTGAGCTGCCAGTGAAGATGCCAAATGGATCTAAATCTAAACCATCCATAATATTTCATATGATTTTATTGAGTCGTGATGTATAACGATGATTAACGATTCATAATGATTCATAATGATGCATGATGGTGTGCAATCATTGCTGCACCATTCCCCCCAAGTTTCATCATCATTCAGCTTGCTGTCAGCTCCAGCCAGGCTGCTCAAGCTACTCGAAGTGCCTTGGATCGCGCCCCCGTGAGGCTGGAATCCCCCAACAATATGTGTCTTTTTGGGAAAACATGTCGAAACAAATGGGCCCAATTGACGTAAAGAATTTGTGATCCAGAGCTGGGACCCGACGAACACGACCATTGGACCATGCTGTGGTCTCTTTCTTGACACCTTGGAACATCTTGAAATCAGGTCCAAAATAATTCATTCCTCCAGGAGGACGCGTGGTATGCGTAAAATCGATACAACGATTATTGATAGTATTGTCACGAAAGGTAGCGACTGATTTTTATTATGCCTCATCCTCATCCTCCTCCACCTCCATCTCCACCTCCACCTCCACCTTCTCGTCCTCGTCCTCGTCCTCACCATCATCATCATCAACAACAACATCATCATCATCATGTTATGATCATCATGATCATCATGATCATCATGATCATCATGATCATCATGATCATCATGATCATCATGATCATCATGATCATCATGATCCTGATCCTCATCCTGATTCTGATTCTGATCCTTATCCTTGCGGTCATCACCATCATCACCGCCATCAGCACCACCAGCATCACTATTATCCTCGTCTCTGCCTCAGACTCTGTAATTTGTTTCTGATCCAAATCAGCACATGTTTTTGAGAAAACTCTGAGGGTCGATCCATCACAACTAAATGCCTGTCATATCCTTTTGCTCACCCAGCTTGCTTTCACGTCTATGAAAATGACCTTTCAAATCTCCCAAGCTTCATAGACATGTGTTGTTGTGGTCCTTTGCAAAGAATGGCCAGCTGTCTTTTTCGGTGTTCAAAAGACCCGAAATAGAAGACGTATTGGTATATACCATAAATATGTTTCACTGCCTGTTTGGCATTCATTTCACCTGCTGTCATCCTCAACCTGTGGCTATCAGTAGCTGCTACTGGTATGTCTTTGCCATGTTTTTTGGCTCCGAGGTGTCCATATCAACAGGTTTGGTACTATGGCATCATTGTCACCGTAGTTCTAGGACTCTGTGGCCGCAGTTAAAAAGTGAGATTTCTGAGGGTTTCATGGTGGACTGAGGCAAGTTAAGGTGGGAACCCAATAGTAAAACTCCAACTATATGTATATATATATACATATATGCTGATATGCTGTATATGTTTGGTTTATATCTCGTATTGATGGTAATTATCCTTGGGGAGGCTTTATTGGTATTTATCGTAGGGGTTGCCCACAAATTCACAATGTTCTTGTCAAACGGAAGCGACTGCAGCGCGGTTTTTTTACTGCAGTCCCAGGATTCAGGATCAGAAGGCCATGGAGAGTGAGTGCAGTTTCTTGTGTTGCCCAGGATGGTACATCAAGACGTTAAGCCGCTTGGCAGAAGAGATTTTTCCCGTTCTGGGTTCAAACGTGATACGTTTGATCATGTTTGTATACACTTGGTCAGATTTTGGAGTATTTTCAAGTAATTACGTGTTTCATAATTAGCGTTTGACTGCAGAAAATATATAACCTTATCCGAAGAGAAGAGAATGGTCAGGTTGCAACTTTCCCCAATAGAGGTACTGCTTCCCACCTTGATTTGATGACAAAGGTTTGCTGGTTGGTGGTTTGGAACATGTTTATACATTTTTGTTCCCCATATATTGGGAATGTCATCATCCCAACTGTTACTCACTCCATCATTTTTCAGAGGGGTAGGGCTCAACCACCAAGCAGTTTGTCATGGTTGGTTTGAAACTGCACCCCCAAGCACCCATGGATCCATATGGATCCAATGGATCCGATGTGATTCCAGGCTTGCAGGAGTACCGGTCCCTGGCGAGCAAGTCCTACCGCAGCTTCATGATCACTGCGCCTCCGGTTGCAGCGCTCGGGGGGTCACTGCACATTTCTTTGCTATTGAATTTGCTGCGGTATGGAGTTCCATACCGCCCGGTTTCTTAACCTCTTGTTATTCCAAAGAGTGGTTTAAGGGAAGCTTTCACAGGATGCATCCACAAAATCAACTTTTACATGGCTATGGATCAATACCTATACATACCATTTTTAGTGGGATGAACATCCATTTACCAGCTATTTTGATGTTCACCAGGGGTACAAGGTTTTGACACACTGCCACATGGTAAACATCACGTTCTTCATGGTTTTTCTAGCCATTTTCCATCATGTGTCCCCGGTCAGGCGATGTCTTTGACGGTGGGCTGGGCCTGGATGAATGTGTGCCAAGTGACCACGGATTCCTTCGTGGACGCCTGGAATTCGGTGCGCGATATTTCTGAGTTCCGAACGGAAACACCGGACGCTGGTGAATAACGACGGGAGGGATCATCCATGGTAAATATATATGTTATAATATGGGATATGAACTGATGGATTAATGATGAATAGTCCATTATTGTTTTTTTTCACCATTCAACTGATGGATATTTAATGGCGAATATATATATATATAATAATGTATATTAAGTGTTTTTTTTTAATATATATATATATAATCGTTAATAATGTATATTAAGTGGTTGACAATGGTTAACGATAGTGATTCGTAATAGCGGCGAATAATGGTTCATGATGTGGTAAAGCTGGTCCCAATATTGAATCTATGGCATGGTTTATGCGGTCTGCTTCTGATAAAATTGGGGCTGGTTTACTATTGGGTTTACCACACTACATAGTTTAGTAAGGGAATCATGGGTTATTTCGGATGATTTTCTACAATTCACTGTGGCTCCCTGATGGTCTTAGAGATTTTGGATATTAGTCAACCAATTTGGGCCCCCAAAATGCCAAAATCCTTGAAATTCAATCCAAATCTAGCAAAGCTGGTCATTTTAAGTCATTGAACCCTGCTGCTTGCAATAATACCCAGTTGTTGTTGCTTCTGTTGCTGTTTCTGTTGTTGTTGTTGTTGTTGTTGTTGTCGTTGTTGTTGTTGTTGTTGTTATATATGTGTTTATTGTTGTTGTGGCCCTTATCAACTGCACAGATGCGGGTCAATAGCGCGCTAAAATTTGCTTCGACAGGTTCGATTCAGCATTTGGACGAAGCCTTTGTGCTATCTTTTTATGTCTGTTTTTGTCTACATTCTGATGCTCGGCTGGATGCTGCATAGAAGCCACTGGTGACAGGTGCAAGGCACACAGAGGCACATCATGAGTGGTGAGACGTTTATTCATGCACACACACACACATATATACACATGTATGTATGCTAGATTGCTAGCAATGTGTGTGTGCCAAAATCTCTTACAGTTTTTCTTTTCGCCTTGTTGACTTGACGGGGTCTATATAAGTCTAGGAGGCAAAGGGACATTCGGTTGAACAACGAAAACATCCTGGCAATCAGCATTCTCAAATAACAACGTAAAGTGCCATGGACAAGCTTCCATCTCTTGCACATGCAAGGATGGTGGAAATCTACTACCAGATCTTGGATGAACCTTGGCCACTGCAAAAGCTTGGTTGGATTTGGTTGGAGCTTGGTGGGGGATGCTTTTGCAGTCAAAACGCAACTATAGTATTTACTTTGATGTCTTTTCCATATGTTTTTCCAGTCAGTGTTTATCGTCTTATTTGGTATGAGTCACTTGAAACTCTCACATAAATTATCATAAGTTCCAAGATCTTCCTAACTGTCCTAACTTTGATGTCCCCTTCCCCTCCTTTTTTCCGAACGCCGTGTCCGGCGTTCGCCAAGGAGTTGAGGTATATCAAACGCGAGAGGGACGAGTTTCATGAGGCCTACCCCACGGTGCCCGATTCCGGAAGCCGCGTGGGCTCCTTCGGGATTGGCTTATCAAGCGCCTTGCATTATGGGACCGCCGGACGGGAGGACCTCCAAGCATTATGGCATCATTATGGGTTCCTCTGGTTGGTTAAGCAGGATGATATGATATAATATGAACTTATTTTTTGGTGCCTGCTAAGGATCAGTCATTATCCTCGTTTTGAACTACGTTACTTCCCCGGAAAAGAATAAAACACGTGGGTGTTGATGTTGCGGGCATACGGGTATCCAACTGACACAGAATCAGCGGCACAACTTGACATGGCTGGGCACCGGCCCAGCCATTGAATCGACAGCGAAGTGACGTAGGCAAGGCAAAGGTACTTCTCTGAACTGGATTGAACCATAATTAAATGTGCGTTTACATGATCTTTATAATGCCAACACCGGATTAATAACCCCCCCCACCAGGTAGGTAGGGGGGTACCTTCTGGCTAGTTTTCTTGACCACCCCTTAATAATAAGCAACTCTGAACCATGAAATTTTGGATATGGCTTACGTCAATTGGCTGAAAGCTATAGGGGACATTGGGAATGAATAGGCAAATCCAAAGAAAAAACATTAGGGACATGGTGGTTGATTAATCAGGTGCAAACCTGATTATTATTAATGGGGGACATGGGCTCATGGGGGGGGTACCCTTTGGGAGCTATCCAAACTGATGATTGTTATAAATAATTGAATTAGAAATCGATCATTTGGGGAATAGTTGTTTTTTGAAATTTTCAATGATCAACTTAAACCTTATTAAGTATAACAATGATGATAAAAACAAGGTAAAAAAACAATTGGAAATAAATAGAATTGGAAATACAAATTGTTGGATAAAAACATGAATTTCAGCACTGGTGGTTGATTAATCGGGGGTAGGCCAAACGGTTTATTAATCAGGGGGGACCACCTGTTTTTAAATTACCAATTTGTTTTTGGGCAGTGGTGGTTGATTAATCGGGGGGGATTATTAATCCTCACTTGACATTATTTTCTAGACATTTATAGATGTTACTGTATATGTTACACTGAAAATGATAAAGCCTGAGATTGCAGCAGAGGCCCGGCAGAGTTTTTCGCGCTTTGTCCCAGGTGAGGCAACTCTGCAAAGGGATCCTGAAGTTCCAAATGATCAGAACAGTCCCCCGGCGAAAACCGTGGCATGGGCGTCTGATTCCCTTCGAAAACGTCAAAGAAGAAAAGATAAGTGGGTCTTACATGGGGAATATCGATAGATAGATAGATTAGACTAGATTAGATTGGATTAGATTAGATTAGATAGATCGATAGATAGAAAGATTAGATAGGATAATATTTGATAGGATAAGATTTGATAGGATAAGATTAGATAGGGTAAGATTAGATAGATAGATAGGATAAGATTATCTAGATAGGATAAGATTATATAGATAGGATAAGATTAGATAGATAGGATAAGATTAGATAGATAGGATAAGATTATATAGATAGGATAAGATTAGATAGATAGGATAAGATTAGATAGATAGGATAAGATTAGATAGATAGGATAAGATTAGATAGATAGGATAAGATTAGATGGATCGGATCGGATAAGATTAGATAGAAAGGATAAGATTAGATGGATAGGATAAGATTAGATAGATTGGATAGGATAGGATAGGATAGGATAGCATAGCATAGCATAGGATAGGATAGATAGATAGATACACAATACCTCAAAATAGCATAATGATACAATAACATAGGGACAGCCATGTAGCAGTGGCTTGGTTGAAGGGAAAATCTCAACCGGAAACCATGGGTTTTCTCCATGGAAAAAATCTGTTTCAAACCATCAGATGTCAAATCTGATGGTTTTCCGCCGGCAGGCCCAAAGCCTCCTGAGAGCATCTAGCGCAGGCACCGTGGCAGTGGGTGATTTGAATCACCAAGGGGGGTCCTAAATAGATCGAAATGAGCCCAGTTTTGGGGGAGCAGTCTTGGACCTTTTAGTTTAGTTTTGAAATTTGTTTCTGAATGGTTCTTTTTGCTTTGTTCTGTTTGCATTTTTTTGATGTTTGTTTGTTGGCTTGGTTCTTCTTGATTATTTATTTCGAACCTTTCTTTTTTTTGTTGTGTGTGTGTTTTTTCGGGTTTGCAGGGTTGATGATGGTCCAATGGTTGATGGTTCTTTCTGATCCATTCATCTCAAGGTTGCATGTGGCCAGGGATATGAACAGATCAGTCAGATTCTCATCCCCTTTTGCCCTTCATCGGGTTCGAGCCTAGGATTGTTGTGCGTATGTCTAGTGTACCTAGGATTGCTGTGTTTTAGAAGCCCTTGGATCCTTTAGTGCACAGGCTGTTATATTCAAATATTATATATAGACAGTCCTTGAGCTGCATAGTTCAATCTTTGTGGATTTTCGGAAGCAGGCCTAAAAATCAAGGGCTAAGAGTGATGGATTCAATGCCACAGTTTTGGTGTCAAAAAGTTGGTCTTTCGCGTCTTTTCTGCGTTTTTTTTTACGTCATTTTTGGTCGTTCACATCGTTCACTACTTTTCGGTTCAATGCAGCCCTTGGATGTCCAGGTATATGTATATACTATACACTATAAAAATATTGCATATGATATTATGGAAGTCATACATATTTGAAATGCGTAATACGTATGCAAGGTGTATGTTTAAGATTCTATAACTATAGCTACATGCGTTTGCACGCACATTGATTCATAGCACTTTCCCATTGCACAAGGGACATGTGCCTCATGTGCCCCAGGCCGCGGCGAAGTATCGCGGCAAGTTTCACAGCGTGATCTGACGAAGAATGTCTTCCGTATAGCGGGGGAGCCACCAAGGGCTTGGACGATAGTAAACACCATCCCCTGTATTTATTACCCACAAATGGCTGGTAAAAAATCCATGTAAAACACCAAACCTCAAATGACTCAAATGGTAGGTTTATGGCATTGGGCCCCATTGAACATCATTGAACATCAGATGAAATCCACAGAACTGCCCACAGACAGAGCTTGATGGTCATGCTTCAGATGGGCAGCACGGTGGTTGAAATAGGTGGTTGGGGCACCACAAACGTTCAATCGACCTACTAGATCCGTTTCACACAGATATCTGGTTGACTCCACCAACTGGCATTCCAAGGGTCCGACCTGTGAATTTCGCAACTTGTCCCAGAGTGGCTCCTGCGATCCTTCTGCGCTGTCATTCTTTCTAATGTAGCGGCCAGAGGAAAGGGTTAAACATGAAACATGGTGAAACATGGTGAAACATGGTGAAACGTGGTGAAACATGGTGAAACATGGTGAAACATGGTGAAACATGGTGAAACATGGTGAAACATGAAATCATGTTCCCGCATGTTTCCTTCACACTTGACACGTTTCATTTCATCTCCAAGGCCGGGACACAGCACGATGTATTCAACGGCGCCATTACACGATGTACGGTGCCTGTTGTCACCGCAGCAATTGACTTCAGTAATGGTTCGACATGGAAATGACCCACCTTCGACAGGGCAGCAGCTATGGTGCAGATCTTTAGTTTTGCTTCTGACGTTTTGTCCAAAGAGCAATGACTGCTATGAGCGTGATGGGAACTATCTCGATGAACATGGAACACAAAAATACACCTGGTGTACATGTGCCAAATATGAATATTGATTCCTTGACGCACTTCCCAACACCTTACGTGGACCAAGCATACGTTTGCTCAGCCATCAGTCATCAGCTGACATCGGCTGAGAGGGGCACTGCATTTTTTTATCTCGGCTGGGCAGCAGTTGAAATCGCACGGACAAACAAGTGGCACTAGGAGATGTTAGGATGATACTAGGAGTGCCAAGCCTGAAACCATCAAAAGTGAACGGAAAATTGTGGTGTGTGGAGTTTAATCGTTATTCATCAGACTCTTCATTGCATGCTTGCTGCTGCTAGTAGCTTCGTGTTGGATTGGTTCCGTAGGATGAGGGCTGATTTTGCGAGCCAGAGCTTGCGGCCCGTCACATTTCATCCTGGGTCCATTTGGATCCGGGCGGAGTTGAGCTGGCAATGAAACCTGTGATTGGCGTGACACAATGATATGCACTGGTCACTCGTCCCTCTGCATTTGGAAACACGCAGCTAGCAGATTCAGAATGTAGATGTAGTAGATCAATCTAGTAGGCCTGCACATGTGCATCCGACTCCAAGCTTACAAAGTACACGCAAATCAAAGTCCCAGTGTCGACCAGGGCAGAGCGATGACCGCTTTCTTCCTTCAGCCAACGGGCTGGTTCCGAACCACTTCAGCACCATTGCCAAAGGGAACCCCCAGCGTTGCACGGGCTGTGGCTCCAGCCAACGTCTAAAGACCTGAAACAATCTCATCACAAATGGTGGTCAATAGTGATTAATTGTGGGGGAATATTATGTATACCAAAAACTGAGTTAAGAATTAAGAATGGTACACAATGGATCTTTTGTTGCAGGCTTGTGGGTTGATGAATTCGCCCAGTCTATCTTCGCTGCAGATATAGGCAGGATCCAAGTCAGAATCCCCGAAGTCCTTCCATTCTGGAGCGCTTTCTAACATTTTCTGACCCTCCCCGGTCTTACGAAACAATACACTGAGATCACAAGGCTTTCCCAGTGTCACAGTCCAGAGATGTTCATCAATTATTTTTGTTCTACGTTCTGTTGTTTGTTGTTTTGCCACGTTGCCAAGCCTTACTTTTTTATTGATTTTATTGTATTGATTTGCGTCTAGGCCCGCAGTTCAGTCCGGTATGTTGAGCGATTGCCACAGTTAGTTAGCGTAAGGTCCCACAATCATTAACGATTTGTTTACACTGACTCGCGGCTAAAGCGTTCTCATTGGTTTTTGCATGCTTTTGCTGGTTAAAGATTGCCGAGAGGAGATGGTTTGAATATGTTTGAATAATACCTTACTGTCATCAACGATGGTGGACTCATTTTATCACAGACATGGTTGCGGTGGGCGGAACATGGAGGGAACTATGCAGGAACCCATGAGTTTTGGAGTTGTTCCCAAGCAACTTCCCCCCTCGCTAGAGAGCGACCTTTCAGATAATGGCAGCCAGGACTTGCAGAAGAGTCTGGCAATGGCAAGGCCCATGTGCCAGCGATAGCTCCAAGAAATTGCAGATATTTGATGGGATCATAGACTGATACAATATTACCCATAGGATCCATGTATGCCATATATGGTAACATTTACCATCAATATACCCCCAATGTTAGCATATATGGCATACATGGATCCTATGGGTTATACAATACGTTTCTATCTTTTGGATTCTTTTGGGGGGTTGCTATATCTCACTGATCTGAAGTTGCAAACGATTGGAAGCCATTGACCAAGCGGAACCACACTCATCACAAGATCGTTTGTTTTCTCCTAGTGCCACAGGGCCTGGCACGTTTGATCACTGCCCTCACTGGCGTGCTGCCAGCAGGTTGACGTGACCATTGGCACAGGTGCAGATAGGGCTGGGCGAATGTTGCAATCATTCAGTAAAAGGATAGTTCACCTCCACCCAGCCTTTTAAGGATCAAAACGGGAATTGAATGGGTCTGTTCTTTGCCCCAACGAAGAAAAGCAAGGCTTGGGTCTGTGAGGTGTATCCCATGGTAATCCATCGATATCCATCGATATCCATCGTATCCTTCAATGTTTCCCGACTGATTATGGGACCCAAAATGGAGCCTCCCCAATGAAACGGGCCAGGGATTTATTCAGGGCCTACCCTACAGTCAACCAACATAGTAACATAGTAACACACACACACACACCCACACACACATTTATATATATATATATTTATATAGCATATATATATATATATATTTATATGGCATATATATATATATATATTATATTTACACACATATATATATATGTATATACACAGAATCCAGAACATCCACCACATATTTATCCTGGAGAAATCATGGGATGTCCATCGGTGAAATTCGACGTGTTGACTTGATCCTGAGGCTTTCTGCCTCGCATCGACAAGGGCAACGGTCGTATCAGCCACTTGGCTGTGGTGTGGTGTCAAAGTTAGGCATCCATAAATGGATCAAAATGGGATGGTCTACCAAACCAGCCCGTGTTTTTTTTTGAGTCTGAATGTTGAACCCATACCCTAGTGATTTTGTGAATTCAATTGCATAGTCAAGGCTGATAGTGACTGGGAGTGGTTCGTCATCATGGCGCAGCACAAAATGTGAACACATGTGAACACATAAACATCATAAACACATCATAGAAACCCGCAATCATGGGATATGTATGGCTATTGGTTATAAATATCTCCGGTGCTTGGTGGTGGCTGCCTCTGTTCAAAAAATCCATCGAACCGCGTTCGTGGACTTTTAGGAGACCTGCTGGATGGTTGATTTCATGGAGAAATCCCAATCTAAAACGGATAAAAACAAGGGGTACCCTTTGGTAAACTGACATAACTATGGAAACTCACAATTTTTAATTAATGGGTAGATCAAGTATTTCTATGGCCATGTTCAATAGCTATGTTAAATTACCAGAGGTTACCACTGTAGCACCATGACTTAGGACATCTTAGAACACCTCCATATCCAAGCTCTTTGGTACCCTCGATCCAACATGGCTGGTAGCAGCCTTGCTGAGGTGCTGCAGGCGAAGTGCGAGGCAAGCAAGAATCTATGCAAGACGCCCCAACAATGAGCATGTTTGAGTATGTTTGAGTTAACGAGTCTACGAACAAGTACATTGACTCCTCAAAACATATACCATCCCCCAAGCATTTCCAAACTAACATAGACCATCATAGACCCTGAGAATCACCTACTTCTAGCGGAAGTTAGTCTTGCACCCTCCCCATTTTATGGCAGGGTCTATGTTAGTTAGTTGGGGAGGGTGCTGGAAGGTAAGCCCTTCCAAGGCACTGATAGGTGCTTCAGCCCGACCCGCCCGACCGCTCGACTCCCGCCGAAAGTCGCAGGATGGATGGTGTCTGACTGGCGGCAGAAGGTGCCATGGTATCCGTGCAAGACACCAAGTTATACTATAAGTCATTGACTTCTGAATGGAGTGCAGGATTTGCGATTCCTCTCATGTTGTCTTGGGTGATTTTTTGGTATGTTTTGTTTTTTCTTGAAGAGCTTGTGACAAGTAAAGCTAGGAGAGCTTCTAAGCACTTTGGTGCATGCTGGTCCATGCTTTAGTTTGCGGATATCGGATATGCAATGTGCTAATGTCCAAAGTCCACAGTTTGATGAGCACTTGTGTTTGGAACCAGGTAGGCCTTCTTTCACCAACCCACCTTATACACAGTTGACCCCTCAACCGTTCACCCAGCTTGCGCAGGCTGCTGCATGAGCATCACAGAATAGTTCTGTGGATATCTGATCTTAGATGGCCTGGGTCTGAAACAACAAGGCGTCGAGAGTTTGTGTAAAATTTCACCCTGCCAGATGAGCTTCAAATTGTCCCAGCTGCAAACCAACACATGTGGGTTTGTCTGAAAATATGTTAATTACCCCAAATTAGGTATTTGGTTTTATAATTTACATATATACATATATATATAGGATTTTTAATTCAGTGTTTGGGCATACTATTCCATTTTTCAACCAACCCATCTGGGCTGTGACATGTTTTGCCACAGTGTTTCCGGCCGTGAAGTCATCTATGCATCCTTCTTGTAGCTGGACTAGCTTCAGCTACACTCATTTGCCGGAGGCCCAGAAAAAAAAAGTTGATGATAATTGGTATATTTGGGTCAAACCCTGTAAAAACCACCCATAATCACCACGTTCATTTGTGTCTTGGTAATGTCTTGGCTTGTTTTGATATGCAATGAGTTTCTGCTATTGCTGCGAGTCAGTTTCAGAATAACTTGGTGACCGGGTCTTTGGTCACTCCCGGCAATGATTTGCCGCCGCCCGGGCACTCTTTAAGAGACTTGTCCGGGATCTTATCTCGACATGCAGATTCATGTCGCATAGAAGTGCCAGCTCCAGCCCTCAGCACCTGTTGAGATCACGTAGTTTGCAGATGCTGCACATACCCTCTGGTAAACGTTTACATAACTATGGAAAATCACCATGTTTAATGGGAAAACTCACTATAAATGGTCATTTTCAATAGCTATGTTAAATTACCAGAGGGTATAATTTGAGCATCCATCATCATCCATGGTCGATCATCCCGTGCACTGATCCTCAGCCATAAAAAGTGCTGGAAAAATCCGGCGAGATCGCAGGTGTTGGGAACAGATTGCTGGTGGGACAACCGTCTAACCAGACTGGAGGAAACTCCGAAGTACCGCAACGAATGGAGCAGTGTTATGTTGACTATGCATATTAGTGATTCATAATGTTGACTGTTTTGGAAATGTTTAATGGTGTTGAATAAGGTTTGTTTAATGATGTTTATATAGTGAACAACATGGTGCCAAAATTGAGGCAAGAGTGAAATTCTTCAGGTCAACCGTACAAAGAAAGCTTGGGAATGAGAATGCAGGATAGAAGAATCAAGGTATACAGTCAGCATCGTGCTTGGTTGAGCCAATGGATTGGAATATGTTACTGATTTATAGTGATACACTGTATAGCTTGGCTTTTGTATCCATTCGCGGCATTTCGGTGTTCACTGTGCATGACCTGCTTCATAAAGCGCCTAGACATCTTGGGGCAGCCCAGGCACCACTGGAAATTCTCGCATCAAAAACAGGGGCCACCCTGAGCTGACGGGGAACATCGGGGAACCCTAAAAATCCAAGTATATTATTATGAATTATATGATTGGTTATATGATATCTAAAATACAATAATCCAATAATACAATACTAATAATTCATGACATTATAATCTATATTTTAGATTGTATGATATTAATCCAATATCTAAAATCATTAGCTATCATAATAACATAAAAGAACAATAAGAGTAAAAAAAAACGACTAAATCGTACAGTCTATCAAGGTAGCTGGCTGGCAATTGTTTTTCTTAAGATCTGGTAACTTTGGAAACCTTTGGGTCGCTGGTTGAGGTGATGTGTTGGTCCCTGGTGCGCCTGCTGCAGCGGTCACTGCCTCGATTGGTTGTTGATTTGATGCCTGATATCCATTGAAATTGATGTCCGAGAATCCCAGGTATTAGGGGTTTGCACCCTAAGTGCTAAAACTAACATTCACTCAGCTCAGGAACATCCCATGTGATCCCTGTGGTTTGGATCGAATACAGAAGATACTTGCCGCCTCTGGGTCCATCCACACCGTTCAAAATGAGCGTTATTGCCTATGGTGTCAACTGCCAAGTTGTTTTGTCAACTCTACTGGATTATTGAAATTGCTACCTGCAAAAACAGCAACCATGTGGAAAAAAAACAAAACAAATATGATCAAATATGTGTCACTACTTTTCCAAAGTGTTTTGACTTCCAATCCACAGTTGGGTAATCTATACATATTAATTACATATTAATCATGCTGACATATGCTGACTCTTAGCTCGTTTGCCACTCGTTTGCACAGGAGGTCCTTCCAGATTCATCGCGGCTGATTTTCTTGGCCGGGATCCCAGTGTGAAACAACGCCCGACGGCTTTGAAATTGGAGAGCTGGCGCCCTGGAGGCACCAACCCTCCGGCTCTACAACAGGCGGGGAATTCGGAGGTCTGCTTGGAGCCAAGATCATTTGCAAAAAAAGGGGAGAGAGAAGGCATTGGCACAATGATATTGGGCTTTCAAATATGTTCAAACGTTTTGAAGCATAATGGCTGAATCATAATAGCAGAGCAACATTTCAAAAGCTAGTATGGCGGAAACACCCACTGTCGCACGGCAGGACACGATTCACGTTGCTGCTGCGTTTTCTTGATGGATCTCAGAAAGAGGCGTGCAACGTTGCACCCGGCCCAGCGTTTTTGAGCTGGAATGCATCCAGTACAAATCGGGATCGTTGTTTATCACTATATAGTAATATGTACACGTTGTATTTATATGCATGAAGTGGTTCAATATTCGCATGAGTCTAATAGGTTGACAATTGATTTCTGGAATGTATTTGCCCTTGTACTCGACTGCTCAACTGAGTTCTGTCGACGCATATTTCATAGCACTTCTCACAACGGCCTCATTACACATGCGGCTTGATAAGGGAATCCTAGCCTTTTGGTTATTTAACATAGGTATATTGATTTACTGTACCTGTTTGACATGTTGATTTTCCACATCTACGTTTAATATATATATATATATATTATATAATATTATATTTATATATATATAGTTAAATAACCAGAGGGCAAATCATCCTCAAAATGGACAGAGAGATATGTCTCTTTCCACCTTGGGAATGATAGATACTTCGCAATCTTCGCGAAGATGGCTATCATTACACAATGTTTCCAGCATCGCTGCCTTTTCAAATAATCATGATAAAACCAGATCAGTACAAAGTGGTGCCCCATAGTTAGCTATAAGTTGGTTTATAATTCAAATAGCTTGGGTTATGGTGTGCATATACACATACATAGATTATAAATAGATTATATTATATATATATATATATATATATTTTACAGTATATTATGTTCTATTATATTATGTTATGTTATGTTATGATATATATATATATGCAACTTTGAACTGGGGGCACCACCCTGTAGGCTGGTCCAGATGATTATTAAAAGGCTTCCAGACGTTTTTCTTTTTTTTCCGGAAAAACAACATGTTTGATATGTTCTGCAAGATGGGTAAAACAACAATAAACCACCCATTTGGGAATGGTTTATACCACCTATAAAAATGGTGATTTGGGGGATGCTTTATTCTTGTTTTATCCAAATTACTATCAATGCCATCGGCTTTGGCAGGTTCTGATGCTGCACGTTCCAGCTACTGCCTTGTGTGATGCAAGCCTGCTGGGTCCCACCTGGCCAATGGCGGAGGCCTTGACAGTGCTGTCGCCGGGGACGATGTTTTGATGAATTGGAAATCTCATGGGATTTCAATGGGATACCCTCTGGTAAATTAACATAGCTATGGAAAATCACCATGCTATTAATGGGGAAATCCACTATTAATGGCCATTTTCACTAGCTACGTCAGCTATTACCAGAGGGTAACACTTGCATCTTCATGAAATCTTAGGGAACTTAAAGTGGCCTGTTATGATGACACTTGGTGGATCTTGGTGGTCATGCCTTGTAGGATTGACAGTGTAATGATAGAGGGGACAATTCAAACCTGATTGGCATTTGATTTGCAACATGAGCCGCAGGCAAGCCGCTGGCGGTTACACAGTTACACATCACAATGTTTTTAGAGATACTGTATTCAGTGGTTGCGCAGGGATATGGTTTTGTTTATGCTGAATGTTGCGCCGCAAAGTCCCACCAGATTCAGCTGTTAAACCATAGACATGCTTTGAACCATTGTTGGGTTCATTAGACGACTTGAGCTGCAGAGCCGCTGTGAAAAAACAATGGATGTCTTGTTGCGGTCCTTTTGTCAGCGGCTTACTCGGGTGCGGATGCTACTGCGCCTATAATATTTTGATAATATGATGTTTGCGACCACACTCTCGGCAGAGTGTTTCCACAGGAGACCGCTGAACCTTGCGACATGGAGAGCCCAGATCTCAAGTCCCAGGTTGCTGCATTTCAGAGAAATCCACCAATCCTGGAAAAAGGATGAAAAAGGGATGGGAAAATCCGCATGTGACATTCTTGGAAACCAGGATTTCGAGTAGAACATTCCCTGAAGAAAAACCATATCGATCAAAGGGGCTCACTTTTCTGGTGTTTTGAGTCATCAGACCACAAACAAGATCGAGTTAAGAACCCGAGAATCATTGCAAGATTGGGAGAAAAAATGTGCAACCGGATTCCCTGATGCTGAACTGAGAGGGCGATGGAAATAGAGAGATCCACCCGGTGGCAGATTGGAGCCATGTTTTCTTTCCTCATAGTTTGCAGATAAGGTGATATCCTTTTTGCATCTTTTTTTCCAGCCATGTGAACTATCCCCAGGTTTACCAGAACTGGATAGGTTTTAGGGTTCCGGGATGTTTCGGGACATGTTTTTTTCACAGGTCACAGCAGCTTGGTGGGCGAAGATGCCTTTGGTGGACTCTTGGCCGGGGTCCTTTTCGGAGCTTAGTGGGCACCGGGCCCAGGGGGGCCCAGGGCATAGCTTTGCCACCCGAGGTCTTGCCTCCGAACAGCGTTGGTGCAGCTTGGAGCCTCGAACGGAAGTGATGATGAAGATGATGTACCCAGCGGTGTCTCACCAAATGTTCAGGGGTTGTACCATTCCCATTTTGTGCTACAACATGGGCCTATGGGCCATAGGTCTGACTCTGGGGGTTTGCCTCAAGTCTAGACAAGCACAACCGAGCCCCTCGTGACCATGCGCTTGGTTTGCCAGCTTCACACAACTCAAGTCCATCCAGATGTCAACTACAAAATTCTTGGTGGATTTGGTGGGCTGGTATGCCAAGAGCTTGATCATCCCAGGTAACCCATATAAGACAGTGTTTTTTTGATGTAGCTGTAGGTTCCAGAGTTCCTTGGCCTGCTAGCAAAAGGCATTATAGGCCGCATTGGCATTTCCCTGGCAATATTATTCATTTCTCACATGTCGGGAAAATCAGTCCCTACTTGGAAAGATGATATCAGCCATATGCTATAAGGTTCAAAGAGTGCGCATATGGCGATGAAGGCAGAATAATGGCAGGATATAATCACACACGAATGTACCGCCAATATAAAAATTGGAATTGCTGAAGCCCGACAGTACTCGTACCGTGGACACTTTTGGGACACACTAAGGTGCCAATGGCCAGTTTCCAAGGGCGTCGGGGATCAGGTGTGCAGCATGGTGCAGCATGTCAGTTTCGGTCGTCTCCCGAATTGGCATGGGACGGCACGGGGATGCATTGGACCTGCGGTGATCGGCAAAAAAGGACGGATTTGGTAGGTGATGGTGCTTGCAAAAAGTTTCAACTGTCCAGGACCGTAGAGTTTTGAGGGGATATTCATGGATATTCAACGTCATTTCGGCATTTGAGCTGTACAATCCAGTGCCCGAGTGTCATCCTAATACGGTATGTTTCTGGGCAAGTTATCGGGGCATCATTATCGACCTCGACAGCAACATGCATAGTAAATCGTGAGCAGGAGAGACCACCCAAAAATCGGCATATTCAGTGATATTCAGTGTCTTTTACTCTCATGTTCTTTCCAATTCATGTGAATCCTTGCAATTGAATGCAATTGATCTAAATCTCTACATTTGATTCTACTTGCGGTTGCAGTTGGGCTTCTGGCAATCACCGTTGCAGGAAGCAGATCAGCGCTTGCCTGGCTCACAGCGGGCGGCTCAAAAAAGTGGTGATTTTCATGGAGTTTCTCCACCAAAAAATGCCGGTTCATTGGGGGGAGAGAATGATCAACTATGGCATTTCGGTTTTTTGGTGCATATTTATCGAGAATCCATGACAAAGCCACCATTTGCTTGGTGTGTTCTTTTTTTGTCAACCGAGGTGCAACCCATGTCGAACCCTTCCAAACCTCCTAGTGTGGGTAGCACTCAGATGGGGTCAGCATGTGATTGCAGCGGTTTAGACCAGATGATAAACGATGATAAACGTTCACTTTCATGTGTTTTTGGGTACGATATGGTACGATGAAATTGTGCAAACTGGGGATGGTGTTTTTGTATGATTTTATTGGGTTTAAGCCAGATGATTTTGAAACGACTCCGGTGGTTGACAGCTTGGCTCAGTTGACTTCATGCAGAGACATTAAAAGCAGAACTGTTCCTGAATTTGTGGTTTTGGTAAAGTACGGGCTGGAAGAAATCAAGTTTGCTAGGTCCTGCTAGGTTTTTGAAGCTGTGTGAAAGGTGTTTGATCCCAAGTGGTGCAGCTCGTACATTGATTCCACCCATTTCCACCCGACCGAGTCATCGCTCCTTTGTCGTGAAGACCGAGGCGCCGTTTCAAGTTGGAGCGCGAGTTCGTGGCGGCCTTTGGTGTTGGAGGTTGAAATTGGAAGTCGGAATCCGCCAAGACCAGTTTATTGTTCATACATGTTCATACCATATCCTTAAAGTGAACATTTGCCAACTATTTTGGCATTCACCAGGGTGAGACGGTTTTGACATACAGTACCTGGATATGATTGTTCAATCGAAATATTTGAAATCTCAGTTTTGAGTTGCACACCCTGTACTTGCAAAATATTGATCCTGCATGATCCTGCAGAGTACGCACAGCTTGCCTTCGAAATTGCCAGCTATGCTGTGCCAACATAGCGGTTGCCTTTTGATTGTGTGTCCCGGACTAGGACACAATTCCATCCCAGAGCACTAGTTCAGCTCAACAACATCGGACGAAACTGCTGCATGTAGTTTTCAACTGCCCATTCCAATAGATCGTCGAAAATGGATCAAAATGGATCAAACTGGTGCATACCCCCAAATGGCATCGTTGATCATAGTGTATCCATATGTACCCAATTTTTCCCATTCGACTTGCCATGAAGCTTCCTTTTGAGAACACGCTCAGGCCCCCAGCTTGCAGCTTGCAGCGGCAGAGACCCCAGCATGGCTTCCAATCACAGCACCGTGGACGCACAAGTGCAGCTATTCCATGAAGAATGTGGCATATATTTTTTTATATAGTATATATAGGCCATATAGGCCCCGTTTATATAGTTGTAGTACATGAACTTTACATTTTCAGAACTCATGTATAGTTCGTTTTTACCCACGAGGGAAAGACCCTGGAGTTTGGGCACCAACGCCACGATGCGAGGCTTGAACCTCGCCGTCGAGTACAGGACCTTAGCAGTTCGCATTTTCTCTTCGTGCTTTGAGATTGTACCAAACGATCCAAATGATCCAGACGTTAGGTGAGTTATGGTGACTTATTTGAGAGATTGTTGGACGGGTTTTGTTGGCTGACAGACCTTCAGAGTTTCGCGGCCCAGGCCAACCTCGCAGGTCGGATGCTGTAGACGGGCGATGACCGATTTGCATCGATTTGCTAGAGCTGGATCCTACCAATGGTTGAGAAAATCTATGAATGAGCAGATGGCAGAGCACAGTTTCAAGTTTCAAGTGAAGAGGATGGAGGGATTTGAAAAAATAGAAACACCAAGGCACCAAGACATACCCTCTGGTAAACTAACACTATGGAGAATCACCGTTTTCAATGGGTAAATCGGTAAATCCACTATTTCTATGGCCATTTTCAATAGCTATGTCAGCTATTACCAGAGGGTACCTTTCTGCCCTTTTGCACCATGATCCCACCAGGGCCGTTGCCACGGCGGCCCAGGGCTTGTCCACGACCATTTGCTTCAGACCGCCGTGGGTGAGATGCGGCCTGTGTTGTCCGGTCGAAACATGGCATGTGCAGCACTGCCAAGACTGCCAAGACCCCCAAATATATGCGGGAAAATTATAGCAATTTGATGATTTATAGCGACCTCACTGCGACCTCACTGCAACCTCACTGCGACCTCACTGCGACCTCACTGGTATGATGGCTAGACAGCCTTATTTCAGATTAGTGAAATATTACAGAGATGTCAGAGGCTGGATACCTGCCGAATCGCGATTCGACTACGAAGCCCAGCCAGGTGTTTATCAATGCTTTACCAATAGGACTCGCGGCACAGACTTGGATGAAGCATGGCCCATGGCTGACAATTTATGTGGGTTTGTCCAGTGGGTATATCATGGTATACCTATTTGGACCCATAGCCATTCAAACGGGAAGTGATGATACGCAATCCTTTGGATCTTTTATGGAATTTTGAGTGCCCAGAGATGCCAATTGTGCAAGCTCTTATCATCTGTTGTATTATCTACTGCAAACACAACCCTGTTGCCCAGCCTTTGACGGGCACAATGCAACGAGGGAGTCAAAGAGATAGACACAAGAGGAATATATTGGATGATTTAGTTTTTGCCTCAATGATTATGGGAGTATGCAGCTTTCTGGAATATGAATGAATCGCCAAATCACTAACAGCAGCTAATGGCTGAACTTGGCATTATTTCCGCCGTCAGTTTAGATTTCAAACGTGCGGTACTTTGGCTAGTGACATTTCAGCTGAAATTCCTTTATATAATCCCTTATTAACACTTATTAACAATATACACTATGTCCCACATATGTATATATAACAATCATCATCATAATAAGGATAAAAACTTATTGATCATCGGGATATGATGGGGGTATAAGTTGATTATCCTTATTATCATTATTATCCACTTACTTTCTCGAGTACACTGACATTGCAAGGCCAGAGGTCTCCTGCAAACATACCACTGGGCAGGAGTCCTCACCATCCGTTTCACAGCATGTGACGGGTGGCTCAGAGTGGACACAGCTGGGGATATGTTCTCCTTTTCCATGCACAGGCATCCAAAATCTGTACGTACATAACAGAAAAACATCACATCACATCACATCACATCACATCACTCACATCACATCACATCACATCACATCACATCACATCACATCACATCACATCACATCACATCATTACACACAGACAGACATGTAATTTGTACAATTTAAGTCGACGTCACGACGTCACCCCCGAATTAACGAGGCAGAATTTCGAAATTAGGGGATATGTACATAAAGTATCTAACCCTACCTGTACCCGATCCCGCTTGCTCGCAACGCGCATTGTTGACAACGAGCTCTTGGTTCAGGCGCGACCTACATTGTAATAATATTCTATATATATATAATATAACATATGTACATATACATAAATAAATTATATATATATATGTATGCACCATATGATATGTATAATATACTTGTACATATACACATGTCAGAGTCTGTGTGTATGATATGTCTACCACCTTCATCATCCAAACCGAGACGCCCTGTTGGCGTTGTGCTATCCTTTGCTCCTTGCCGTCAAGGACAATGGCAGCGGCACCGAGTGGCAGGAAGTGAGCCTTGGAAAGCTGACGAGGTGGATCCTGAGGGTTTAATCGGTTTAATGGGGTTTAGTGGGGTTTCATGGGATATCAATATCGTTAGGATATTGAAGGAAGTTTAGAAGTCAAACTTCCGACAACATAGACAGATGAAAAGCAGAGATGGGAAGAGTCAGAGAAGAGAAGAGAAGAAGAAAGAAGATCAAAAAATAGAAAGTCTCAGAAGAAAGAAGATTCAGGCGCGCGAAAAGGTAGGAAAGTAGCGAAACACTGTGTTTTTCCAATGATTTGTGGCTCCGGAGGGTTGAAAAGTAGGCTCGCTAAAGCGGCGGGTGCGGAGCCAGCTGGCCAGATGAGAGATGAAAAATTGCGCCCCGTTGTGGCGGGAAGCACATTTCGAAGTCAAGTGTAAAAAACTGACGGGTTCATAGCACTCTTGGAAGTTGAGATGTCGAAAAAGTGCACGCTGTTGTAGCGCGAAGCACGTTTCGAAATCAAAATGTAAAAAAACAAACCATGTTCAGAGCACTTTTAGAAGTGGAGATGTGGAAAACGTGCACGCCGTTGTGGCGCGAAGCACATGGCGAAGTCAAAATGCACAAAGCACCAAATGTTCGCGCCACGTTTGGATGTTGAAGCGTCCTTTTGCGTGGCAGGCGCAAGGGATTGTGCACCTTGTCAAAAGAGAATTTCCAAAAACGATGGCAGGCGTGGAATATTTGAAGAGGACCTGCAAAGATGAAAATTCCGTGGCAGGCGCGGTGCAAGAGACATGTTCATCAGAGCTGTTAGGAGGTCCGGGCGCTGATTTCCTGAGAGGGGTTGCATTTTGGAGCATTAGATCTTCAGGTTTGCTGAGATGATTTTGCGTGACAGGTGCTGCACTTCGTATGACCTGGCATCACTTTTTCGTGGCAGGTGCAGTACTTTAGACAGGTGGAGATGGTGGAGTGGAAAAATCGCAAAACGCATTGGTACGAGGCCGTCAGCTCTGCACTCACCTTTCCATTCTTGAAGGAAGTCTCGCAGAATTGTTTCGTTTTTGATGTTGTCAAATTCAAAAATTGAGGATGTCTCGCAGAATTATTTTGTTTTTGACGTTGTCAAGTTCAAAAATTGAGGAAGTCTCGCAGAATTGCTGCGTTTTCAAGCGTGCAGGCAGACAGACAGACAGACAGACAGAGAGGCAGGCAGGCAGGCAGACAAACAGATACTGTAGATAGATGGATGGATGGATGGATGGATAGATAGATAGATAGATAGGTAGACAATTACAACTACAACTGCCCGTACACTACACTACTGCTACAGCTACAAATACGAATATACTACGCTACATTACACACTAATGACATCTAATTACACTACACTACACTGAATTGCAACAACAACAACAACAACAACAACAACAACAACAACAACAACGACAACAACATCCACCACAACAACATCCACCACAACAACAACAACAACAACTACTACTACTATTACTACTACTACTACCACAACTACAACTACAATTACAATTACAATTGCAACTACGCTACACTACATTAACTACACTGCAGCACACTACAGCTATAAATGCAACTACAACACAACCACACCACATTACACAACACTACGCTACACTGATTACATTGCTTTACACAACAACTACAGTTGCAGCTGCAACTACAACTACAACTACTACTACATTACATTACACTACACTACACTACACTACACATACTACACTACACTACACGACACTACACAGCACTACGCTACAACTACAACTACAACTACACTACCACACACTAGACTACACTACACTATGCCACACTACACTACAACACTACACGACATTGCACTGCACTACACTACACTAATTGCACTGCACCACGACTACAACTGCAACCGCACTTGCCAATAAATTATTTAGACTACATTACAGCTACAGCTCCACTACACTACACCACAACTACAGCTACAACTGCAACTACAACTGCACTACACCACACTACATCCCCAACCATTCCAAAAAACACAACTCCAACCACCTGTCGGTCCATCAGTGGATTCGCTCTGCCATTCGTGATTCACAACAGCCAACCTCTCCTATAGGTTCACCGCCTTGTGCGGTACTACTGGTAACGAGATACTTTCTATTGTAAATTCAGTGAAATCTTTGGCCCATTTTGGGATGACAATTATCTTGGTCAATTACCAAGACATCACAGGCCGATGTCACTTGAAATGATGGTTAATGGGTAACTATCCTCACATGTTTTTTTTTCAGGGCTGATGAACTAATGTATTTATTCAGAATCCAAATCCTTGATGATGACGATGACGACGACGACGACAATGCTTATTATTGTAGATTCTTCTTATTATATTAGATATTATGTCTGTTCTTTTGATTCTGATGCTGGTACTGGTGATGAATGATGAATGGTGATGAATGATGATGAATGATGATGAATGATGATGATGATGATGATGATGGATGAATGATGAATGATGCATGATGAATGCTGAATGATGAATGATGATGATGATGATGATGATGATGATGATGATATCAGCACCCTACATTATTATCATTAATATCGTTGATAATCCTCATTGACTAATTTTAAGGGAATGATTGAAATCAGCACCCAGCATGTACCGGACTAGCAAGTGGGAAATAATATGCATCCCAGATAGGGAAGGGCACCCTTTGGCTGATGCCATTTTACGATGGCCAAACCACCCCAATTAAAATGACTAACAGACAGCCGGAAAGATCATAATCATTTCGATATTGATATGTGACAGGTCTGCACGGTCTGCTCAATTAAGGGCATCGGATCAGAAGGGTTGTATTTCCGTGCTCCAACCGCCTACTGTGCACCTTGAATGGGCGTCCAGCCTCGGAAGGCTGGGAGCCTATGCCGCATCGTGCCTGGTGGAGGTTCGCGGGATCCGAACGAATTTGCCGATGCATGGGGATATATTGGCGGAAACTAGCAATACAGATGTGTCCACAAAGTGGGTAATCAAAGATTAACCACTTGCTTGGAAAAAAACGACACAGACCCACAGTTTTTTTTTTGTTTGAGTTTGTTTGTCCAAAGTCAATCGTTTTTTTTTGCAACTTGATGATTTTGCAGGTTCTGCAAATGGCTGAAAACTCTTAGAACCAAAGTGACTTGCCAGTCTTCCCATCCTCACCAAAGTCCCTCAGCGCCTCAGGACGGGTTTCAGATGCAGCTTCGGCACCTGCCTCAGCCGATGCGCAGAGGGGTGGTTCCACTGGAGGGAATTGTCATGAGCCCAAGAGTGGCTGATATGGGTTGATCATCCCGCGATGATTCCAATGATCATGTGTTTTTTCTTCAACAATTCCATGATATTCCATGTATTTCTTGATATGTTTGTCTATTTTGTCTCAACCTTGTCTTGTGAATGTAGTATAATGTAGTGACATCCAAGATATCGCCTTAGATTTTCGGTTGGCGTGGTGGCGTCCTACCTGGGATGATCCCCGTGCAGGTTGGACCAGGGCCCATGGTCAGACACGTGGCGGAACCAGGTGGGGCTGGTTGGATTTGGGGAAGCATGTTTCAAACATCCAAAAGAAAAAACAATTATGATGACGGTCAAAATCATTGGGTTTTGGGATGTTTTGGGATGTTTCAAGTTTTACTGCTATGTGGGTCCGCCCTGGTGGCTCACACATGAGTGGCATGAGCAGTGGGCGGTCAGCTGTGAATGCCAGTGTTTTAGGGCGATGAGAGGGCGAATATGGGATAGGACTCAGAAATTCTTTGATTGTTGTGCTTTATCAATCTTTAGCAGCAGGATATCAAATTATTTTTTGGCCTAAGTTTGATACATGATACTGCAAACATTTGCAAACAGTTTCCATTCTGGCTTGGCATGCTCTTAACCATTGAGAAATTGTGCATGTTGAATCGGTTCGCCTCCTTTGCTTCAAAGCAAGTAAAGCATGCCTAGTCGCGCCTGGGGTTGTTAGTTGCGTTTTTTGGGCCACACCGCAGAGCACGAGGGGAATGCATCTTCCTTGCTTCAACTGCATCAACGTCGGAAGCCTCAGCTGAGCAAAATGGTGCCATGGGATGGAAACCACCCCTGTTGCTTATAGCAACACTGGCGGCGTCGATACAAGATATATATCAGCAGGATCTGGATTACACGAATAGCAACACAGATATGCAAGGGCTATGTACTTAGTAGCCATAATTCTATGGGAGGCTCGTAATAGCAATGAGTAATTTTGCCTTCATGACCTTCGACAGTCCAAGAGCAATTTTTGCCATTAAACAAATTCACAACTCGTGGGGCGGTGAACGCTGCAGAATTCCGAAATGCGCAGTTTACATCTGGGAAACAAATTTCGAGACAGAAGGACACTCATTATTTCATATGATTAACGTCTTTTTTATATAATATCTGAGAATCAATGGACAATAATGGGTGCTTGTTCGCAACTCACAGCGTTCATTATTTGATTTGATGTTTCTTAATGTGGCAAAACCGGTTTTTGACACCCATTCCTTGTGAATCTGGGGATGGAAGGTGAAGATGGAGCAGCTGCAGATGTCGTGGTGGAAGTGTCCGGGACTCCTGGGTGTTGTGTCCTGGAGTCTTTTCAAGTACAGCAGGGTTGTGGAAGATAGGTGGCCAAAACAAAAGATGAGATGGGTTAGTAAACTTAAGAAACTTTCAAACCGTAGAAAAATTGGTTTGTTCGACGGAGGGTTTTGGTACTGTGGAAGCCTTTTCCTGAGAAGTCCCCATTACCATGATGATAATCGATGCAGCAACCTGTGATATCCTGTGATAACATGACCCCCCGAAATCGGGTCTCCTGATGTTCTGCCCAGGTGTGGTTGGGAGGCACCAGATGGTTTGGGGCCTTTGGGGCATTGGGAAGTCTGATGCTGCACCAGGCCCACCCACAGCAGCCACATGCAGTTATCGTATGCTACCATGGTGCCAGGTGAGGGTGTCCAGCCCGTGTTGTTTCATGGACCGTTCGGGGTCGGAGCCCCAGGCTTTGCCGAAAGAAAGAGATAGCATGAGATGGCCATGGGCGTTCGGGCTGAGGTTGTGCAACCCTTTGTCGATGGATGTGATGAATGGTTGGGGCACCCAAGGGGGGGGACTACTGTATCTCATGAGACTCAAAGGGAGCTTGGGCAATCAACTGGACATCTGTTTGCAACTAATGACCTGCCCTACTTGTAGTTGTGAGTTGTGAGTCACCTCCAGATCAACACCTCCCCTCTTGACAGCTGCACCAAGGTGGTAGGCCCTTGCCGCAAGAGAACGGTGCAGCGAACTCAGAAAGCTAGGCTTCCCGATGTTTCAAGGGATACATAAGATCATCTATATATATATATAATGTTGTAAATCAATTAATTATATCATAAGCCTCCAATTTTTGGAGGCTACTGGGGACGGTTGTTCTTAGGTTTGCCACACTACACCTTCTGGATTCTCGTGGGTTTTTATGGATGTTCTTTTGAAAAATGGATCTCCCACTCACTTGTGATGGCCACTGTTCTGTTTCAGTGCCTCTTATGTCAGTTGCCTTCAGTTGATGTTTCTTGGGTCCCATAGGTGTCCCTTCTCTCAGCTCATGGGTTTCAAGAACATTGTGAACTCCTTTTGCGTGCTGCGCTCGGTAGGTTTTTTCAGGCTGATGGCTTGACTGGGGTGGTGACCGGACCGGGAAAGCGCGGGTGCCTTTCAGATCCGTGCGCTGTGGTGAAATCACGAGAAATCATTCCGAAAGCAGCTGCATCGGATCAAGGATCAAAGCCAGAGTCGCGAAGAACGTCCAGCACAATTACAGTAGATATGATTAGCAATGCGTGAAGTCATTGTATTTCATACCTAGTTCCTGTGCACAAGTGGCACAAATGCGCAAGATTCCCACACCAACTTAGCATAACTTAGCCATTTTATTGACTTCTTTTGACACAGCTCTCGCTCATTTCTAGTTAGCACACAGTGAAATTCCCAAAGACGTTTCTTGAAGGCCAACCAGGCACAATACACTTAGGATCATTAGGATCACTTAGGCTTTGGATGGAGTAGATGAGTAGGACAGTTAGATTGCACTTGAGCAGCGGCCATTCTATCGTTGGAAACCCTGGCAATGACAAGACCATGGCAAACCCCAAAGTCTGCAGAGAGAGTGACCCCAATTTGAAGTCCAGGAGACCTGCAAGTCTGTCTCAACCTCTCTAATCTCTGGCGAAAATCCTGCGGGCGTCCCATGGTTTCTAGCCGGTCGCAGCATTTCTGATTGGCCATGCAGCCAGGCCACTGTCTCGTGCCCACGGGAACTTAGGGGTTGATGATGTTGATGAGTTCCAAATTTTCGTTTTTTTGCTTTGACCTCAAGCAAGGCACATGAATCTTCGAATATTAATATGAATATATAATTGCAGTTGAGTGGAGGGACCCAATGGAATTCCATGCGAAATGCAATGAGGCAGTGAGATGTTAGATCATCCGGCTTCCGGACAGGCAGTTCAACGTTAGCGTTCCAGAACAAAGCCAATGCCATTTTGGAGCAGCAGAAGGATTTGAACCTTGGGCTAGGCCTTGTTTTGTTGGCGTTTGTGGTAGGAATTCAGCTGGTCTCAGTCCTGAACTTGCATAAACTAATTAGTGAAAAAGGTCTAAGCGTTGAAATTGCTGGGTCAATTAAAATCATTATAGCGACCACACTGCGATGTCTCACTGTTTCTTGGGCTAGCTGCAACCATCCAAAATGGCATGTTACATTGCCTTATTATCTTATTTCTGTGCAGGTTCATTGAACATTTTCAACATAGACATTCATAAATGAAAGTGTTGAATCTCTTTGTGTGTGGGCTCCCGGCCCCCCCCGCGATGAGATGAATTGAAACAGCTTAAGTAAAGTGAACGCAGGTGTGAACAAATACCAACAAATAGATCAATCATGATTAATTATTTTCAATCATGTATATATATATAAACATATATACAATAATATTGTGTGCACAAATGTGTGTATATATGCTATAGTAATACATATTTGTTTTATTGTTACTGTTACTATTATTCTTATTAATCATTTACTGTATATATATATATATATATTTACATATATATTCTCAATATATATATATATATACATATATATATATAAACATGTTATTATTATATTGATTATTTATCATATGTACTATCAAATGTATATATATATACACACTATAACAGTAGTTGTTCATGTGCATTCGCACTATCTTCATTTGTCTGTCCAATATTTCGGGCTCCGCCGATCCGAGGCCATCCATTCCTGCGGGAGTCAACCGAGAGGAGCGGTGATGGCACATGCGGCGACTCTTGATGGATGGCACCCACATGATCACCCAAAGTGGTTGGTGGTTTGGAACATGACTTTTATTTCCCATTTCATATATCCATGGCTTGGTTTAAGGGAAAATTTACAGGAAACCATGGTTTTTACATTAAATATGTTTTTTTCCTGTAATGTAAATTTTCCCCTAAACCAATCCATTGAATATATGGGATGTCATCCTTCCCATTGACGAACTCCATGATTTTTCAAGGTGGTTATTGCACCACCAACCAGCAAAATATGTTTCATACCCCCCACCCAGAATGGTAACCAAAATGGGTAGGCAGGTCCGATACTAAACCTTACGGGGGAAGGGATTTTTGCGCCTGAGGAGTTCCTCAATGAGGTGGCCAAGCACACCATGTCCCCGGCCCTATATGTTGAAGCTGCGCTTCTTTCATGACCTTCCACTTGAACTACCCTCTGGTAATTTAACATGGCTATTGAAAATGGCCATTTATAGATATTTATAGTGGATTGTCCTATTAAAAATGGTGATTTTCCATAGCTATGTTAGTTTACCAGAGGGTAACACTTGCAAATGTCAGCCCGGATTCATACACCTTGACATACCCTGACTATTCAATCTATTCAATTGGTGGGTTACCTCAAAACGTACGTGATAACATTTCTGAAAACTGTCCATTCGAATTGGCACTCCCCCTTTTGATAGAGTGGTGGCAAAAATCAACATCCCAGGCGAGATGATTGGTCCTGTGCAGCGGGACCGCCAAAGATGAATGATGAAGACCTACCGGGCCTGCGTGTGCCACCCAGGGCATGAGCATCCGTTCTCAGAAGAGTTTCGGATGGATGTTTTGGATTGTTTTAGACTTGTTTTAGGGGGATTGTTTTGCATAGATGAACCACGTTGAAATTAGTGGATCAACATTTCATGCAGCGTTTGAAACCAGCTGACACCTATCCAGCTGGTACCTATCTTAGGCGCACAGGTGCCCGTGCACCCGTGCAGCTGTCCAGGTTATGGTGCCAGTTTAGAGATCCGACCAAAGTTGTTGGTTCTGCCAGGGGCCCAGTGCAGCGATGGTGCACGATTATACATGATGATCAATGATGGATAGTTTATTTAGATTGATATCCCCATTCAACAGCCTCATTGAAATACCCCCATCAGATTTGAACGTAGTGTACAGATAAGTACTGTATTTCATTCAGTATTGCCATCATAAATTTTCACATAAATTCACACACACATACAATCACGTATCTATGATAAATTTACAATATATATATATAATTTATTTTTACTGGTTTGTGGTTTGGAACATTTTTTATTTTTCCATATATTGGGAATAATCACCCCAACTGACTAATATGTTTCAGAGTGGTTGAAACCACCAACGAGTATAATTCCAGTATATATATATTATATTAGCTATAGACTATAGATGTATAATTAGTTAGATTCACCCATTTACATTCCCCTCAAAATCCATGGCTCAACTTGAGCCAACCGAGGCCCTGCCCATGTCCCGGCGGCGCTTTCAACAAGGTTTTTGAGGGGGAGTCCTCCTGCAGATGTCAATGCGTTTCTTTGAAATTTCCAATGGACATATAATATTGATCAATTGGAAATATTGTGTTTTCCATTGGAATTATACTATGTGTTCCAATGGAATTATATAATATTTGTTCCAATGGAAATAGACTATAGATTTGGCAAGCGCCAGAAATGGCAACGATCCAATGGCAATATAGCCAGAAGTCTCTTATTGCAAAAAGGCCCTCCTTGGCACTTGGATTCCGATCCCCGGTTTGTGTTTTTTAGTGATCGGCTCAGAAATTCAGTCTCAGCCTGGATCGAAAATGGTCCCACTTACTGGTCATCTCTTCCGGAACCATCTTTGTGATTTGTATTTTGCGTCGGTCTAGTTACCCATAGGATTCATGTATGGTATATATGCTAACATTGGGGGTATATTGATGGTAAATGTTACCATATATAGCATACATGGATCCTATGGGTTATGGATCTAAATTTTCAGAGGTACCCCGGTACCCCCGTAACTTCGGCAAGGCATGGAGAGACAGTGGAGGAAGTTTGCAGCCGCTTGAACGGCGAGTTCTGGCATTGGAGATGGGGGGTCTACTTAGTCTACTTCCATCTGTTGATTGCACTTTGAGACCACGTTACCATCATTGTGGCAATGTACATTTTTGCTTGCAACATCTTGCAACCATAGTCTAACACTGTCCGGGGAGAGTGCTGTCTCAGCTTCCTTACATTGGCATAAGACACCGGACATGTGTTTCACCGTGGATGCCTCCCTTTCCTCTTCTGCGTGTTGCAAGTTCAGTCGCACCTGACGGACCTGACGTGCTGACCTGCTTTAGATCTTGCATCGGGTCGGGTGTCTTGCCATTGCCCTAGGCCCAGTGGTTTGTGGGCACAGTGGCCCAAGCCTGATGAGGATCGCCTCCAGGTGTTGGTTATTGCTTGGCGATCAAGGAGGTGATGTGTCAGATTGTGTTCGTATTACAGTATGAGTTTGTAAATATGTTTAAATGTTTAAATTTTGATATGTTTCAAAATATGTTTTAATCACCACACTAGGCAACACGCAATATCCATTGGCATCGATTCAGATCCATTCATATTACTGTATCATGTATGCAACGTTTGGGGTGCCACTGATGTGTTTTTTTGTCCAGGAAACTTCAATGCCGCCAGCTGCGCCGAATGCCCAGACGTCGGGGCCTTCAAGCGTCGAAATGTGCTCAGACGTTTGTTCTGGCTCACTGGTATGCTGTGATGATTGTCCATCTCCACTCCTAAGTTGAAAGCTTGAAAAACAACCGTGAAATCATAAGAAATCACCAAGATCCACTCCTAAGTCACTGTTTAAAACTTGAAAAAAGTGAAATCATTCGAAATCAGATCCAGCAAATGCTGCAGTTCCAGATGCTTCGGGAGGCCAGGCAGCAAGGCAAGTGATGTCAGCCCGTCATGGGTCACTGGTCACCAAGGCCAAGCGCCGGGTCGGGGTTTGAAGCTGAGAGTGGAACTGGAAGGTCTCGTCTTCGTGACACGTGTGGATTGGAATTTGAGATATTTCAGGGAGAAGGCTCCTTAAAATGATCCAACATATGTTGATTTCAAATTGGACACGCCAGCAGTTGCAGGAGTTTTGGTGTGGACAACAGTCAAGACCCATGGCCATAGACTCGGCCCGTGGAAGTCACCAAGGAGCAGCCCTGGCGACTCGCAACCTTTATCCTTCAATGCCCTAGGTTTCTCGTCATGGATTGAGATGGCTGCAATCGGGTCCAAGATTCTTGGCATATTATGTTCAAATGGCGATCCTGATGTTTGATGATGTTTGGATACATGTGGTACATTGTGGTACAATTTGGGGATACGAATTGGTCCTGTTTTCAAGATTGATTGCACATGCGCATGGCAAATTTATTGACTCACTGACTCACTGCAGCCAAAGTCCAGGGGTTCAGCCAGGTACTCACAAGATGAGAGCACACATGAGCACACGGTCCAGCAGCTTCAAGACTCAAGCTCCAACCTGCAGATGCTTTTCTTGGCTCAACGCGAAGACGCGAAAAGACGTGAAAAGACGTGAAAAGACGTGAAGACGCGAGCCATGGGATGTTCAGCGAGCCATGCCGCTAGGAGTCCCGATCGGAGTTCCAGAGACTCCGGTGTGCAGAGCTTGGAGGCTGGGATATGCTGGGATGTAGGGCCGCCTGACCCGGAAACCACCCAATTTTGGTAGCTCAGTTGATCCCAACATGTCCCAACTTTGGAATAGCCTCTGGTAACTAAACCGTTTGCTATGGAAGTCATGGCCCATTTATAGATCATTACGATCATTTACCCATTATATACAAGCTATGCTAAACTACCAGATTGTAACCCTTTTTTTTATAACCCAGCAACATATCCAACCTTTCATATCTTTTTCTAAGAATCGGATGACATGTCGGGGGTGTATGGCAGTGGCAGATATGGCTGGCATGTTGCGCCGGTCCCTTAGCGTACATGATGGATGATGATAGTGAATGATAGTGATATATAATGATGATGATGATGATGTCGTGAAAGGTAAACATATTTTTGCTGCTCTTGATGGAACCCTCGGTACAGACACTGATGAAGAACATCAACCCCACAAAAATGGTCGTTGAAGAATGCGGAACAAATTTGTGTGTCTGTCTCTGAAACTGGACGCTTGGACCACACTCGGATGATCAGGGATTTATTTATGGTAGTGGTATCAGCTTTCCATTTTTCCACAGGCTTAGAATGGTACAAGATGATGTGAAGTGAAGGTGAAGGTATAACTTCTAGCAATCAAAGATGGCAGTCGGCAATTCCATACTTCCAACTGATCTCATTTCATGCCATTGAACATGGGGGTTTTCCATGGCCATATCAGATTTGAGCAGGACACGGAAATACGTGATGTTTAAACACACACAATTGCGCTTAATCTTGCTTGTTGAGCTCGTGTTTTTCGTGATTAAGTCTCATTTTCCTTGGATATAGATACATTTTTCTTTATGAAGTTAGTTGTTTTGTTAATTATAAATCAACTTTCAGTTGGTTGAATAGTTGAATCCTTTCCTTGGTTGGTTACATAATTTTATGTTTATTTTTTGCGAGTTAAAACCATGCTGTCTTCATTGCCACTTGGTTGGAACCCCTACTTCCAGGAGCTCCAGAAGTTTCTTCGAGATGTGGCTGCATGTCCCACTCTCCTCCAGGCCCGGAAGTAAACCAAATGTTGTGGGCAACTACCATGACTGGGGATGGTTTATACATGTTTATACCACCTAAATTAGGTGATTTTAAGGGATGGTCAATCTGATTGGATTTTCCGAACATGAGTGGTGCCAATGATTTTTCTAAACCCTGACTATTAATTTTGGGGGATATATAACCCAAAAAAAAAAAGTGATCACTTAACATGAAAACCGAGACCCCCATTCTTAACCAATTGCGGGGTTATTTGTCCTGGGCATTCAATCATACCTCCAGTAAATTAGGGTAGATATGGAAAACCAATATACATGGCTGGTACGTTTGTCCTGGGTTCATTTCCTAAACATCTATAGCCGGTATTATAGAACTAAGGTGCCGAATCCAATCAACTAAATGGGTGGATGTCAGTTTGATATTCAAACTGGGGCACAAAGATGTTGACAATTTGGATATTGTCGATGCTTGAAAGTATGGATTGGCCACCAAGTTACAATGTGTATGTATATGCTACGAGTACAGTATGTATGTATATGTATATTATATATATATATATACACCGTACCTGTTAGCACTCCATTCCGTATAGCCAGTTGCCTTCCAAGATGATCCTTGTGTTGCTCATGTTTAAACTTTAAACGTTCTGCAAAGGGTTTCCACTTGCCACGCTGAGTGCCACTATGGTGGTTTCAAACGGTCCCATTTTCACGGTGACACGGTGACCATGTCACCCCGTGAGCATGTCCTTGCTCCAACCTAATGTGGTAAACCCAATGCCATAAACAAACTAGCATTTGGATCCATTTGGGCATGGTTTCTACCACCATTTATGGTAATCTTGGGGATGGTTTATGATTGGGTTTACCTTGTTAGTCATTGTTTTGCTGATTCCCAGAAAGAATGACATTGCTGGGACTCCTTACGCAGGCCAAGGTTGAAAAGAAACGGAAACGGTCCTTCGGCGAAGACTTCATGGAGGACTTGGTTCCTCCAGACGTCGCTTGGATTTGTTGAGTGATTTCGGATGAGTTTGGCATATGTTCGATTGATTTCGATTGGTTGATTTATGTTCATCCACAATTTGAGGAAACTACTCGAGATATGTGTTTGGATGAAATATAACTACCTCACTGCGACAGTAGAAGTATGGCTAGTAGTAGGGCTAACTATTAAAGTCTATGACGGGTTTCTTATATCAGTCCATTAATGTACATATCAGTCAATTAATGTACATATCAGTCTATTAATGTATATTAATGTACATTAATGTCCTATATCTCCACAGTTTTGCTTCTGGGTTCTGACCCTGGACCCACTGGGGCACATCCAAATCATCCAAGGTCGAAGTGGTTCTTCCAATCTGATAGCCAGCACTGATCAAACAGGGTGGCCTGGCTACCACCCCGCCCTGTGACAGCCGATTGTTTAGCGAGCGGCTCCTTTTTGCAAACCTGAGTAGCAGAATGTGTGGGAAACAGAACCAGCACAATCCCACTTGAGTCACTTGAGACCTTCAAACCTCAGGGGAAGGCAGTTGCAACCGAATGTTTGAATATGTTTTTGCCGGGTGAAAATACGATGTGGATCCAATGAGGTTTTTGTCACCTGCAAGTTCACAATTTTGGACCCTGGACACCGGCACCGCTTTGCATCTAGCATCACCCGGTCTATGAGCATTTGAATTTAGCTCGATCTATTATGCTCTATACTTAAGATGTTGTCAATGAGGTTTGCTTCCGAAAAATGCCAAGTGAGATGTTTCCTCGTAATGGTCATTGAATCAGCACTGCATGGGAGCAAACCTTGTTGAAGCAGCAAATTTGCTCAAAAGTGGGGCTATATTTGCCAAATGTGTGCGATTTTTCTGGGATGTCCAGCGCCTTTGCCTTTCTGACATGTGCAGCTGCGGGTGTGCGTCATCACCTGTGGCACAACATGCCACCTCCCTGTCTGATGTTGTACAGGTACACCCAACTCGGAAAAGCAAGGCCCCAGTGTGCTTGTCTTGTCTTATTTTGATTCATTCGATGGCTGTCGTTCAAAATTCGGCTCCACTTTTCTTGCAAGCTCTGCCTGTTACCCCCTGGGCATCAGCTGATAACTAGCAGCCAGCTTGGGCGCTCAAATGTTGTCTGCGGACCGTAAGCTCTGAAGGTTGCCACCGTCACAGCCAAGATTGGGAAAGACATCCAGCGCAAAGACATTTCTTGTAAAATGAATGATACCAGCATATGCCGATGTAACAATGTATGTTTTATAATGTTTTATAGTTTATAGGTATTCATGGGCCAAGTTATGCCAAGTTGGCCAATCAGAATTGTTGAATTGCATACGATTTTAGTTGGTATAGCAAGTTCATGCAAGTACTGCGCACGAGGTGCTGCGAAACATGTAAATTGCAGCAGTTCTGGACAAAAAATGTAATCGTACTGTATTGTTACTATAGAATTGGTTGAGGGACAAATTTGCAGGACCCCTGAAAACACATGCCAAACATATTTGATGGATTTTGATCGTAAAAACCAGAACCAGGCGTTCCATTTCTCGTATTTTTTCCTTGAAACCTTCCATTGAATGGTGGTATGGGACAGTGATTGTTTCAATATCAGTTTCTTGGCGTTGTTGGTGGCTCCTTTGCTTGCAGATGGCTGAACAGCCTGGGGTCGCGATTTTGTCCCTGCTGCGAAATCGCACGGGCTTCTGGCAGACTCGGAACTGTCCCATTGGTAGAAAGTAAAGGCACCATTGACGTTGCGAAACTCAGCGCTTGGCCACTAATTATTTCCTATCAACTAGGTAACCAGGTCCAAATTTCAAATTCAAACTGTTGCAGCTGTATGCTTCCAATGTGAAATGGTTGAAACATGTTCACCAAACTTGTGTTTCTCTTTACAATGTTTAGACTTCAAGGCCAAAATCAGAATAATGAATAAATATGATAAATATGCACGGAGGTGTGCATCTGATTGCGATCATCAGTCAAGAGGAGATGATGTAGCAGATGGTGGATGTTCTTTGTCTTTCCTGGTTTAAACTAAGAAGAGAACTGTCGTTGTTTCTTCGGGGGAGCAGTTTTTTGTGCCCTTTTTTCTATATATATATACTACAGATGCCAGCAAAAGTCAGAAGGAATTCCTGGTCCTTTGTTGAAAACTAGCATTCTGAGATCAGGTTGTGAGGCATATTTCCTGAATGGTTATATAACTCAACCCCAGAGATTTGTTTCCGACACCCATCTTCAATTATTTGGGCTGAGCATCAGGGACAGTTTAGGCTGTCGCCACCACGACCAAGTCACCGTCACCACGTCACCCCGCGGGTCACGCCGATTGGGAAGCATGTGGCGCTCATGTTTCATCTCGAAGATTTGCTGTGTACTAAGTTGGTACTAAATGCCAGGTTAATATATCCCCGTTGCGGATATTTTACCATGAAACTCAGCATGGTTTTGTTTTTTTGACTCAGAGAGGCCACAATCATTTGTTCCCGGTGCACAATCTTGCACAAAGCTGGACAGTGTTTCACGCAGGATGGGCCCCGCCAACCAGGGGGAGGCCCATTCCCTATTGTAACTTCCTTAGCTTAAGGAACGTGCTATCACGGTTTCCCACAGGCTTTGGGTTGTTGGTGCACTTGTTGCATCTTGTTGCGGTGTCCACTGGGCCCTGAAGTCAATGTACTTCATATTTGGATCAAACCAGTTGATCAATGGTCACTTCTCATTTGTCAGCCTTTTTTTTCCAGCAATTCGCTCAGGGCAAGGTGGCGATTCCAGCGCATTGTTGACTGCTGGCTGGGCAGTGGATTTTGTAGAGTTCCACTGCATGGCGGTCTATATAACTCTTTGTGGAATTCAATTCTGATAATTCTGCTGGTGGAGAAAAGGCCTTGTACGGCGCAGGTTTCTTTTATGTCCCCGCATGAATAAAGCCCCGTTGATCAATTAAGTAATTACGGATGATCATTCGCTAAAATGGTACCTGAACAGCATCAGTGGCAGCCCCTCCCTGAAGAGCCGGCATCTCCACTGAGTACTTCTGAAAAATCCCCTGCAGTAGTTGATCTCTTATGGGTACCGTTTCCGATAGTAACAACCGTGTTTTTGTCACTTTATGATGGTTAATGGTTAGCTAGGGCAGCTAGGGTTCGTTCTAGCCGGGACTTCCGAGATGGGTTCATGAATCGCTGTACCGTGCTGAGGGAGTGCTATGAAGGGTGCCATGGCCAATTCTCCCCTGGCCGGTGGCATGTGCCCTGGCCCTGACATGGAACTTGTTGGAACAAGAGGACTGGGTGTGTCTGAAAGTCAAAGGTGAAAATGAAGATAAAAAAGATCAGATTTGGGGGATAGCCTGTTTTCAGACCTGAATCCTGCACTTGTTGTTTCAGGTTTCACGTGTGTTTCGCCCATATATTTTCAAGTTTTCCAACCTGCAACTGAAACGGCTCAGTATGGTCTGTTGGGCAATCAGCATTTGTAGAGACTTGGGAGATTCAACTATTGTGCCCAGTCATGATGATTTCCAGGTACCATGCTGCTGGAGAACCGTACTCTGCGGACTATGGGTGCTTGAAGGAGAGCAAGTTGCGTTGCACCAACTAATCGGTATACTACACTACTATACAATTCTACAGACTGTTTGAAGTCATTGCCACTTGGGGGTTTCAAAGTGACCATGTTGACTTTCTGATGGTGACTTTGTTGAGAGTGTTTAGGGTGCTTGTCCAATTGCCATCATCGCAGGCTTCAAGCCGATTTAATATAAACCATCTTAAGAATATGGGCTTCAAAGATGTTCAAAGATGTTTTACGATGATTGGATACTTTCCAGTAAACTATCATAGCTATTGAAAATCACCTCTTTCATGGGGAAAACATCTGTAAATAAAGCTGTGGGTGCCGCCTCAAGCCGCTCAGGGCTTCAAGATGTCCAGTGGCCCCATGGGTGGCATGCAGCCAGGCTCAGCCGCCGTTAACAGTTAACAACATTTAAATATGTGGAGGGCGGGCCAGACCGCGAGGCCCCGGAGGTAGTATGAAATACCAGTTCGTATGTTTAAATGTAGCTACCGTATGTTTAAATGAATTGGATTCCGTATGTTTAAATGGCTGGGGGCCGGGTCAAGGAAAACCTTTCCGGAGGAGTCTAAAATACCTGTTCGTATATTTAAAAGTCCGTAGAAACGTGTGTTTCCCACATAAAATCAATACAAATTCTAGATATCCAACTTGTTTACCGTATGGTCTTATCTCGCTTTATACACTTGCTAGTTACTAGTTGGTCGTTTCAACTATTTCGATTGTCAAATTTGCAACCCATAGTAAGGGAGGGCGGGTGGCAGTTCAGATGGTGCAACCTCCAGTTCCAAGTGATTGCCGTCCGGATTGCAGGCAAGAGATGGTGGAACATGCCCGATCACACGGAGGCTGGGAGCTGGCCATCCTGGCTGGGATTGTTGGGATGAGGACCTCCAGTTGTTGTTAAAACGACCCACCAGCTACCCTCAGCACGGTGCGGCCGTTGCAGTTCGCTGTGGCCACGCCCTGCCCCTGCATGCTGGGCGCCTACAGCGATTTGCAGCCCAAAGTTCACGAGAAAATGGCTGAGGCGCCCTGTTACGTGGACCATATTGAATGGGTGACCAGGGTAGCCACTGGATGAGTTTCAGGCAGAGGGAAATCCCCATGTCTACATATGTCTACATGTTTCCATTAGAATGCATTAAAACTTCCATTTGTTGGGGGAAATGTTGAACCAGGATTTCAGAAGAGGGCACTTAACTCTTAACATTGGGATAGTATGATATTCATGGACTCGGCATCGGTGTCACTTCTGGAAGGCGTTGGCTGCTGAAAAGGGGCAGCCAGGGGATGAATGGAGCCACTCAATTGATGACCGCCACAGACTGAGATGAGATATGCTGAGATCATTTGTCAACTCGAGTGCTGATGCATTGCGAAGCCTGCTTAGTAGCTTCATGTTACCCTTTGGTCGTTTAGTATAGCTATGGAGAACATCATCTGTAGGTAAATCATGAAATCATCTATAATTTGGCAATTGTCTATAGCTTAACTTAGTGATAGTGATAACTAGTGGAGGGTATTCAATCTATGTCTATGTCATATGTCCATCCTAATTCCTCAACAGGATCCTTTTGGGACTTTGTACGCTTTCACCCGAGGCTATAGCCTTGGCATTCCCAAAGTTCCGGAATGGCAGACGTTGCTTGGCGCCATGACCCCGACAGATGATAATGTGTTGTAACTTTGGGACAATGTTAGTCGTATTTTTTAATGATAGAATGATGGACACTGTTTGTTTTGTCTACCGCTAGTCAAACATGGCTTGCTGGAAAATCCACCATCTATGATGTTCCCATTTAAACGCCTATTTGAAGGGGGCTTCCCATTGCCATGTTTGATTACCAGAGAGTACCTGTCAAAGATTGTCATGACGCTTTTTGCCTTGGCTGCGACCTTGCCTAGGACCAGCTTGCGGCTGAACAGCGTGAGTTTGATGCTCGGTGAGACATGCACTGCACCAACGGGCCAGTATGGGCCAGTGCAGACAGCTAAGAGTGACATCAATGAACCCATGAAACCCAACATGGACCCCCAAAAGTGTCTTAAGAAGGTGATTTCGACTATCTTCAGCTACATATTGAAAATCACAATGCTTGGGTTCCTTCTTGCGGAGGCATGCGGTAGAGTCTTGTAGAGTCCGCCTGATGATTCTCTCATTGCTGATTTTGCACGTTGACTTTGGATGACCAGAGGAACGTGTAGGGGAAATAATGCACCAGGTGCCTAGAGGCTGAAGTGCTTGAAGTGTGTACAAGACTCTCAGTGGTTCATGTGGTTGTGTCATGTTGTGTCTATTTGCGTCTAATGCTTGAACTGATTTTCCTGAAACGGTTGATCTACCTTCAGACCTTCAGCCAGGGAATCACTGAAAATCCAGAGTTTGTTCCCTTTCGCCTTGGCGGGTGGTCCCCAGGCTTTGTGACCTTAATGCTAGCAGCACTTGTCCCTTGGAGAGCATCGGGTTGGAGGATGTTCATTTTTTAGAAATCTGATCATGGTAGTATTATGATGTTTTCTATTGTTTTCTGATATAGATAGATTAGATTAGATTAGATACGATTAGATTTCGATAGATATAATTGATATAATGCGATATTAGATATGCATACATTGTTTTCATAGTTAAATACAGAATATGAATCTATATGAAGTTTACCTAGTTAGTTTTGGGTTTCCTTCTCTGCTGACCTCGTAGGCTGCAAGGACTCCAGGCTGCAAGTGTTTCAACTGCACACGGCAAAAAGGAAAGCAAGGGGAATTATTGTACATAATATGTATGTATACATATATCATATATATATATATATATGTATGTATAATATGTATGTATACATATATCATATATGTATATATATATATGTATATATAATAGCTGTGAGGCACAAGGAGGCTGATGGTTTGGAGACTGCCGGTACATGAAGTGGCAGCTCATTCTGCAATGCCCTGAGCAAGCCAATGTTCAAATGATGCCTAAAGATGAACCCTCTGGTTATGTCAACAGTTAGCTATTGAAAATGGCCATTGAAATAGTGAGTTTTCCCATTAAAAATTGTGATTTTCCATAGTTATGTTAGTTTACCAAAGTGTATCCCAAAAAAAAACAATACCCGTCCATGTCCCATTGAAGATCCATCAGCATCAAAATCCATGTGTTTTTGCTTGTTTTGGTTGGCCCCCGGCCCCCAGAAAGTCATGTTTGCTGCATGTTGACCACTCATTCCCCCGGGAAGTTGTGTCCTGATCTCAGGGTTGCAGCTCAACTCTGAGAACTTCGTTTGGGGCCCCAGTGAAGTGTTGTTCCACTTGGTGACACTTGACCCCAAGGATAATATGCGCAAGATAGATATAGTTTTTATAGTTGATTATTGATTCATACAGTACCTACTTTATGTAAGAGTCTTCATTGAACAAGCAGCCGTTCATGTATTTTCCATGTTCGTTCTCGTTGCCCAGTTGTCAGCCACTAGCCATTGCTACTGCAGGCAGACGGATGCCACCGAACGAGTTCAGCGTTCCCTGGGGCTGAGAAGCTTTCTGTAGCATCTGCAGTATGTTCCACTTCAACAGCTGAATGACTTTCACAGAAAGGCACACCACGGACACCTGTCTTTAGCAGTGTAATCTACAGACAAATGACAATCACCATGATTTTTTTGGTATTTGATTATATGTGGTTATATACATATATACTGTATAAATACATATATATATATATATATGGGTAAATGTATATTACCACATTTAGAACGTTTTGTCTTCACCGCCTTCTTTTGCGCAAAATAGATGTTCATTTTATGATGATACACCATGGTTACGCTCGCATCTTTGCCGTTGAGAGGAACAAATACCACTAAGGTAAGCCTTTCCAACTACCCCGTCCATGAGTTTTCTCCTAGGGTGGTTGCTACTCAGCGGCGTGGTAAGGATGACATCATTTTTTGGCTTTCCAACACCTGGAGTTTCAGGTCCGTCAAACTGCCGTTGTTTCAAGTTACTGTATATCACATCACAATTAAATATTATATATAGGTTGCTTTATTGAAGACCGCGCATAGTTGGGTGCTAGTTACAGGCCTGTCGGAATTGTCGCGCTGCCTTGGAGCTAGGACCAGGTCGAAGCAACAGCTTCGGAAAAAGATGTAGTGCGAAGCTGGTGGAAGGGACCAGTCACAACTTACGAAGCTGACAGTCCAGGAATTGGATGGGATTTTTGTGAAACACGGAACGAGAAATAGATTTTGGAGTAAAAAACCATGGCACCCGGTTAAGATTTTCGCTTAAACCAATCTAATGTGATAATGTGAGGTAAACTTGTTTATGGAAAAAATAACGTCCCCAACATTGGTTTATCATTGGGTACACCCTTGGTTGGGATGATGTGAAATGACCCTCGAATGATTAATGGATGGTTTTTGGCATTGGGGATACCTCATTATTGGCATAGCTGGAAAGTCTGGGGTCCCCTTTTCCATGGCAGTTGGGAACTGCCCCCAAGATTTTATTCATTTTTATTCAATTTTACAGTGAACATTTATTGACAGATGTGGTAAACCTCGATGTAAAGCTATAGTACTTAGTATATATATATATATATTGGCGTTGATTTGGTTGGAAGTTTCAAGCATGATGATCCAGGGGTTGGAGAAGCCACCAGCGACCCCTTGGTTTCCTTTGGATGTCCTGGGCCTGAGGCAGTGAGGATTGTGACATGGCGCTTATAGGTGGGAACCGACCTGGGAACCTGGGAACCTTGGGACCTGCACCAAAACTGGTGGTATCTGGGTGTCAGGTAGGCAGATTTGTTTTTTCATCAAGCTGCATCAAGCACCCTCTGGTAATTTAACATAGCTATTGAAAATGGCCCATTTATAGTGGATTTACCCATTGAAAATGGTGATTTTCCATAGTTATGTTAAATTACCAGAGGGTAACATCAAGTGACTATCAAAGTGGTGCCTACGTGTCCGGCTGGTTGTTTGAGAACATTCTAGGGGAAAGGACTCTCTTTCAACAACTTGCAGGCCTGCCCAGTCCTACAAGTCTGGCTGCCATGCTTGAAATTTGCTGGGGGAAAACGTGGTTGGGTGCATACTTCTTTGTGAACGCACATATTTTATACATTGTTTGCATATATGTGTATACTGGTGTCAGGCGCATGTCTTACTGTTGCTGATGTCGTGTCACTTATTTCCATTTTTCGAGAGATAAAGTAATATAAGCTCCAGACTCCAGAGACTCCAGAAATTCAAGCCTTGAAATATCAGGGTTTCAAACTTGGACCTTGGGCAATTATATAAAATAATTGTTACATGGAAAGAGTGCCAGAACACCATTCGTTCAACAGTTGTTTGACGGCTAGGAAGTCAACGCATTAAAAATAAAAAACAGGATGAGTTGTATACCTCACTGAAGCACAGTGCATGGAAGAGGGAATGGCCGATCAGCGCCGGAGATGAGCCTTCCATAGCTTTCCTCTCATTGAAAGTCATTAGCCCACTGCCAACATTGGCTTGGTTTCGTTGCCACCTTGACTGCACTTCGGCCAGGTTGGGCCAGTTTTTTTTGGGACACTCCCTGCGGATATTTCGCTTTATGCCTTCAGGCGCTTTCGGGAAGTGAAAGCGATGTTGTTGTTGTTCAATGCAATCAAGAAGCATCCAGAAACTATATGTTTATATTGCAAATGTAGGGATTTCCTTCTGTGCAGGTCGAGTTGCATGGACAAGTTTGCATTCCCGCAGTTTCTGACTCTTCGACCATACGAAATCAACAGCCGGATGAACATTTAAGTGCAGTTTAAGTTTGGGAATCAACAGCCCCAACATGATCAGATGAAACTAGATGAACACTTTTTCCCAGCTTCCTTTTCGTTCAACGCCGCCACTGGAGGTCTCTGAAGTGGAGGACGGCTTGGATGGAAGGTGTCAGGCAGGACGGAAAATTGAATGCCTCGGAGCATCTCGGAGCCTTTTATTCTTTGAAACAGTGGAATTGACATGTTAATCAATCATGGAAAGCATATCAATATTGATCAATACTATTCAGTATAAAGTCCCAACCAATACATTTGTTTATGAATCATGGTTGCCATGTTTTGCCATTGAATGTGTGAAGAGTGACGCATGTGGAAGGTGATCACCCTTCGACCACGACTGGTGCTGACGAACTCTTCAACCAGAGACCTGGAATTGCCTGGTGTCCCAAGTGGGATGGGATGGAAGTGCAGTGGTCATGCCTTTTGGGATGATAGTCCCAAGCAGCTCAGCAGTATGCACTGAGTGTATATCCTACCAGGACAAGCATCACTTGACACCCCAATTTTCATTTGGCTCTCTCAGGGTTTTCTGAGATTGTTATTTAAGGATTTTAAAGTGATGATTCGTTAGTTTTCCCATGGCAAATGCACTAGAAATGTGGAATCCAAACATCTAAAATAACTTCCTCCAGGCAGCATTTCAGCATTTCTCTGTTGATTGCTACGCTGTTACATCACCAGGTCACTGCAAGAGGGGCGGCTATTGCGTTTGGCCAGTGGCCAATCCATTGAGGCCACAAGTGGCGGTTTACAACTGCTGTGGCGCCTTCGGTGGATCCTGTATGGTTTATGGATGGTTATGGTAATTCGTAGGGGTCATAAATCAACTTAAAACCCGGGGCGCGACATAGTGATATTGTTGCTTTAACTGTGGTTGAACAGGTTCGCAAGGGGACATGACCATGTTTAATAGGGATTTATCATGATTTATCATTGAACCAGATGGGTCGTCTATACCAATACCATGTACAAATTGCCAAATCTGAAATTGCCGGAGAGTATTCGTTATAGTCTATAGCATTGTTATCATTATGGTTATGACTATTGAATTGTATGGGCATTATATTTTAATGTATATAATTGTATATCTTTGTACGTGTATATTCGGGAAAATTAGATGAAGTTTATGGAAATTTGAGGTGGGGCTCAAGATGGAAAGATCAAACCATGCTCGTAGGCACACTGGCGCCCCACGGGGGACCCTGAATCAGGGCTTGGTTCTTAGTGTCAGTGCATGTCCTGGCCAAAAAAAGTGCATCAGAAAAGTGTAATGCAACAAACAGCGCAACGGCGATACGTTGCTTGAGCTTACTGTACTTCTAGAGAATTTGATAGCCTAACCGTGAATCTGTGAGAACTATGGCATTTCGTGAGATTGAATGTGTAGAGGCATGCGGATCACGGATGGTTTCCAGTGGGCCGCACTCAAAGTTCCAGAAAAGGTATGGCCGAAGTCAACAGGACATTTGGTGGCTCCTTGTGCATGGCCTTTCTTGAGATGTACTCAGAATCCAGAAATGGGTTTGACGCTGAAAATAGGGATACCATTATAAAAAATAAACCCTTAAATTTGATGGCTGATCAGTTTTCCTGCCAACATGACCCCCTTGTCAGACATACTCAAATATTGTAACTTATTGTTTGGGAGTGTGTTGGAAAGCATACCCTCTTGCACCTAAGGTCCGGAGCAACACTTCGATTTCGTCCCTTGCCTTCGGAGGCGGGAAGTGGTAGGCATAGGGTCTCGAACCAGATCACAGAAGTGAGGGTTCAATTTTCCATCAGTTGTGGGCTGTGGGGTCCACTTTTGGGTTCGAAATGTATGGTGTAGATATATCATGCTATGACATGGCATGGGTTATTGTGAGCTGTTCCGTAGGGGAGTGGAGAGCGCGCAAAAATATGCAAAAATCATAGATAACAGTACCTGAGAAATCCGAAACACAGCTTGAGACATGTATGTAAGCTCAAAGATTGTGAAAGAAAATATCAATAAGGTTGGCACCACTGGCACCACTTTTTCCCGGCTACAACTAGCCTCTCTTCATTTTTCGGGCGCCGATCCCAGGGATCTCTTGGTCCATGGTCTGGCCTCGTTCCCTGTAGCGACTCTTGGGCTGGAACGTGCGGAGACCGAGACCCAAGGGCTGGTCTTAAAATGAGGGACCCCATTATCAGCCATGATTGGTCCTTCTTATTGGGGTGAAATTTTGATATATAATACGATAGTGATATCATATACATATATATATACAGATAGCGTATGTATGTATATATGTATATGTATGTGATGGTATGGTATGGTATGGTACGGTACGGTACGGTAAGGTATGGAATGGAATGTAATAGAATGTAATGTATGTATGTGTTTGTGTGTGTGCTAAGTCTAGTTCACCCACCTCTTTCGGAGAGAGATGTTTCACCACCGGCCTGACTGAAAAGCTTGCCTTAGATGCGAAGTGCAACTGTCATATATTTCTATCGCAGTTCCTAGTGCTGTTCCTCTTCGGGTCAGTTTCAAGCAGGTTACTGTTCCAAAACCCGTAGCAGGACCTTGGTAGCACAAAAACCTCCTGTTCACATTCTTTCCACCAAGGTTTGCTGTTGCCATTTGGGAGGCGGAAAGACCGTCCCATGGACTTCTAGTCAATCTAAGTTGCTGGCGAGACTGTGGGCGCGAAAGGATGTTAATTGTAGCTTCTCGAGAAGCAACAGAAGAGATACGTATATAATTAATTATAATTACCAGACGATTCCTTGTGAACTTGTTTGTGTTTTCTGCTAAGTGGCCTTTAGAAAGAGGTCAGTTAAGGAAAACGTAGAAAGAGGTCACTTAAGGAAACGAACCAAACAGTGGCCAACCAGTGACACGCAAGTGACACGCAAGTGACACGCAGGTGACACGCAGACAGCCAATCCTTAAGTGACCTTTTCAAGGCTTAAGTGACCTTTTCAAGGCTTAAGTGACCTTTTCAGGGTCCTAAGTGACCTCGTTTCATCCCACCTCGAAACCCCAGTGACACGCAAGTGACACGCAGTGACACGCAGAAATCGTGAGATCAGCCAGGCAAAGAGGTCACTTAAGGATTCATGAAACGAGGTCACTTATGCATGATTGATCTTGTAAGTGACCGTTTGGCACTTTGGGTCTAAGTGGCTTCCATTAGAGGGCAGAAGTAACTGCCTGGTATATATATACACATGTATAAACATATGTATATATATATATATGTATGATATTTGAAATTTGGGTTGTTGCGGTTTTGCATGGTTTTAAATTGAACCATTGGTGTCCAAAAAGTGCGTTGGGTTCCAGTTCACCATTTGCTGAATGCAGGCAGCCTCAAGTGCGCTACCAGATGTATGGACAGTGGACATCGCACCAGATTGCGACTTGTCAGAAGAGGATGGACCAGTGGAGAGGCTCCAGAAATTGGAAGAAATCACTATGTGCTTGTCCAAAAGTGGGTGCCCCTTAAAATCAAACAGTTTATGTATCTGAGTTCGGGATTGTAATCGCAATGGTGCGGTAATGTCCCAGCCAATATTCTAAGCAAAAACATGTGAATAAATATGGTTGTACACTATCAATATTAGTTTTTTTTGGCTATTTTGATTGCTTTTTTCCTGAGGTTTGTGGCTCGTTACTGAATCCCCGCTACTCTTTGTAGGCATAAGCAGGTATGAACGCTATTTTTGAGGAGGGTGCATTTGTTTAAAAGCAGCATCGCGATGAGGTTGATTGGGTAGCACCACCTATCGCACTATTCCATAATCATTTTTCTGATGTGTGAGTTTGAGACCTGTTGGCTTACCCCTCTCCTAAAAGGCTATGCCATAAGATTTGAGGACTCAATGAGTCATTTTCTGGAACTGATGGTAAGGAGGCCACTGGCACTCCCCTTCAGCATCACGGAGCACCAGCAAGAAAAGATGATAGAACAGATAATAAAAAACACTTTTTAACACATACCCAGTTGCAGTGGTGACATCAAAAAAAGAACATAGGCATAGGCCACCCCAAATTTCAGTTTCGACATTTTGAGAGTGCTGGGTTTCTTGCTGGGCACCTGAAAGAGGTGGGGCCTTGGCAGTTTCACTCACGCAAGGCAAGGGCCTCAAAGGTTGATGTGGTTGGTCTCAAGAGATCGGCTGGGAAATAGAAGCGCAGGTGTACATACTGTACATACGAAATCATGTATATATATAATATATTCATAATCACATGTGTATAATATTATACATACATCTATCATATAATGTTTTAATTCAAATAATATAGATATATGCATCTATATAGATGTAACATGGTGCAGAGAATGAAGGAGAGAGATCATGTGATTACAGCCAAGAATGGTGGAAAGAGAAGGGGTAGGCAAGAGTGATGCGATGTGTTTGTTGCGGCGGCCGGCCACAAAAATCCCTGACCGCATATTCCGTTGGGAAGGCCGAAGATTTTAGATTTGCCATTTGCGGTTGGTGTTTTAGAAGTTGTTTGGGTCCCTCTTGTGTTGCTTGCATCCTCATATTATTCCATTGTTGTAGCCTGTGCCACCTATGCCCTCGACTCTTAGTTGACGTTCAGTTTGGTATAGATGTGACAGAAATGCAGCAATGAATTCAGCTTCGTGCACCCACCATATATGTAGCAGAAAGTATACGCGCCGATGTTCCCCTTGGATTTGTTTCATTGCCACCCGCTAGGTTCGCAATTTGTCGCCCGCAACTCCACGGCATCGGTGCTGCCGGGTGTCTCAGGTGTGCGATAGATTCATTTGATTAGATGAGATTAGATTAGATAGAACTGTGCTATTTCCAAGTTGGTTGCCCTACATAGGAAACCCTGTCCAGGAGGACGAAACGACCCCAATATTTGGATGGCTGTGTTGGGGTCCAGGCCAAAATTTAGAGCTTCGGACTCACCAAAAAATAAAACACGCGCTAGGTGACACCATTTTAAAACGACATGGCACACAACCTGTGAGTGTATGGAGTTCGCACACTTATATATGTCAATGTATATAATCATCCTGACCTAGATATGGAATGTTCAAACAAAATTATTTTCAGTGGGCATTTGTTTACATGTCCATATTCTTTTTAATTGCCTTCGGCAAGCCCGCCTGCCATAGAGAGGTGGCCCCAAGGGAGCTTGATGTGCATTCTAGGAGGAAGCCCGCGAGAGAGCAGAAGAGAAAATAAGGAGAAGAAGAAGCATAAGAAGAATAAGAAGAATGAGAAGAATAAGAAAGGAAGACGAAGACAAAGCCGTAAAACGGAAGCGGCTTGTGTAGCAAGGTTTGCTGTAACTACCTTCTGACTGTATACCAAATTAGTACCGCCCCCAGCAAAGTAGCGCCAGGTACTATGTATGAGCCTCTGGCTTGACAGCAGACCACTGCATGGAAGGAGACAGGGGAGAGAGATTGCCCCACGGGAGGTTGACGTGCACGCTAGGTGGAAGCTTGAGAGAAGAAGAGACGAAGACAGAGCCGTAAATCAGAAGCAGCTAAGTAGTAGTAGTAGTAGTCGTCGTCGTCGTAGTCGTAGTAGTAGTAGAAGAAGAAGAAGTAGTAGTAGTAGTAGCAGTAGCAGCAGCAGTAGTAGTAGTAGTAGTACTAGTAGTAGTACTAGAACTAGTACTAGTAGTAGTACTAGTACTATACTAGTAGTACCGAAGCAAAAACGCGCAGCAAGAGAACAAAGGAACAAGATGGAACAAGCACAAGCCAAGAACAGAAACAAGAACAACACCTTCCAATCAGACACGCCGGCCGGCCGGCGGATTCCCTACCTGGGATGGATATTTTAATCCCACAAGTTTTTTGCTAGGAAAATAAGCATCACCAGCACATGTTTTTTGTGGATTATCAAAAATTGACCATGATTCTATCTACTCCAGGATGGCTATAAAGGTACCCTGTAGACTGAGGTCTTTGCATCCAGGGGGCTGTCATCATGGTATCGCCGCCTCCTTGGCTATCCAAGAAATGGGAATTCAACTTATGGGGCACCATAGAATCATCACCAAATGGTGCAGATGGTGCTTTATTATTTTTCAAGATAGATAGATAGATGGATAGATAGATAGATAGATAGACAGATAGATAGATAGACAGATAGATAGATAGATCAATAGATGGGTAGATGGGTAGATGGATAGATGGGTAGATGGATAGATAGATGGATGGATAGATGTACGGTATATAATATATGTTCTCACTCCTGGTTTTCCCCCATGGCCATCGTCAGAACAGCACACAAAAAAAAAACAGGGACCGAGTGATGTAATCCCATCCCCAAAAGAAACTGCAGATGCCTTGGTTGGAATCCAAGCTGGCAGAAGTTACAAAAATGGCCGGTGCTTGCAGATGTTTAAAAAAGTGACCCCTATTCGGGATGATGATGCCCAGTGGCAACTATTTAAGGGACTGAAACCACCAATGAGATAATGAACCCTTCTATCCTACATGCGAGACCCCAAAGTCGAAAGATCCATGAGATTCTATTCCAGAACTGAACGAAGGGTTCTTGTGGAGGTCTATAATTATGTGCGGGGATAATATATATATATATGCATCATTTGTGTGATGTTTGAGTACTGCAACTCTCGGCCAACGGCATACTTGGAATGATTGGAAGCACCGGCAGGAATCTCTATTGAAAAAAATGCAGTACTATTGTTGCAGACTTTGAAAGGCAATTCTAGAAGTGGACAGACAACATCAGGTTCCATGGGTTTCAACACGTTTCAATTGTTTTAGGTCGGGTTGGTTCATAGTGGAGGTGTTTCAGACCCGCACGCGAGACGCGGGCGTCAATTCTGGCCAAAGGAAGTGCTGAGAGGAGCGCAAGAGGGTACAGCACATCAGCCTGCAATGTTTGCTTAGCCACTGAACACATGGACCTTTCACGTGCAAACAACAAACCGATCATGGTAAAAAGACATGTGTCATTGGAAAATTGGTATGAACGTGCGATTATGTTTCTGAAATGGTTTGATCTCAATATAAATGGCATTACAAATTAAAACATATCAATAATATATATATATATGTATATGTATATATTTATATTTAGATATTTTTAATAAACATGTATAAATACATAATGTTTAAGCATATGCAAGATATGATGTCTCCACTTATTTTACCTATATCCAAGTGCTATCCCACTGTGCCTACACCCGTGGCGCCGTGGGATCCATGTGCTCATGGATTGCATCCGCGTCCGCAGTCGCCCCGAGTCCAGGCACAAGTTGTGTGTCATCATGTGGATTTGTTACTGTGAGCTATAGTAAACTGTTGGGTTGTTATTTTTACAAATGGATTGTTATTAGAAACTGCTGGATTTGTTACATTTTACTGTGAACAATCATTCGGATCATTAGATGCTATAGACTACTGTGTAGATAAAATTAGTAAATGTCATTGGTAACTGTCAAGAATGATCTATAGTAACGATTGGATTAGTTACAAACCGTTTCTAATTATATATATGTAAATGTATATTTATTTAAAAACTGATAGTTATTAATTCCCCAAGCAGTGTGGCCACACCGAAGGGGTTCTTACCGGAAGTGGTAAGGGCCGGTGTTCAATCGAGGTGGTATCGGAAGCGTCCGGCATTTTCCGTGCAATTTTCTGCACAAAATGCCTCTTCTGACATGTCCGTGTGCATTTGACTGCGCAGACTCGCACAAAGTGTGCTTCACGGTCTTGGGATCGGTCTTCCTCCTCAACATCATCCTCCTCAACTTCATCATCTTCCTGCTCCTCATCATTTTTCTCTCACCATCATCATCTTCATCATCATCATCACCATCATCATCACCATCATCATCATCATCGTCGTCGCTGTCGTCATCATCATCAACAACATACTCATCAAGGTCATCCTCCTCATCAACATTAAAATACATGATCTTTTACTCCCCCCTGTTCGGGGCCTCCTGCCGGGATAATAGTTTTTAATCCAAAGATCTCGGAGGTACAAGAGTTCTTAAGGCCCTTTAGTATCATTGGATTATTTTCTATTGATAAATACTATTTAGGATCTAACCATAGTTTTTGACATGATTTAGGATCTAATGGTACCAATGATAGTCACTGGACCATTTGTGACAACCATTTGTGATAGGCATTAGATAGAGCGGGGAACATAGCCAACAATATGATACGTGACTGAATCAATGCGAGGCACATCAAAAACCTGGTGAACAAACTGGTTGATAGGGGTTCTACTAGCTGACTTATGGTGATTGCTGGCTGAACCAAAGTTTCACTGGATTGTGTCTGAAAATGAGAAATTAAACCCTCGTCATGGCTATTTTAATGAATATGATTCTGATCAACCAATGGATTTCGGGTCTGTTCTCAAATAGACCCATGTGGATTTATTTGTTAGCATTGGTGGTATCTCCCAACTATGGACATGTTGACGAGAAAATCTGAATGAAATGGGAGTACACTTCTGCCCATAGCTGCCCCAAGAATCTGAAATGCAAGCAATTTTTCCATTAAACACACGCGCACACACATAGTATACATTCAAAGTGTGTGCAATCCACAAAGGGAAAAACCGTATGGTTTACATCGTTGTGTTTCCCACAAATAATACAATTTTTCCGTCTATGTTGGGGTATGGTCTATTGCTTTCAACGTTGGAACTTCTTTGCTGCACATCTTTGGCCCAAGCACATTGGTTGTCAAGGACAGTATGCTTCACCAACAGATGAATATTTGATGTTGGGTTGAAACGATTCAGTACAAGTCAACATCACTCAACTTGGTAGCTCACTCTAACAGGTAAGAGCTGGGTTTAGCAGAATTTCATTAAAATACACCCCGCACAGATAAGAGTTTGGACCATTGGAACTGCGGGGCATCTTGTGCCATGCCGTGGAACGGCTATCGCAACAGCAAGAAACCCACAGCTGATGCCTGGCTGGGAGGCACCCGAACGGACACGAAGCGGACTGAGAGGATCATTTTTAAGCTGGACCCTCGTCCCTGGGCTGTCATTGGTGTAATTGACTTGGCGTTTGTCATGTTTTGACTTTCCTCCAGTTGTCCATCCCTCTTTTGTTTCGTTTTTTCGGGTGGAAATGACAATACCGTGGCGCAAACCTTACGCGGTTTGGGCCCCCTGGAACCCCGAGCCCAGTTTTTTTTGATGGTCCACCATCCGTTTGTTGGGAATCAAAACCGCGGGCATTTCTGAGATGCCTGGGATAGATGAGTTGCCCCCTCCCTTCGCCCACACTGGCAGTTTTGGAGAGTAATTAATAGAGGGATGATAAAATCAAAGGTCAGTGACAAGATTCAAAAACAAAGGTAAATTGAAACAGCAATGGTAAAATCAAATCCACTGGTCTGCAGCTCACCTTTCTGCTGCCTTTAAGCCTAAGGTGACTACAGCACAGGCCAATTCGTGAACTCACCGAAAGTGGGGCCTTACAAGTCATTCAAATGTTTTCTGAAAGTGTTTCCAGCTGGAACTGCGCAGTGTCTCGATGGCATTTTTGCATCGAAAGTGCAACTACCCTTTTTGCAAGTTGATGATATGGCAAAGGAGGCTTCCCACGCTGGAACATCATGACTGCTGAGGGATTGTCCATTCCCATTCCCATGTTTGTTTCCTGGAGGGTATGTTTTTGCAATCCTCATACGCATATCATATACACACATGATTACATATCTAGAATTACACATGTTCAGACTAACTTAATCCATGTACGGCGACTGGGGATCAATGCCAACTGTATTCAAATGTACCATCTATTGGACTAACACATGTGCAGTCGCTGGCTTGAAAGATATAACCAAAAAAGATGACAAAGTATATTTAAAATCATGACTCTCATTTTGTTATTTCGCATGTTATTATATATAGTGTATATCATATTACAAACCAGTTGATGTAGTTTGTGTAGTTTATGTATACGCACACACAGGCACACACACATATATATATTTATATATATATATATATGTATACACAAGTTATTATGTTTTGTTATAGTGTATCAAAGTAAGTTACATCATTTAAGGGCTGCCGCCCCTGCCGCCGACCCCGGAAAAAAAACTAAATCAACCCTACGTGAAACCCGACAGAAACCCAAAAGAAACCCGAAATAAAACCCTTAAGAGATGTAAAATTATTTTGTTCTATTCTCTCCTGTTTGTATCCTAAATGAAATTTTAAAGACTCCAGGTGAAAACCAAAGAAACTCTAAAGAATTGCTGCTAAGAAACCCCTACATGAAACACTAAAGGAACCCTAAAGAAATCATAAATTGACCTAAAGAAACCATAAATGAAAGCCCAACGAAACTTTGAATGAAACTCTAAATGGCATCCTAAAGAGAGCCTAGGATTGTATGGATCAAACTAAATTGGCAGAAATATGCTTTGTTGCTGCGCACCGTGTCTCTGAAGGACGAGCTAGTTCCAAAACCACGCCAAAAAATTGCCTATAACGTGTCGTCTGAAATCCTCGAAAAAAAACATTTTTGGACAGCTTCTGTTGCCTTCTGTTGCCTGCGGCTGCTGCAGTAAAACAGCTTCAAAAAAATCACCTCCCGGGGTGAAAACACCGTGCCTCTGAAGTATAGTTTCAAAACCACGCCAAAAAACTGCCTAACGTGTCGTCTGAAATCCTAGAAAAACAACATTTTTCGACAGATTTTCTACAGATTCTGTTGCCTGCGGCTGCTGCAGTAAAACAGCTTCGAAAAAATCACCTCCCGGGGGGAAAACACCGTGCCTCTGAAGGACGAGCTACCACAAGGTTCTTCCTTACTTGCCTTACATCAATTACTTATAACTTACATATACCTTACTTATGCCTGACTTATTTTAGATTACTTATCACGACATAAATCCTTACATATAAGTAGCCTAAGTAGGGCGCACGTTTTTCAAAAGTCTTTTTTTTTGACTTTTTTAAATTTTTGAGAAAACCAAATTTTTGAAGGCTTGTGATGCTCGTTGTTTGAGAAAATCCATGATTTTTGAAGGTTTTTCAATTTGTTTATGATGTAGTTTGATGTTTGTGATATTTGTTTATTCAGCAGCAACACTGTTACAATCCTACAGCGGGCACACCGCCATTTATACCTACAGCGAATTTCCCGCCACCTACGACATCGCCGTTGAATATCAGTGTAGATGGTTAGAGGTATGTTGTATTTGTGTTTTATCAGTGGAGGATTATTTTCAGAATGTATACAGTGTTTTTCGAATAGACCTCAAGACAAGTATTAGTGACGTCCACATTCTCTGACTGATCACGCTTTTTTCTTCACAGCAAGCAAGCAACTTGATCTTGATCCCATCGCCACCACGGCGGCTGTGTCCAAGTTTGTGCAAGGATTGGCATTAGATGATATTGGCTGGACGTTTTCCACACCTTTCCCCATCTGTGAGTTCTCACAAGTTGCAACCTGTGCAGCCAAAAGTAGTTTTCATGTCCAGCTAAGATCGTTTGCACCAGACCTGCTGTTCCATCTGCAAGATATAAAATGTCATCAGGGTGCACAGTGGACTGGTAGTAACGCAAAGCTTTCACGGTCTTCAGGCCTTGATCTCTGGCCAAATCTTTGAGTACCTGTGCTGCATCTTGGAATGGCGGTACCAGCTTCAAGGGTTCCAGTGGTTGTTCTTGAACTCGATTTGCCTGGTTGGAGAGTAATCTGGGCAACATGCTTTTCTGGAAGCCATCTTGGGAGGTCGACTTCATACGTTCTGCCAAACCATGTTTGTAATTGCGATGCTTCGACTCATGCGTTTCACATTGCAACGCAAGCGACATTTTGATAAAGGCCTGAGGCACGTGCATGCGATGGTGGTGTTTGGGTTTCACCAGGTCGACGGAGTAGCACGTAACAAAACTTCTTTGATGAATTTCTTGCGCTCTTTGCAACGGCACCACGTCAGCAGGAGACACTTTGTTCCATTGGTACCGCAGCTTGCGAAGTTCTGCGCAGCAAGCAGCTAAATCCAAGAAACTTGACAGGTACGGTTGTAGATTTTCCACACTGCTGCAGCCTTCCACGAGATAGTACACCAGAAGAGGTACCAGCGACTCCGTCTGTGTCGCTTGTCCTTTATATACAGTCTCCGTGAAACATTTCTCAGAGAAGAGACTCTTGACATACGAGGACAAGCAATGTTTGCTACACTTGGGACCCGTCCATCGACTTGTCAAGGCAGCGTCTTTCATTTTTTCCCAGGTCCAGGACGTGTACTTCTGCACTGCGGAGAAACAAAGTGCTATCTCCCAGGAAGCCACGCCATTCGAAAAATATGCATGCATAGCGTCCACACAAACGCCACTGGGAGGAAGACATTTTCGAATCTGATCTGCAAAAAACAGGCCATCGGAAAAATACACCAGCCCACTCGCTTTTTCAAACTTGCTCACTGTGGATTTTGTGGCGCCATCCTCCACCAACCTCCGCAGAGCATCCGCCAGGTCCCAGATGTCGCGATTGGTGGCCAGTTGGAATTTATTCATGGAGGCTTCAGAAATTGACGGATATTCAGCTGGATCGAGACCAGAGTCCTTTTTCACAACGTTCAAACACTGTAGACATGGTTTGATTCCTGCACTGCCTTTCAAACATAGACTGGACCTTAAACCATCCATGTCAGCAATCAGAATTGCTTCTGATTTTTGCCTGAACCATCGAGGCGTTCCATTCCTCAGTGGTGCATACACACACACATATGGATATACATATAGATTGTATCTCTGCTTATATATATATATATATCTTTAAATATATCTATATATATATATACTTCTACACATATATTTTTTTACCTAGATATGATATGAACCGGTTTGGGCGGCGAAAAAAAAGACAACATATATGTATATCCACGTACTGGAGCTTATATCTTGGAAAAGCAAAATTGTAATGAAACAGCACTCAGTTTCAGGTTGGTTGCAAAGCCAATTTCCCAGCGACGCTGCAAAAGCTCTTTCACGAGCAGAGTCATCACGCCATTAAAGCCAGAGGTCAGCTTGTCAGTATCTTTGTGTTGAATCAAAGAAACGCAGAGCCATGCATCTTCCCAGAACAAAGATCTTTCGAGCTCTTTCCAACTGAGGTAAACGAGCATGCTTTTCATCACCTTCTCAGCGGATAGCGGATTGCCAGCTATCGCCTCGTCATGATAAATAACGGGCTGAAGAATAGCACCTTGACTCAATGCCTTTCCCAACAAGACAGCGAGACTTGGCATCTTGCTTCCCACAAAATGCAACATTTTCTCCATATTTGCAACATAAATTTCCACGTCTTCGCCATTGGCACCTGGTAGTGCAAATTTCTCAAAGCATTCTAAGGCAGGTTGCAGTGCCTTCTGAACATGTTTTTTGAAAGTTCCAGGCTTAACTTTCTCATCTGGAGCACTCACCGCTTTATTCCATATGGAACATACCGCAGCATCTGAGGCGCCAGTGGTGCCAATGCAACTTCGCAACCGAGCAGCAGCATCACTCTCCAAGGTTTTTCTCTTTTTCGCTGGAGGCATTTGAGCCTCTATATATTGGCAACACACTATATATTGACATTTTTTTATGGTCCTACAGCGGAGACACCGCCCCATGCATCTACAGCGGGGACACCGCCACACGCGCCTACAGCGGGAAAACCGCCAAGAAAAAAACAGAAGGCGAGACGACAGCAGAGAGAGAGAGAGAGCATGCTGAAAGAGAGCGAGTCACAGAGAGAGAGAGAGAGAGAGAGACAGAGAGAGAGCGAGAGAGAGAGAGATCCATAGGATGCAAACCCTTCCGGACACACTGCGACTCTGTTTTTCCACTTGCTTTTTTGCCACGCTGTTGCCTCCGACTATGCAGCGTCTTTCTTTCAGAACGGTTCTTTTTCTCTCAACTGCCAACGCAGGAGCCTCAAAACGGAAATGGTGCCACAAAATCTTAGCCATTTGGAGCTAAGAAATGGCTTAGTTCTTGGCTTTCGCCTTCGCACGGGTTGCCTTCGGCATGGGGTTGGCAAGCTTCTCCTGAGCTTTGCGCTCGCGAATAATCTTCATCTTTTCTTTGTACTTTCCCAAGGTTTCTCCCAGGGCTTTGACGTGTCCCTCCAAGGTGGCCTTTGTGAAGTCCACGTTCTCAGGTTTTGCTTTCAATTTGTCTTTGTCAGCCATGTGCAGCAGCTCAGTGGCCTCTGCTTTCCACTCCTCCAACTTCGCCAAAGCCTCTTTCAACTCGGCCACGACCTCATCACCAAAGTGATCGTGGCCTTCCTTGTCGATGTTTCGCAACGCCAAGGTCGCGCTGTTGACATTGGCCGCAAGGGTTGGCATAGCTTTGGCGCAAAGGGTGCAGGCGCTAGTGACAGCCTTCAAGTGATCCTTTTCTGCCTTCTTCTTCTCCTTCTCGTCCTTTGCGGCTTGCTGCTTGGCGGTCAGAGGTTTGCCGCTTCCAACACTTCCAGCTGTCCTGACAAAGCAATGCAATTACATGCACTAAAGAAGAAACTGGGGTGACTTGAATCCACCTGTGAGCACTTGAAATGGGAGTTTCTAGTCAAACCAAAAAAAAAAGAGCTCTAAAACCAATCGCCTCTTCGGTATTTCCGCCTCGCTGTCGGTGTCCACCATCCACCCGTCTTGGTTCTTGGGCTCAACGGCTGTCTGGGAGCCAAGCTTGCCCTGGGCCTTGCCTTTCGGCAACCTGCGCTTCTTGCACTCACGTTCTCTTTCCAGCAAGGCTTCTTCGACCGTTCTCTTGTTCACATTGTCATGCTTGGAATGGATATGGCATCTGTAAGCTTTCGTGCCGCTTGGAAGTGTCATCCAGTCATCGAATGCCAACACGTCCTCATCCTTCCATCCACGCTGCTGCCAGACGGACAAGGGCACATAGTCAGATCCCACCCCGAGCTTCTGCTCCCTTTCAACGATCTTGACCTTCTTGTCCACCAGAACTGACTTCAGCAACTTCCAACGTCCCCCCCCTTCCATGTTGACCGCGTGCCCCGCTTCTTGAAAGAACTCGACTTGCTCTGCATCGGTGAAGTCAGACAGGGATTCATCGACCGAACCAAGGTGGCGGTACAGCTGCTGTTGCACATTCGCACATGCTTTGCATGTCTTCTTCTTGCCGTGATGCTTCATCTCCAGCGACTCGGCATACAACAAGCACCAGCTGCATTGGTCTTTGCTCTGAAGGCATCTAGTTGCTTGTCCATGTCTTCCATCACAGCATCCGCTTCTGGCAGATCCTGAGCGATCTGCTGCTCCTTGGCTTGCGCAGACTCAGCTGCCATCGAGACGAAGCAGGGGAGCGTGGAAACTTCGAAACGTGTTCAGGAAGCCTGCCTATATATAGATCCCTGACATACAGATCGACGTATGAAATCATGGGCGGGTGTCCAGATATGTTCAGAAGAGTTCTACAGCGGGTGTACCGCCTTCCCTGCCATTTCCAAACGACTGTAAAGTGAAGCCATCCTACAGCGGACACACCGCCACGGTACAAGTCACAACGTCTCAAACTGCCCAAATATATAGCAAACCTATAATAATGCCATAAACATTTATATATATATATATATATACGACACTGTGAGTCAGTCCCAGTATCTATATAGGCGTCTCTGCTGCTCCTTGCCCTGCGATCAAGGCTGACGTCATCGAGGCGTGGCGACAACTTCATCTATTTTTGTATGTGTTATCTAAATATTTAAATATCCACGCTTCAATTTATAATTCAATTGGTTCTTGAACAAACTTGTCAATTCTGGAAACTGACAGATATATATTGCTAAACCAAGGATTTTTTCTCTCGCGTTCCAACATATACAGCACCATATATATGCCCCCGACGTCATCCCGACAACACCGCAACGACACCCCGACGACATCCCGACAACACCCCGACTATACCCCGACGACACCGCAACGACACCCCGAGGACACCCCGACGACGGCCCGACGCCCCCGACAACACCGCGACGACACCCCGACAACAGCCCGACGTCATCCCGACTACACCCCGACTACACCGTGACTACACACGAAGTCAGAACGAAGTCAGGGCCGACGACACCGCGACTACACACGAAGTCAGAACGAAGTCAGGGCCGACTACACCGCGACTACATGCGATGTCAGAACGAAGTCAGCCCCCGCGACTACACTCTGACGACACTTTTTCCCCCGACGACACCCCGACTCCACACGAAATCAGCCCCCGACTACACTCTGACTACACTTTTTGCCCCGACTACACGCCGACTACACTCCCGACTACACCGCGACTACACACGAAGTCAGAACGAAGTCAGGGCCGACTACACTGCGACTACACACGAAGTCACAACGAAGTCAGGGCCGACTACACCGCGACTACACACGAAGTCAGAACGAAGTCAGGGCCGACTACACCGTGACTACACACGAAGTCAGACCGACGGCAGAACGACGTCAGAACGAAGTCAGCCCGAAGCCAGGCAATGGCTTTTCCCCTCTCGCCTCTATTCCTTCTTCCACTTTCCTGCTTCAACGCATTGGTATACAGGCACACGGCATCAATCTCAAGCAGCAACGTATTCACCAATGCTTTGTGCCAGAGTGACATCTTCAGGAAGAGATGCGTTCAACTTGAGCCAACTAGTTTTAGACGTCCTTGGTTTAGCGTCGCTATATCTGATTTAATAGAATAGAGTGAAACAAAGCGCAAAACGACATGTTCTTGCTACTGCAATATCCGCAACACATGAAATTTCAGCATACCACATGCAATCTGTTTTTCTTCGCCTGTCGCATCTTTCAGTTTTCCCAGGGCTCCTCAACTTGGAATCCATCAACAAAAGCCCATCGCATCGTGAAGACCAGCCGGAGGTCTGCAGCGACCCAGGTATAGTGGTACTTAGAAACCAAGCTTTCCATCTCCCATGTCCTTGCTGTTCAAGTAGCAGGTCAGGAAGCACAAGCAGTAGCAATGACTTGGTACGAGGCACAGAAGGAAGCGAAAATGCGACAGCCGTGGCCCGGGGAAACCACAAGGCCTTCAAGATAGGCCAAAGCTGACCTAGACTCAGCAACTTTCTGAGAAATCATTCCCTCTGGCAATGACTCCAAATGGATCTTCTGCAGCATCGGCAACGGACCAGCGTTCTTGTCATATAGCAAGTTCTCCACATACCTCATATCTTCAAAGGGTGTTCCACCGCAGTGCATGCGAAAGGCCGTGAAAGCCGTGATCGAAAGAGCAACGCCATGTGCCTGGCGTTTGGTATCCTTGACCATGAATTGGTAGAAGCGAAGCACTTCTCGGACGTTTTCCATCTCAAACTCTACCTCTGAAGCCAGATCAGGCTTCACGGCTTGCACACGCTCGAAAGCATGCTGCAGCTCCAAGGCACTCAAGAAGTCTGACATGGAGAAAGCAGGCGGCACAGTAGAGATATTAGCAGAAAGAGGTCCAAAATGATGCGCTTCAGCCAAAGGTTTTGTTGAAACGTAAAAACATGAAAAGTGCAACAGCAAAGTCGGACACGTCAAGAACCTACCGCGATTGGCAACTGTGCCAGCTAGACTTACAGCCTATACAGGGGACACAACGGTAACAATACCTACAGCCTACAGCGGACATACCGCCATCTAGAACAACCTACAGCGGACATACCGCCAACTATATATACACAACCTACAGCGGACACACCGCCAACCAATTGCAACCGATTTATTGTATAACTATACAGATTAAACTTAGCAAGCAGCAACCAAGCTTCGATATACCGAAGCCTTTTATATACGTAATTGTGTCTTGGGAAGAAATTGTCTTTAGCCGCTGTCGCAAACATCGAAACCCTGTCCAGAGTTTCAGCAAGCATTAGTTGTGACATGGGATTAACTTTGTGCACAAACTCCGGCGATCCTCTACTTTTCTCTTGCGCAGCAGAGCCACCATTGCAGTCAGCCATATATAAGTCTCACCATGGATCTCGCGAATACACATCAGCAAAGTAGTCGCGACACTTTCCGCCGCGAGCTTTTTTGTATCCCCATTTCTCTTCAAACTGTTTGCGTTTCGACTTCGAAGGCTCACTTTTGGCGCAAGCCTTCAGCGTCCGAGCCCGATCCGGTAACAGATCTTTCCCCAACAAAGAGCCACCACCACCATCTGCAGCTTCTGCCACGGTCACATATGGATTGCAACCAGCAGCTGGCACATATGAGTTGCCAGTAGCTTCTTCTTGCCTGGGAGGCGTCTCCGGCCTTCGGCTTGGTCTGATCAGAGATGCAGATGACGTCGCAGAAGTGTCAGAAGGCATGGATGCCCGAGCCGCTTTCTTTGCCATGTACTGCTCGAAAGGAGCATTGGCCACTTCAAGGTCCGCGCTCGTCAGGCTGTCCAGGCCAGACGACCTTCGCTCCAGCAATGCTGCGGTGTAGTCTCTCATGCGCTGATCCTGTCAGACGATCAGGGGAATTGCAGTGTAAAATTGATAGGGTTACTTGTTCCGAAGTGACCACAATATACTACGTAATCTTAAGCACTTTCATTTTTTCCCTGAAAGCCTTCTGTTGCTGTTCTGCTTTCTGCTGCTCTTGCAAGAGGCGCCACGGCGCACGTTCCGACATGGGGCTGGGGTTGTGCGTGCAGACTGAAACGCGTTTCGAACAATATATCTATAGATTTTTTTTCGAAACCTTCAGCTGATCTATTATATCTGTCGAAAAACATCTTTGTGTTCATAGACTCTTTGACAGAGTGTCCGACTACCACTGGTTGCCACATTGTGTCTGCAACTATCTGCTCGAAACAATTGCACGCAGAATAAGAAACGATTTCCATCTGCTCATGTGTCTGCCCTTAAGTAAAGAATGTGCGATGAGTGTCTTATTGTTCGTGGGAAACACATGCTTGGAATTATTTGGAAATGTTTTTTACAGACACGAAACCAAGACACTTGCAAAACCTACAGCGGTGAAACCGCCAATATTTCCCTATAGCGGAGGCACCGCCACAATCCCCAGAGATACTCCTATACCTATCTATGTATCTATCTACCTATCTATCTTTCTATCTATCTATCTATCTATCTGTCTATCTGATTTTTAAAAATCTACCCTACAGCGGATAAACCGCCAATATCCCCTACAGCGGAAACACCGCCACCAAATACATGGCTATATAGATTTATTTATGTGTCCTTTGTAAGCATACATATATTTCTAGTCCTTTACATTTATTAGCATATATATATAAATGTCAACTCGAAAGCACTACTCACGGGAAGTATGTGCAGTCGATCTATCGAACCACCTGAAAACAAAAAGACAATAATATCTTGAGAGTCCAAGAAGCAGGTAAGTAACTATGATACCTTTTAAACAAGTGCAATACACTGCAACGCCCTGCAATGGCAACCACTCAACATGGCGCAAGCAAGTCCTTTTTCCAAAGCACGCATGTTCTGATCGCATTTGGAGAGACTGTGGCCATATAGATATATCTCAAAACCTTTTCATCCAGCATTGTCCCCATGCCGGACAGAATTTTGAAAACTACTTCGCAGTTTTCAAAAAAGCGTCCAAAGCTTTCTTCGCAGCTTTCTTTGCCTTTTGACAAGCTAACTCGTCATTGCCCGTCTTGGCAAAAACTTGGTTCCTCACAGCGTGCCATGTGCGTGAATGCACGCAGTTCGGAGTCATTTTCAGCTCTCTCTTCTTGGTTCCCTTGGACTTTGAAGTCTTGGAAGCACTCTTCACTGGCGGCACCTTTCCAGTCTTCACAGCAGTGGAAGATTGGCTAGACGCAGGCTTTTTCAAGGCGTGGCGCTGAGGCGCTGTCTTCGCCGCAGCAAGCCGTTTCATAACCTTGGGCTGGGCCATGGAAGCTGTCGAAGGCGACCGTTTGTCCAAGGCTGCCACCAGCGCCGTAGCCTTTTGCACGGCATTCGGCTCCACCGTGCTCGGCTCTTCTGCGCCTTCGGTTTGAGAAGGGCTCCTTGCAACCACTGAAGGTAACTGACTGGTGACTTCGTGCTTCATCTTCTGACCCTCCTCTGAAGGGGAAACCAACTTTGCCAAACCGGGGTCAACGACAGGACGATTGCTCTCAGGCACTGACACTTCTGGAGCTGGCAACGCGAGGGCAGACGAAGCAGGCTGGCTCAAATCCGTCTTGGCATTGCTCTGGCCTCTCGGCAAATACTGGATTGGCAACTCAGAAGCAACAGCATGCTGCTTTTCCGCCAACCTCGTCAACGAATCCACCAAGCGGTTCACCAGCGCAGGCGACCACGAATGAGCGCTGGAGTCAGCAAACTGCGGCTGCCCAAAGCTCTGTTCACAGAGCGCAACCTGCGCCATCGGGTTCTTGGGAGAAAGCAAATGGCTCTTCCTCATCACAATTCTCTGCTCCAACTCCGCAAGAGAACTGTCCTTCACGCGGCTCTCCACACGAGGTTTTGTTCCAAAGGCTTTCACCTTCAAAACTTCCGGCAAATCTTCAGGCAAAGGCAACTTCTCCAAGTGCAAGGAAAGGAGATCCTTCTTTTTCCTTTGCTTCGTGGCAAATGCGCTCCACGAGGTCTTGGTGGTCTCGTAGGTTTGACTCAAAGCAAAATTGGTCTTCGGTGAACCAAACAGACACAGAAGAGCAGTCAAGGAAGCATAAGTCGGCTCCGATGGATTGCGTAGTCCCAGGTTCCAGGCATGCTCCAGTAGAAGAGAACAACTACGGCCATAGGGATACGACATGAGGCCATCCCAAACGTCGTCGGTCAAAAAATTCTCAACCTTGGTGTAGTCCTGGTAAGGTTTTCTTCCACCTTTCTTCGCACTTCCAACCTCT